>JBAJHX010000062.1:907799-940403 GCA_037176925.1 Amniataba percoides | reverse complement strand
AAGTCTTACAACCTCTTACTCACCCTGTCCGATCAAAGTGAACATCTTGAAATGTCGAAATCTAAACTCAAAACATCATCCGGACAGATGCTGATGATCTACGAGCAGTGTTAGTGTTCATCTGGAGGGAAACTGACAGATGACTTTGTGTGTTAGCAGATGATTATTAAATCATTTTTATGCATAAACACTTTGGTTTGGCAAGTTTAAAGAGTAAATTAGAGTAAATAAAGAGAGAAACAGGGATACGAGTCCGTCCACCTCAAACCACAAACAACATCAACTGTTAAAGTTGTGGTCTCCACTTTTATGTCATTATAGGATTAAATACTGTTTGAGCAACTTTTCTTTGAATTAGTGGGTGCCATCTTGAAAAAATCATGTGCAAATCGTTTAAAACATCCATCCTCCACCACTCAGAAACAGAAAAAACAACTTTTAGATCCGATCCTGATAAAAGTGAATCGTAACTGTCAATCAAGGTGCATCAGAAAACTTTTTAAAAACTTAATAAAAAGCAAGACATAATCCATTAAAATAAGTGTTTGCTCCTCATGTTTGCTCTTCAGCAGAGACACCTGCTGCATTTATCCCATCACGCCACTGTCTGACACGTTACAGTCACTCTGACAGGAAACGATGAGGCCTCCATCTGACAGCAGCGCACATCTGTAATTACGGCACGTCGACTCTTTTATCTGAGCCGCTGGCTTTGATGGGACTGAAGGGCTGAAAATAACAGCTGAAACAAAAGTTTTATTTTCCTTCATTGTGTTCAGCTGCTTCTCTGCCTCTGCATGACGTGAAGCTCTGCAGCCTTCAGTCACCACGAAAAGCACCGAGTGTGTGTGTGTATGTGTGTGTGTGTGTGTGTTGTGCTGGTTCTGATTCGCCCCACATGTTAAAGGTCAGAGCTTCTACTTCTGAGCGTTTTAAGACAGACCTGTTCAGACAGACCTGGTCTTGCAAGTGTTTTCAGATAAAAATACAAATGTCAAAAGTCACAAGTGTCACCATATTTGAATGTAAGAGAGACAAAAGTGTGTGTGTGTGTGTGTAAACAAATAGAGATTGAATTAAACTAGTTACAGTCTTTACAGCTCGAGTATTGAAGGTGCACTCGTCAAACTTGTTTATGAACAACTGATAGAAAATACATCTTTTTATTAACAAATTGAGCAAATGCATCTGTTAAGCTGCAAAAATGTTGACACTGTATTTGTCATCAATATCTGCACATAATAACTAAAACTTAAATAACGCCAACATCCAGGTGGAGATTACATTTGCCATCATGACGTCACAGGGAAATTTTGTGATATAGAAATGTGATTTCAGCTCTCGCTTGTGGTGAATAGTTGAAGCTAAAGAAAATATATTCAAGTGTTAAAGGAGAAAATAGCTTTGTTATTCAGTGAAAATGAAAACGAGTCATCAGGGGTCACTATCGCCCCTCCAATAATAAACATCCAAACACGTGACGCTTTGGGGTTGTTAGGTCGAAGCCAAAGTATTCCAACTACACCGCCGATTATTCATGTGTTCATAAAAATATTAATCCTCCAACAGGCATCAGCAAGGAAAAAAATCACATTTTCTATCACTCGTTTTATTATCTTCCCTCTGCTGCCAACTAGTCATGAAAACATGCTCTTTACACAATAACTACTCCATGAATTAGAAGTTTAGTCATTTCAGTCAAATATTTGAACATTTCTTTTACTGATAAATCAGATGTGATGAAGGCTGAAATGTTTGGTGAATAAAACATCATGTCAGCAGCCGATCATGCAACATTTTTTTACCTTGTTGACTAAATCAGACCGTATAACTCTGTATCAGCATCAGGCCTCGTTTCATGTTCACGCTCCTGTTTCTGCACGCCGTCACATCTTATCCAGCCTTCTTGTGGCCTGAGTAAAGGTATTACCGGGTGAGAACAGCATTTGAACAGGTGTAAATCACAGCGCTGAGATTAAGTCCTTGATTTACTGCCCCTCCACCCCACGAGAGGGAGGGTGAGGAGGACGAGGACGAGATAAAGACATCAGTCATTTCTTCTTGGCGAGGCTTCATCCCTCCGTATTTGTCGTCTTTCTGGCGACGCTCGATATTTTTTATGTGATAAAGAGGAGCGGAGTTACGATGCAGAGCGAGTTATCTTTTCACTGCGTTTCTGCCGCCTGCTGAAGCTGAAAACAAACCTGCCAGAGTGAAGCAACACAATAAAGTGAGCCAGGCAGTTAAACGAGGAGCTGCAGGTCGCTGTAAAGCTCAGGAAGTCTGACTCTCTGCAGGTTCTCCACATCGTCGGCTCAAGAAACTCTCTTCACTTTTGGTTTCTGTGATTTATTTTTTTCTTTGCACATACAAGAGAAGGAGACTTCTGCAGCTTTTACACTTCCAGAGACACGTGACTTCACATTGTGAGACACAAACACCAACTATGAGAGAAATTTAGGATCCAATTTCCACAATGGTGCCTTAATAGTATAAATCAATTGTTTAATCTGTAAAATTTCAAGAAACTGTGAAAATGTTGATGTAGTCAAAATGCTTCTTGTGTCTGCACAACCAAAGATATCCATTTCACAAGGATGTGAAACTGAGAAAAACTACACATTTATTCATCGTTGCTCAAAAAACGCACAACATTTTGACCATCTCTTTTGTTTAAAGTCATAATCTCAAAGATTTTCACTTCAATAAAGATATTTTAAGTCTTTATCTGCTGCTGAATAGAATAACACACTGACTCATCGTCTGCAGCGTTCACACATCGTATCGACTTTCTCTGAACCATCGTGAGCAGCACAGTTTGGCTTTTAACACAGACTCGCTCTTCAGCTCACCTGAGTGTGACGCAGCGTGGATTTGATCTGTTGTCGCTGTAAGTAAACAGTCTGTATGTACAAACAAACAAAGAAAAAGATCGACGACTACAGACGATGACTCCGAAGCAAGTTAAAAAAACACACCTGCGATCGCTGATTACCGCCTCAGGTGCCACGAAAGACAACAGAATGACTTTATATTTACTAAAGAGACTAAATGTAAAGCCACCATGGGTCTAATGTATTATTGGTTCAAACAGAGAGGCCATTATCTGACTCATATCGTGTGAAATATGGCGGCTCCTTCTTTAAGTGGAGGTGAAATGAAAACTTCAGCTTTTCTGCAGTTAATTCTTTAATAGTCTTTTTAATGGCCTTTATTTCCTGCCTGTGGTATGAACACAGTCTGTTTCATAATTCAGATCCGGCGGCAGATAGTAGATCCATCACTGATATATAACCCAAATTTCACACATGGATCCTTAAAATAAGTCTGACCCAGTAATGATGTCTCGCGCTCCAGAGACAAAGAGGCTGAAACGCTGCTGAAACTGTGCCAGGTGCTTCCAGTGTTTTCAAATCATGAATCACTTCACAGCGCAGACGAGCCTGGACGGTCGAACGAGAGGCGAAGGCAGGACTAAACACTCTCAAAAACGAGAAGACGTTTCAGAATATTTTTAACAACTGATCACTAGTCTGTCACACACACCGTCCTGCTGCTGCAAGTACTCACCAGGACGCCAAATCTGGATTCCTCCGCCGCTGGAAATAGTCCCCAACAAATGCACAATTTACGTTTGTTTGAATAACAGTTGATGTGTGTTTTTTTTTACAAAGAAAAACTATATATTTGTGAGGTGTTTTAAAGATTTAAGTGGCTGATATCCAAAAAGAGGAAGTCAGAAATTATTCAAATAACACATTATTTTCGTCTTTTCCTTGGATTTGTTGACACTAAAACACATAAGTATTATTTCTTTTGTTTTGTTGTCTGCTGCATGAACAAATCTGACACAAAATCCTCAAGTTTCAGTCAATTTCTTACATTTTATTACTGTTGCACCATTTATACAAGTACATATAATTTTGAATGCATCAATTTCCATATCATCTTTTTGTTTGTTTTGAATGAACGTGTGGTGTGGAGATAGCAGTGGTGAAACATGGAATGAAAATATCAACTGTAGTTGCCATGGATGCAGACTGAGAAATTTTTTTTTTTTTCCACTTGACCAAAAAGACAGGACTACAGGTTCACCCAACCACGGACATGCAATTTACTGAGTCAAGAGAGGAAGAAAAAGTGAACCAGCAGACACACAGCACTCCTCGAGTGTTTGTTTCTGCTACAGTTTGACAAGTGCTGGGAGGAAAATGTTGTGTGTCCGTTGGATGAAACTGAAAAAGTTGGCGAATGGATGGCTGAGATGAGTAAATATATACATATAGTAAACCTACATGTATGCAAAAGTGGAAATGACCAAAGTACATTAGTTAAGAACTTACTATTTAGTCCAACACATCAGAGAGAATTTTTCTCATTTTTACTCAAATATCTTTATCTGACAGCTGTTCCCTTTTTCCTCATCCTCCTTTCCTTCTTTCTGTATCTCTGTGCTTCAATTTGACATTTTTTATTTCCATCTTGAAGACTGAAGATACGAGTTTCCTCATCACTATTAATACTTAAACGTTGGATGCTTAAGTACTCTTTCCTGCTAAATCCTTCCTTCTTTCCTTCATTTCTGCTGAAGTACGACAGTCACCAAAAACTCAAGTCCTCACTGCCTTTTATACTTTTTTCTTAAGTAAAAATGACAATGCAGGACTTTGCTGCCACTGAGTATTTTTACACAGTAATATTGCTACTTTTACATAAGTAAAAGATGTAAGTACTTTTTCTCCCACTGCTGCATATATGCACATATATGTATTTCTGACAAAGTAAAGGAAAATGCATGAAGGGTGAAAATGACCAAAATCAGAAGCTCCCTTTCCACATACAAGGCTTTTCCATCCCTAAATGATAGCGTGGCGTATGGTTGCCATAGAAACATGGACCATATTATAGACCGTGCAGGCTGCTGATCATTTTCTGATCTCGACCCCCCCCTTCCCGCCCTCGATCGTATCAGACTCCAAACGACCAAGCGTCGCAGAGCTGCACAAATCCAAACGCAGGAAAACAAACCTGCCGACCTCGTCTGGACTGTTTTCACCCGCTCAGACACGAAACCGGTGAGATTTGCTCCACAGGACAGATGATGCTCCTGCTATAATGTCGTGGTGGAGGTGTGTTGAATTAAAATCATTTTAAAGAGTATTCAATGTGGTATTTTAGTATACTTTTGCTGAAGTATACATATACATTATACTTACAGTATCGATATTAGTAAGTATATTTATGTGCTGATCCTTAGCTTAAGTGAGACTTTTACTTAAAGTAAAAATAAGTATTTCTACTTTGCGTTTTGTCACTTTTACTTAAGTAAGTGAAGGATTTAAATTCTTTCATCAACACAATCCAGAAGAGTTTTTATTGTATTTTCTTGAGACAAGTGGACCAACAACATCTCTCCTGATGTCACAGCAGACATCACAGACTTGGCGGTCTAAAAAGGCTCAAACAATCTCTGAGACGTGACAGTCAGGCCTGTTTCATCCAGGTCAGCAGCAGGAATGTGTTTTAAAATGAAAATCTGTTCAGATTTGTTCAGATTTGGACGGAGAATCAGAGATTTCCAACAGACTTTCTAAGAACACTGCGGAGATCTTTTCAGCGAGGCTTTGCAGATCTTATAAGTGTATTACAAATGTTAAAAAACCACTTAGTTCACTTACAATATACCTAAGGGTTTCAGTACAAAATCTAGAAGTTTATCTGAAAAATTCCTACGACTGTTTTATACGTCTAAGAATATGTTTCGCTCTGCAAAGCCAGCCTTTATCCACCTCTGAAATGTCTTAGAAAACCTAAATATTTGCAACCCCTCACAATAAATTTAAAGTCCTTTTAAGAGTTCTTCTCAGTTTTTGCCATTCAGAGAAAGTGGTCTGTAACCCCAAGAGGAAAACAGGTAGCTACACAACCCAACAATACCAACAAGCCGGGGGGAGGATCGGTTAAAAAGGGATACAACCACAACTCCATGGCACCAAAAAACTGGAGGCCAAAGCCGAGAACACGACACTCTGAGGAACAAGATGAGTGAAGGGGGTGAGCTGAAGAGTGGACAGATTCAGTGATTCAAGTCCAGCTGGTAAAGTGATCTCTTAAACCCGCCCCCCCCCCCCCCAAATCCCCTAAGTCGCTTTCCCCCCAAATTTTGATGTTGTGACATCCACAGAGCAGATGAATGTGTGATGGGAGTCGGGTTAAACCTCTTGACTGTATGAGGGAGAGGATGGTGGATGTGGGATGGCGAGGCGTATGGCCGACACAGACTCGTATCAAAGTTCAAATACTACAGCAGAAAAAAATAAAATAAAACATAACAATAATAATAGCAATAATCATCTGCAGTGGTGGGAAACTTGCTCCAGTCCTCCTCATTCAACAAATCATCATCATTACAATTATTATTATTATTGTTATTATCATAATATGGGTGGGCTAGTTAATTTAATTTTCATTTTTTTATTCTTCATCGTCGTTGAGTTAGGTACTTTATTTTCTCATTTCCGAAAAGAAGCTGTCCATTAATCTTGAACTGCTACGGTTTGATCCTTGCTTGGTGCCTCTGTGGCGTTCGCCTCCTTGGCTGGAGGTTCGGCGGCTGGTGTTGAACTAGGGGCTGCGGCGGCCTCCTTCGCCGGTGCGGGAGCTGCTGCCGCCGCCTCTGTGGGCTTGGGGTCAGGGGAGGCGGCGGGGGCCGCCTCGGCTTTGGCTGCTGGTGCCGCGGGGGCCTCAGTCTTTTTGGCGTCGGCCTCATCTTTACTCTCAGCCGCTGGTGCGGGCGCCGCGGCCTTCGCCTCGGGCTCCTTGGCGGCGGGGGCCGTTTCTTTGGCCGGGGCGGGAGCAGCTGGTTTCTCCTCAGCCTTGGCGGCCTCGGCGCTCTTGGGCGCCTCTGTTTTCGGCTCAGCGTTGGCGGCAGGTTTTTCAGCTTCCTTTGCGGCAGGAGCTGCGTTCTTTTCCTCCTCTTTGGGCGCCGCAGCGTCTGCTGCCGGCGCCTCCTTGGCCGCCGTGTCGTTCGCTACCTCCTTAGCATCGGTGGCAGCCGGGGCCTCGTCTTTGTTGTCTTTCGGTGCTTCGCTCTCCTCAGCGGAGGCTCCCTCTGCTTTGGCATCCTTGTCCTTTGCCTTGTCATCATTTACGTTGTATCCCTTCTTCTTTTTGCTGAGCTTGCCTCCCATTTTGGATCTCTGGCCTCTGAAACAGAATGAAAAAAATATATTCATTTTAATTTTATTGAAACACGTATGAGACGTTTAACAAAATAAAACACATGAAGGACCAAAAGGGAGCAAAAACAAGTCAACTCAAATGAGCAAAAGCTGGAAGCTCCAAACAGCTCCTTAAAAGATGATTTGTGATGAAGCAGAGTCTCTCTTTGCAGTAAAATAATTCATTTTATTGCAGCAGCAGCCTCTCAGACTCTGACACAGCGAGTTCAGACCATGACATTTCTGCACAGGCTTTCATAAGAGAAGAGACCGAGAAGAGAAAGCGCTCACAGAAATGATATGCAGCAGTCATGCATTTATGGAGAAACATTTCTCATACTGTATTTTTGATGTATTCTCTCAACCCGAATCACACCCCCCTCAGAGAGCCACCCAGCATGACATTTTCCTCTTTCACATCCGGCAACGCTTATTAAAACAGAGACAGGAAACGGTAAGTCCAAATGTGCTGCAGAGAAATAAACTGGAGTAAGACTTTGTCACACATCGCATCATTCTGGACTACAGAGACTCATTTCTAGTTTCTCACTTCTCAGATCGAGAAGCTCTAATTAAGAAAACGAAAGGAGCACTTCCACAGCTGAGATGCCAAGAGCAAGAGGAAATTAAAATATCTGTTACCGAGACAACACTCCTCTCAAACGGCTTTTTAAGTTTCACAAATGGCTGCTGAAGCTGGCTAATTGAATTCACACCTTACAGAGTTTGTACTAATAGATTTAATACCTTTTACATGCTACTGAATTTGACTTATATTATCCATCCACCATGCCTCTTTCAGAAATCATTTAAATCATCTCCTCAGCATGGAGTCTTCGAGATGATCGCCTGAAATTTTGCTTTTGGTGCTCACACCTGGATAAATAAAACCAAAACTACCTTCCTATATTAATACCAATGTGGCTAAATGAGAAAAATCCCTCTTTTTTAATGTAGTTTTGGTCCTTGCATCCTTTAATAATAAGCCCATTTCATACATATAAAACAATGAATCATCAGCAAAGAACAATTTTCTTGGTAAATATAAATGGAAACCTGGGATCTGTAGAGGTCTGTGTAAAGACTCCAAGATTGCATTTCAGGTTATTAAAAGCTGCAGGTAAACAGTCATTGAGAGAGTAGATAGCACTGTGTGTATGCACGCTCAACACACACACACACACACACACACCTGCCGATTCCTGGCTCGCTCCTTCAGATGGAGCATTTTTTCATGGATATCACCATCTGTCTGCTCGATGGGGGAGAGGACTTCAATAGCACAACAAATCAGGCTTATTAGGAGCAAAGACTCAAGAGCAGTAAAATTTGTTGTTTGAAATATGGAGTCTGTGTGTTGACGCTTCAAACTGCCAAAAAAAACTACCCTGGCAGTCCATCCTGCAAAAGCCAGAAAAAGAAATGTCGCGCATGTTGGAGATTCAGCCTCTGAATTTCCAAACTGTACAAATGAAACCGTTTTTCAACCTTGACAATGTTTTGACGAGAAAATACAAGATTTATTCACTTCTTTTAAACAGAGCCTTTATGACTGATGACGTGATTTATGAAAGCGCTGAGAGGCCGCATACCTCCACCTTAATAAAATGTCCATAATTAGATTTTTTACACAATAGTTGTGTTTAATCCATTCTTGGATCTGAAGCTGCATCTAAACACTCTAAACAGTGACTGACAATAATGTGATAAATGTGCAGCACAAACTATGAGGATATCATATGATACATATCAGCACTTCATGAAAAAATAATGAAAACATTTAATAACACCAAGTTTTTCTATATTATGGCAAATTTCATAGGATCAGTTGAAATCAACTGTTGCAAGAAGACTTTTCAATTTCTTCCTTCAAAGTTTTTAAATATTTTTGTTGTTACTTTCAATGAAATTATGTTATTCTGAATTAATCTCTCTCTCATCTTAAGTAATGTCTATTTTGTAGTTTGAGAGCTTCCTTGGTTTCTCACTTTGTTTCTGAAATTGTAAATTGTGCATTTTGGGATGAAGAAAATAAATTTCCACATTCATAAATGTTCTTGTACTGTCAGAAATAAAATGAACTTGAATTAATCTTTTGTCAAAAGTTGTGAAGTACTCAATTATTGTGCTCATTTGCAGGGCATTTTGTAAAGTGTGTCAACGTGCAAGTGTTGATATTAACAATAACAATAAATATTCATTTGACATTTAAAAAAATCTGTTCAACCAAAAATCTATTCTAAGTGCTAAAAATGCATTAAGTGAATAAAAAAGCAGAAAAAATGGTAAACTCAACAAATGATTGTTGAATGATTTTTATGGACTAACTTCACCTCGAGCCCTTTCTTGGTCAAAATCATTTACTCGCTCTGCATCTATAAATGTGACGTCTGACAAAACGTCTCAGAAAAGCAGACGTGACCTTTTCCTCCCAAACAAACCAGACCGCTGAGAGGTTCTGCTGGCTACTCACAGATTCGCCCTGTGAATGGGACAGAGCCGGTGGTGAATCCACTCAAAATGCTAATCACCTCGTCGCCGCTGACTGAATTACTCCTCTATTCATGCAAAACTCCCCTGAACGTCCAACAGTCGGTATCTGCCAGGGCCGCCGCTCCTGCCGCAGCTTTATACGGGCCACAATGGAGGCCTCTCGGCTACATCACATCATTTGACTCCCGGCTTGTGCTGCCAGCACAATGACTCACAATCATCTGCGCAGACAATGGCTCCTTTTCAACCAAAGGCACGCTTTCTCGCTGCTGGGCGTGTGGTTTTACTGTTTGAAGAGCTGGGGCAGGGCCGAGACAACCTGGAGAAAATGCTCTGGGTCGCACAAAAGACTTAATTTAACCTGCAAACTGCAGTCAGGGAAGCACAAAAGGAAGTCTGATCCGCCAGCTGTGAACTTCCAGCTCCGTGTGGACGATGGTATCAGAGCTGACATTTAGACGACACTCCTGTCCAAAGAGTCATGAAATGAGGTGACAGCGGTCTTTAAAATGATTGTAACAGAAACATAATGCAAAAGTGAAAGGATAACACCTACAGAGCCCTAAAAATATTTGTAAATGTTCAACATCTGAACAAATTCCCCAACTTGCTGTTATACCAAAATACATCACTCCAATCACTTTGTCTTTCAACTAATGAAGTTAAATGGGATTTTTGACCTTTCAGTCAGACCCAAAAGGATTTAGAAAAAGTGTCTCAATCCATTTAGACACAGCTTCCTTGTTAGAATTGTACAAAAGTAATCTTCTCACTGCGTAAATCCCTGATCTCAATCACTGTGAAATCTCTGATCCATTATTTGGGAATCTCCTTTTGTTTGGTTAAAACTCTCAGACATTTGCATGATTTCTGACCCTGCACGGAAACCTGACAGGTTCACAGTCTGGTCTCCACCTCGGTAAAGGCTGGTGGACTGTGCAAACACCATAAAAACAATGGAAATCCTTCTATCCTTTTATCCTACAGGTTTTTCTTTCATGAAAAATATTACCGTCACATCATTACTGGAGCTACAACAGGGCACCTCTGACCAGGAGTGTGTTTGTTGTCTAAATTTGTCCAAAACTCGCCCATAAAATAATCTGTTCTTATCCTTTATGGAAGAGAACGAGTTTCATGATCAGTTGAATTTCAGACACCACTGAGACCTCTTTCAGGATCTGCACTCACCTCAGTGAAATCTCATCTGTGCTTCATTCTAACGTCCATTTATTTTCCCTGAGAGTGCAGATACACAAGATTAACACCACCTGCACTTTTTTCTCCCGTTTTTTATTTTTAACCGACGACTCTCGAGCTGCTGATTTAACAGAACACACGATTGATCACTGTGCAGTATTTATGCAACATTATTAATCGATGATCAAATCTGCGTCTGGCACGTCAAAGGGGGCAAAGCGGTTTAAGATGAGCAAATTCCCCGAAACGAACAGATGGCTGATTCCTCCTCAGGTTTTTTTTTTTTTCTCAAACTCTCGCTCTCTCCGGCGAGTCATCTGTCACGCCCACACGTCGACGCCACTGCTCGCCTCTGCTCTCTTCTTCTTCTTTTTCTTCTTCCACCCGCTGCAGCACTCACCTCCCACTTTCTTCTCCCTGCAATAATCCCTCCATCATCACTCCGGCCTGCCCTCCTCTCCCTGTCGTTGCTCTCGTCTGCTTCACCTGCAGTGTTTTCAGTCCTGAAGTGGGTAATTTCAAACTCCAAATTGCTTCTCCTCCCCACTCTGCGACCAGCCTCTCCGTCTTTATGTTTTCTTTGGCATGTCGAAATTAGATTCTCCCTCCTGACGTTATTTTTCTCTTTCTGTTTCGGTCTCTGGATGCAGCCTTCGCTTGATCTTTTCTCTCCACTAAATCATCCTCTTTAAGTTAAAGCCACTACGTCTTATCACTGTGTGATTAAAGCTGCACGAGACAATATTTTCACAGTAATAATGGCTGACTATGAGAATAACACTCCCCTCAACAGATATCTTCATCTTTATGGAGTATTTTAGTGTCTTTCAGCAAACAGTTTGAAGAACTTCACTATTTTGGGTCAGTTTCCAAGCAGCGGTTTTCAACTAACAAACTTCAATGAAACCACAGTACACAAGCTGCTCTGCAGCAAACAGCAGACAGACAAAGAAACCGACCAGCTGGTGAACACAGACGAGCCAGAGTTCGCTTAGACTCAATAGATGTAAGCTGGACCCCGTCAGCCGATGAGAAATGATGAAAACCTTTTTTTTGCTCGTTTTCTAGCTCAGACTGTGACTTGACGGGCTTTGTTGAGCACACACACACACACACACACTAGTTTAGCTGTGATTTAAGAGAGTAAATGTTGCTCAGGTGCTGTGCTCCTCTCAGTCTGTACATCATCTCTCTCTGTTGGCACATGTTTTGTGGTCAGATTGTAATCCCTTTCTCCCGGCCCTCTGGTCAGGCAGATGGAGGTCTCCAGGAGGTCCCGGGGTCTCAGTAAATCCCCGGCCTCGGAGCAGCGGTGAGCCCGGCCTGGCAGGTTCTGTGTTCCTGCCATCCAAAGCGACACGTTAAAGGTTAAAGCTGTCACAGACTCCCCGTCCTGCTCGGACACACTCACTCCGCAGAAAGCAGGAGGACCTGCAGGATCAGGAATGACGGGCTGGTTTAAGGGCCGAGGAGCCGGATGAAAACATATTCAGTCTCTTTTCTGAGATTTGCAGTGGTGAATCCAACCTCAATCTGAACAAACTACAGTTTATTCCACAAGCTTCACCTAAATGGCTCCTGTAGACGGATGTGCTTCCATGCAGATCTGCAAAATGAGCCACCGCTGGCATCCAGGTGGAGAATTAACAGACGACGTTCGCCTCCTTGATATTCAGATAGATAGTGTGTATGTATATGTGATACTGGCCTATAAAAAAATCAAAAATCCATCACTCAACATTCACAGTACTGTTATTCGTTCCTAAAAGCCGATTTTTTGGGGGAGAAATGTGTTTTTCATGGGACACGGATTGAGATTTCAAATCCAGCCTGAGGCTAAAACCAACACAGTTTCACCTCCTGTGTCACACTGACCTCCGATCTTCAACAGCTCTGCCTTATCCGAGTGTTTCTGAGCCAGTCTCAGCTGTCCCTTTCAGCCTGGCTGGTGCAGATTGAGACTTGATCAGTGCTCAGTCAGTCGGCCCTTCGTCTGACCTCCAAGACACAGCAGCTGTTAGATTAGCACAACTCCAAAGCTTCACATATTCCTGCTGTTTTTCAGCACGTATATCTACAGAAATATTCTGCAGCACACATATTTCTGCATGTGCATTCTTTAATAGACACAGAAAACACACTCGCAAGTGTTTCTGCTGTAAATGGTAAACAACATTGTAGTTTTATCTGTTGTAATCACACATTAGTGGAACCTGTAAACCTGTAAAAGCCCATTTCCCTCATGTCTAATTTGTTCTACAGCTGATGCTGCGATTACCCATCATGCTCTGATGTTATTACTCTGCACATCCTTGTCACACCAAAACTAATTTGGAGCCTATTATCCTAAAGTGAAATCATGGCTACCTGCTGGTTGTCTAATTAATTAGGTCATATATATAATAAGTTACAGCCGACCTGCCTAATGTTGCTTCTCTCTCTCTGTCTGAGATTCTCCTCTTTTACTCTTTTTCAGCTCTGAATTGAAAGCACCTTTTTAGGCCTCTGAACCTTAAATTGGCTTGATCTGTATCTTAAAACTCACTTTTGAAACAAGTTTATGAGGGATTTACATTTAAATATGCTTATCAGCACCTGCAAAACGCCCTGATTAACATGCTGTATTTTTTTTGTTAAATCTGTACACAAACCTCAATGTAAAAATGAGAATTTGTAGTTTTAGAAGCTGCAAGTACGTCTCGATGAACAGCAGCATTTCTTTGCAGCATCTCTGCAGAATAGCCCAGGTTGGCAGAAACAGTCGAGCTCTCATTTGTTGGATTTCTGTGGTTGTATGAGCAGCGAACAAGAACACGTCACTGAGACAACAAGACCTCTGCAAGTTACTGCATTTTTTTACTTTTACATTTTTTTTACAACTCCACAAACTGATGTTTTGTTGTCATTTTGCACAATATGTTGATAAAATAACACACAATTTAAAGACACCCAGGACCAGTGATATGTGAATAAAGCCAGTTCAGTGAAGTATCCGCTCTGTGTGCTCCCAACATGAATGCAACGCTATAATTCATAACGCAGGCCTGAACACTTCCTCCCCGCTGCCATCCAGCTGGCTGATTTAAGACGAGTCTGTTTCACCAAACTGCAGCAGGCGAGTGCAGGGAGCTGAGCGGACAGGCTGGAAAACTGGAGCAGAAAATTTGGCCCAATCACACACACAGACACACAAATAAAAAAAAAAAAAAACCTCTACACCGGCTCTCTGCACTGAGTTGGAAGAAACAGGGGGCAGCAGAGGATGCTGGGAGACGGGAGCTCACAGTCAGCGGAGGCAGATTTGAGATATTCAAGTAGCTTAAATGACAGATTGGAGTCCATGACGAAGGTTTTAGGAGGCGAGATTCTCACATTGTGCTGGTATGATTTTCCCACAGAAGTGTGCTATTTTAAAATCCGAGTCTTGGCAAGTCTTACGACATCAGAGCCAAAGATGATGCAAAAGTATTTTTTTCCCTCAGTTTTCCACCACATATTCCACATTTTTATTCCTGCATGAAAAACGTGGAGCTGCTGGTGAATTTCAGGATGCAGCAGCAGGCACAAAGTGTACCGTTAGTAAAAGGCAGCAACGGTCCCCAGTGTCAACGCTAGCAGCAGGCCCGGCAGATACAGCTATTTCTGTCCAACAGTAAACACTTTCTACACGGCGCCCAGCTGTGTGAAGCTAATTTCATCTTTGTGTAACTCAGGATTAACAGGGGAATCAATGCGAAGCTGCTACATGTTGAATTTTGCATTTAGCATTTCTTATGAATCTCTGCCTTTCTGTTGCAAAGAGAACACCACTAGCTTTCCACTTTGTTGATTATAAGGACCAAAATGGGGGATATATTAATATAAACCATTCTAAAGCAGCTCAGTGAGAATTATGTGTTGATTTTGGTGCCTCCTGTGGTCAAAGCTCGTAGTGTTTCCTTTCGCTTCACCGGGAGGAGACGGACCTTCAGTGAGGACACACAACCTGCTGTCTGCTGGTCTGTTTCTGTAGGAGACATCAGGATTAAACTGAGACTGCTTCATGGTCATTTACAAAAACTAAATACTAAATACTTGCCTGACAGATGTTCTGGAAAACATAACGTTTAACTTTGGGGACTCGTATTTTAAAATGTATGACTAAACCAAACTGATTGGAGACTGATGGGAACTCATTACTTTGCAAGTATTCAGCTATAAACCAAACTGAAATTTTGACCCTGACGGTGTTGCATTAAAAGTTAAAGGATAATCAATGTTGCTAAATTTCACAGTGACTCTGTCATTAAATAAATGATTTTGTTCTACAGTTTGACATTGAAATTGCACATTTGGGATCATTGTTGTACATTTATTTAGCTTGTTTAAACATCAATAACTTTGGAAGTAAGTTAAAGGTAAATCAGCTTTGCTAACTATTGTAGCTTTTCAAATTGTTTTCAATCACTTCTTCATCGAAAAGTTTTCTTTTTGACTGTATTTATTGAGCATTTCTTTATTTTTGCAGAGCAGATCTGGTAGCTTGTTTTGGATTCTACACTAAAGCAGGAAGTGATCTAAACAAAGTCATCACTTTGTTCTGGAGAGCGGTTTAATTACCCAGAGTACACACAGACTGCCCACTGCTTATTCTGGCCTCAGGCTGAACACACACACACAAAAACACGTGCATTCAAACAAATGCTGGACACACATACACAAGCATGAATGAGCACTTACACACACACACACACACACACACACTCAGGCACATTCATTTAGAGGATCAATCCTCAAATTGACGGAGCTTGTGAAAACTCCCGGGCTCGAAATGGTTATTGATCAGCGCGGTGCGACCACAGAGAGCCGCTGTGTGTTCAGCTGCTGCTTACGAGTCAGAGGACGCACTCAGCCGAGATGAAAGCCGGCGAGACGCTTTGAGACGCTTTTTTTCACTCTGACGTTTATGACTGAATGCAGAATCGCTCTGAAGGTTTTGTCGGCTGCAGAGCAAACCGACGGCAGACAAAACAAAACAGAGAAGTGAAACGGATTACGTCCCTCTCTGTGGATTCGGTGGCATTTTCGCTCGGCAAAATCTTCTCCTCCTCAGACGCTCACATGACCTCCGTGTCTGCAAGGCTGGCAGAAGTTTGTCTGGATGGAAACTACATCACCACAAATGTGCTGCCGCTCCCATTTCTGTAGATTTATGCACCAAAGCAAGTCATTAAATGAGCGAGAAAGTTCATTTATGACCTTAAAAACCTTTATTTCTTAGAATAATGTGAAATGTGGTTTCACAGAAATGATAACTAATCAGTTTTGGGAACATATTTTCAAGGTATTCAGTCATAAAATGGAAATAATGGAGAAGAAATGAGCAGCAGATTAGCAGCTGAGTGTTTTTAGTGAATGATGCCATTCATAAAAACAAATATTAGATCATTCAAGCTTCCTAACATGGTGAAATTGAAATCTAAAGCACAATCTTTTCCTAAAGCTAACCAACATGCAACTGAAAACAGAAAATTATGCAAATAATAAGTCAACATTTTTGAAAAACAAATCATGTCCTCCACAAGATGAAACCCTGCTCTCCCGTGTTTCATCCATTTGACCAACATGACTTCCTCCCTTCAAGACTTCGCTCGCTGTGTTGCATCACTTACATCATCTCTCCTAAAGGCCAGAAGACCGAGCCGATGAGGGGAAGTGGAACTACCCAAGAGACACGCAGCCAATGTTGGTTTTTTTTTTCTGTGGAGGTGTAAATAGGCTGAACTGTAAATTTAAGTTTCATGATAAAGTGAACAACCACAGTCAGAACAGCGGTTAAAGCAGAACTACGACACTGAGACACAAAGAGCCGAATATTTCCATTAATCATAATCATATGTGAACGTAATAACCTGAGCTCAAACTTACATTTTAACCATCACAAATGAATAAAGTTAATAAAGAAAGGTGTAAAGTCTTGGCAGGTTTGACTTGAGGAGTGGGAGGTAAAAGTGAAAATGTGTCAGAACCAGCGCTGAAATCTGATTAATGTAAGTTTTCGGTGTCTGATGTTTCTGGCGTGACGTCTTTGTTGATTCTCTCCCTGCTGAAGTGTTGAAAAGGACCTTTCTTCTCTGCGCTCACCAACTTGAAATACTTTGTCGTTCCACCTTGATTTATTGTGAAACGGAGCGAAGCCTCTGGCCTTGTTTCCCCTGTAAAATGTTAAAGCGATTTCGTTGTTGTCTGACACATCCAGGTCAGACTTTCAGGCTCGGTAAAGTGATGGAACAGGTGCTATCGAAAGCCTCAGCCAACTACCCACAATCCACGAGGTTACAGCCATTAGCCAATCACATCTGCCAAACATGTACCTGGTTTTAACAAAGAACATATGAACATGTTCTTCTGTGAACGACATGAAGCTTTCATTGGGAGGTTTTGTGTCTTTTGATGGTTGAAATGATGTATGAGAGGATGTCGTTGACAAAGACAAAAGGACAAAATCATTTTGAAACTGCATTTTGTTTCTCCAATTCAGACGTGACTTTGATTCAATACTGATACTCGTCCTCCTCGTCCTGTGCTGTATTCACATTTTATTGGACTCTACTGATTAGCTAACTGTCTTGCTTTTTCATTTTGGTCAACATTTCTTTAATAATGATACAATTTTACTCAACAAGATAGTCAGACATTCCCACAAACTTCACATGAATACGAGAGATTAGATGATCAACATCTTGCAGAGCGACTGCCTCAACAGTTACGCAGAATCACCATCAATCATCTTCAAATATCAAACAGCGAGTGACGGCTTTCAGTGTATAATAATTATAGCTAAAAAAGATCTGGAACAACAGACGAGAAACACTGAACAACATGAACTCTGACGGCGGCTTTAAATTCACACCAGTTTCTCGTCTGTCTTCAGCGAATGGTGCATCAAAAGTTTTATTCTCAAACTGCAGAATTTAACCTCATTTTATATTCTGCTGATGCTTAATTTGTCTCTTCCCACATACATGATGGTACTGTGACTTTTTAAACACCCTGACAGTGGAGCAAATGCTTCTGATTAAACCTGACACCATCACAGTGAATCAGGTACACACAGCAAACAAATGGGCCTCTATATAACATCTGATGAATCCAGTGTGAACAAGTTTGGGAGAAGTTGCGTAATGTGGATTGATTTGACGTCTCTGCCTCTTTCAGACGTCCAAACAAGTGAAATGAAGCTTTAATGATTTAACAGTCCAGAGGGCCGTGAAGGCAGGCGTCTTCAGACATATGCAGCGTGACGCATTGACTTTCTGAGCTCTTTGTGAATAGCATGAATACCACAAATCGACCCACTGTGAGCCCGAAACACTCGACACCTTTCTGATGGATGTGGCAGCTTTGCAGCAGCTCGTGTGGATCCATGTTTCACCAACAGGGTCCGACCTTTGCTCTCCGAAGCTTTGTGATAACAAGTCGAGAGTTCAGGTGTGTGTTTGGTGTGAACTCATATTCATAATAATCAATTATCCACCAATGTACAGTCCTTGTTTTCCAAAAAACACTTTCAACATCCAGCACTGACGTGTGTCATTTTCATAGTTATTCCCTTTTTAATTGTTGAAGTCTAAAACCTTTTGGTTATTCAGTTGCTGCCTCGGCTCAACCAGCAGTCCAAATCGTAAAACTACTAAATCTACTATAATAGAAGACTGAGAAAATGATCAAATATTAATATTTAAGAAGCTAGAAACAGTGGTTATTATTGTAATTAGAGCTCCTTATTTTCCAGATTGAACCTTCAAGCCGAAGTCTTTCTGTCTTTGTCCCTCAATTCTTAAATTGAATGTTATTTATTGGAAATCTGTCCAAAGCCTCCTTTAATCAGTCTTTAATAACTGGATTAGGCCATTTATTGACAACAAAACTATGAAACAAGCAGCAAAGAGTCCAAGCTGTGACTGTGATCTGATCGAGCTTTCTGAGCACGCAGAGACGGATAACAGGCATAAAACTACTTCCAATCCCAGCTTAGCTCGATTCAACATCGCCTCTTAGATCTTTGCCATTTTGTGCATCTGAGAACACAACTCGACTTTTAGTAACATTTTCAGTCAGATATCTCATCCAGACATCCACAAATCTGGCTTTTAAGAGAAAATCAGCTGTCTTTAGATAAATAAAGATGTCAGATAAACACAAATCAAAATAATAATATGCTGCATGGAGCGATCAGATCAGGTACACTTTGTGATTAATTGCTGGCTCGCTCTTAAAATGTGTTCTGGCTCAATAATCTTTTCTTTCCGAGCTTGAAAACGCAGACAAACCTGCGCCGCACTCGACGTCACTGAACCTCGTTTCACACTTGTACGTTCATCAAGCGATCTACGCGACGAGCTCCGGTCCCTGCCCCCGTTTATTTAACTGTAAAAGCAAACACTATTATGTGAGTGGCACCTGTATTGACCCATGCAGGATAATGAGGAAGATAAGATGAAGCGAAACAGGAGAACTCTTCGGACAAACATGAACTCTGGAGGTAAATATGTAACTTCATATCCATACGGAGCGGAAGTTCAGAGAGGTCAGAGTCAACACAGAGTGCACAAAGCTTCCTCTTTATCTTGGACAAATATGGAAGTGTAAAATGCCACAAATCCATATATCATTGTGTGTGTTGGCAGCGTGAATTGTGTTTGTGTGTGTTTTCTGCATCGTATTATCTCCACTTATTCAGCCTGATTCAATCATCACTCTCACTCTCAGCAGGTAAAGTCATTTCTTTCACGGCCGCAGAGGACGATCCATCTGCAGAGTAACAGCAGCGGTACTGTTTTTAAACAGGAGGTTCATCGATCCAAAGGAAGACGTTTAAAGGAGCAAAAGCATCAGTAATTGTTCTATAAAGTATGTTGATGTTGGCCTTTTAAGCAGCCATTTCTCAGGAGAAAAGAAGTAAGTAGGTGAAGGTGTGAATAGACATAAAGTCTGCAGACGTTTGGCGTCAACCAACAGCAGGAGACGACTTTTCTTCATGTTTTGTCGCCGCTGGTTTCTCATAAACACGACTGCTGTTAAAGTAGTTATTTGAATCCAAAGTTTTCTTTGCGCCTGAAGCTAAGCAAACCTTCACAATAAAGGTGTCAGAGCAGAGGATTTTACTTCTGCAGCAGTAATGGTTTTGGATGACGGGTCATTTATATCTGCAGCTCTGCCTCGCGAGGAAAAGAACCAGTATTTCGGGATGATGAAATGCACCAACCAGCTGATGAGACTTTGATATTTTACACTTTAACATGCATGTCTGTGGGCTCTGTGCACAACCTGGTGCATTTCATTTTCTAAGTTATGCTGCTTTGACATGCATGTTATATTATCGTTGATTTATGGTGGCTCTTTCTGCGATTGGAAAAACTCGTTTCACTCCTCTGAAGTCCTTTCATGTGTGCTGGTTTACATGTGCATATACATATTCATGAGCAGCACCAGCAGCATATGGCACACTTTGGTTTAGAGATGAGAAGACTGCAGAGAAACACGACATATATCTGCTGTTTAAGGGCCAGAAATGAAACTGCCCTGTTTCTTCTGAAAGGTGGGGAAGGTTCAAGTCCCATTCGGGGAGATTCTCACACACAAAGTGCAGCTCACAGGTCATAATATGTCTGATATTTGGGATAATCTGTTCATCCCAGCAGCCAAATCACAGATATCCCATGTGAATATTCTCATTATGAAGCTGCAGCCATAGGATTGTGTCTCACACTAAATTTAGCTTCTCTGTCGAATCCTCAAATGTGTTTTCACCGTCAGAATGACACTTTCATTTCAGCATGTTTGCAGACTAACGTACCTGCAAGATGCGCTTTTAGTTTGCAGTGACTAAAGACCTGGATAAAGTATTCACCAACGACATCGTATCTCAGTTTCTATCAGCATGCCTCAGTGAGCATATTCAGATTAATCAAAACTGGGATAAAGACTCATTCAGGAGGATGTTGGTGTGTGCAAGATTTAAACAGGATACAAATGAGCATGTAAATACACTGAATAATGACACATCTGATAAAATGGTCTGCAGGGTTTACATTTTGTTGGGTTTTTACACTGGTTGCACATATTAAATTAACTCACTTAAAATGTCATTTTTCTTAAATGAAAGTATGTAAAGTCAATGAGGCAGAAAATAATTGAATTCTTGTACCAAAATCATTGATATTTGAAAAAAAGTAGTAAATGTTCACAACTGTCAGGGTCAGGTGTTGCTTTTTGTGGTGCTGCAGCGATGAAACAATCACAAACCTTTAAAACAAAACTACGTCTTCTTAAAATTCAGTGCCAGGTGGTGAATTTCCCCTCGACGGACATCGTTGTGCACATACGTGGCCAACTTCACGAGCATCCACTTTGTTGATGTGGTCTGATTTAATTCAGCACAACAGCGGACCACTGCTTGGCTGGCATCCATCTCCTGAGTGACCTGATGGAAGAGCTTTGTCCGCCAGCCAAAATCCATAAACATAATAAATACAGTATTTGAGTTTTTCCAATACAGATCAGCTCGAGGTTGAAGCATCGAGTTTTTCAGGACACTGCAAAGAGGACTGACTGCAAAACTTTCTGCGCTTTGATGCATTTTTCTGACACATATTTGTTTACTTGTCCTAATAAACTGCTGTTATCTTTCATCCAAAATTCTCCTTATAGCACCAAGTACTTGCTAAAAATCTTTGTGGTCTAAGAAGCTAATCAGCTTCGATTTAGAGGACATCAGGATACAAACAATGAGACACTCGGGGGCACGTCTTGTCCTCCCACAGTTACTTCCTACTTCTTTTGGCTCAAACTGGGCTTTTTCCAGCTCTGAACCACTGAGAAGATGGTGATTTAGCTGAAGCGATGCACTCTTAGAGCTGAACCGCTTGTGAGATTTAAAGCAGGATTTGCTGATTTCTTGGCCACCAGGGGGCGAAAGATCAAAACGTGCTTAATCAATTTCTCGCTGACATTGTAGAAATGCTCAGGCGGACATGTTAGCACGCATTTAGGGGACAAGGGGGACGTGATAATCCTACTGGAGTCATGTTTACATCCACCTGATGACCGAGAGTCCAGTGAGAAACAGCTAAAAAAAGGTTGTCGTGTTGGGACTAAAACATCTGTACCGGGACTGCTGGTGAGACTTTTAGCAGTTATGTGGGGAGGAAGAAGGAGAACTGTGGCTTCGCCTTCCTAAATATTTTAACAGTGAGATGTCGGGGAAGGATTTTCCATCATGCTGACAGACTTTCTGATCAATGCGCTCAGCCAGCAAAGGCAGAAGTGAGACATACTTGCAGCGACTGAATCATCTTACGTGTTTTGTTTAACCTCAAAGAAGAGATCAAACCGGCACTGTAACGCCCTCTTCATAGAAAACAGTACGTAGTGCTGTTAGGGCCTCGAAGCAAAAGTGAGCTATTGGCCCAACAACTCTGATACAACACTGGATTCCTGTACACGCACACTTTGTTTATGAAATGAGAGATTATAATACACACTTCCAGGGGTTTCACCTTCAGTTTTGTCCGTCACTTCAGATAAACTGGCTGCTCGTGTTCCCGACACAAAGGTCAGAGGAGGATCAACGACGGCTTCACATGTACAGAAGCACAAACATCCGTGCTGATGTTGAGGTGAGGAAGTGATCACGACCAAACAGTACAAGCACTTTGCAGTCCTCAGTGTGACGGTCTGTTTCTGCAGAAGGCCAGAGAGGCACTGCTGACGTAGGTGCTCACACACACACACACACACACACACACACACACACACACACACACAAAAGCTCGACTACTTTGGCTCATGTGCACAGATAAACACACACAGTGTTTATTAATGAACGACGAGGACAGCGTGTCTGAGAAATATGTGACCTCTGACCGGCCCACAGCTCCACTCTGTGCTCACACACACACACACACACACACACACACACACACACACACAGAGTCATCCATCAGCCTCAAGGTTGCCATAAAGAAAACAAGAAGGGGCCCCGCATTGCAAAATGTAAACTCGACCAAACAGTCAGATTTAAAGAGACACCGCGGCTGGAAATGTCTGTGACACGAACGGGAGGAAACTTTCTGCAGCGAGTCGGAGATGAGGGCGGTCGTGAGGTGAAGAACCACTCAGACACACGATATACGTCCTAACCAGAGTTAAAAGACATATACTTACAGTAAATGTGTATTTCTCTCAGTCCTCAGAGCGCTGGACCGACAGCTGAAGAATAAGACACGCAGCGAGGCTGCAGCACCTTCATAACGATGTTTAAACTGCTCTCCCACTGAGATAAAAAGTTAAACTTCCTCTTTTGCTCCACACAGCAGCAAGGACCAGCTGTCATCATGTATGCCTCATCGCCATCTTTAAAGTTTTACTGTTTTTTGGAAGTGATTCACGCAGTATGTGAGAGAACAGTTGAGTAATCGAAACTGCTGTATTGATTCACGGTATCTTGTTCAGCCTGATTTACTTGTAAGGTCTGAATTGCCACAAAAAAAGCAACTTTAACCAGAAATGCAGCTAAAATTGCAACTGAGACAAAGCTTTAAGTTTACTTAATGTAAATGGGTTAAAACAAATAGTATGTTTCTTTAATGATGAAAATGCTCAACAAATAAAGTACATGGCTTTTCTTTCTTTAATTCACAGAAGAATTCACACTCCTATTCAGATGGTAAACTGATAAAATAAGACTTTCAGTGTCTCAGGAGTTAACCAATAACCCAATAAAAGGCCAATAACAATAATGAAACCAGCTGTGTGTCATTAAAAGGTCTCAGAGTAAATTAAGATTCATCTGATTCGCTGGTTTCTGACTCTCCGTGCAGGCGGGTCAGTTTGGGTCTTGATGCTGAACCTGCTGACACCCACAGCTCCAGGCGTCTTACTGTGAGTCATCACTTGTTTATGAGAAAGCAGGCGATGTAGAATACGCTCTACGAGACGCCGCGGGGTGGGAGTCCTCGCCGGACGCATGAATGAGCTGCAGAGCGTCACTCCTCTATTTACGCAGCAGCAGGCGACCTGCGGCCTTGTTTTAATCCAGAGGATACACACTCTCACAGGCTGGGCACTCGGTCATTTTACTAAACTAAACAGCGAAGTTTAGCTGAAATGATCCAGCTCCTGACAGTAAGTCAAGGACTCTTCCTGCGAGAGACTTGAGTTACTTTTCCTCTTTTCCCCCGCCCTCCACAAACTCTCCTCCATCAGCACCAGCGCAGGGTCGGACCATATTTGGAGTCCAGCCGCCTGCAGGAGCAGATGGGAGGTGTTTACCACGTCAGGGCGCTTTAAACAGTGCCAGGTAAGAAGTCAGTCCCAAAATAAGGTCAGAGTAACCCGTCAGATCGTTTCCTGTCACAGAACGAACTTCAACACCTGAAGCAGCAAAAAACAAACCCTGAAGTTGCAGTTCATAAGCGAGCAGCCAAATCATCCAATCATCAGCCAGAAACGGCAGAAACACCCAGTGCACAAGTTCAAACGCGAGTATTTGTGAGAGCACAGATGCTGGGGATTAATCCTGATTCCCAAGATGAAATTTTGGTGTTAAAATCTTGTTGGTGGGTCAAACTTCATCAGAAGTTTAAGTGTTTGTCTTTGCTGTATGTATAAATATCTTCTAGTTCAGCAAACTCAGTTTCTCTGAACTGGATGAGCCAACAGAGACGACCAGAAACAGATGATTCTTACTCATCTGACTGTGTCTTTGCTCAATCAGCATATAAAGCTGAAAATAGTTCCTAACATATGCACTGTTTCCCCCCTGAGTAACATTTACTCAAAACTACAGTGGTCAGCTTTTTTAGTGGATTACTGTGCAAATAAAAAATTAAACTACATGTTTGTGAGGTGTTTCTGAAGATGAACTTTAGGAGGAGCTGAGAGGCACAAACAGGTTTAAGGAAGTTCAACATTTCATGTGATTTGTTGACGGTAAAAAATACTTTTAATACTGAGCTGTGATCACTCCCACGTGCTTACAGGCCTGAACTCGTGAACATGACGTGGAACAATCTACTGTCTCCACGTAGATCTCTTTACTCATCTTCATCAGTATCTGAGGATTCTCTGCAGCCACTTTAAGAAACTTTTTCTGAACTTATCTGTTCATCTCAGCCTCCCTTAGTCTCTAAAGTGGTTTTAATCCATCAGCTGATCCCACTCCCATGTCAACTGGTAAATGTCGCTGTGGCATTGACTCATCTTCAACACCTTCTGCGTTTACGTCTCGTAGCTGATGCCCTTCATCACCCAGCTGCAGGGCGAGGATAGCTTTGTCTGTCAGCAGCATCACAGAAAAACACTGCTAGAGGTCGAAGTGGGAGTGCTGCGGCAATAAAACACTCCTGTGTACTCAATGTCACTCTGAGAGAAAAAAAAAAAGGACCTTGAAAGCCGAAAACAAGTCGGAGTAAAAGGGCAGAAAGTTTTCCTTCTCATACCAACATGAAGTACTTTACTTCCACATTTAAAGCCTCTGTTAGTTATCTTACTTTCTTTGTTGCTTTCTCTTTCCCACACATTAATGCCATCATTACAAATGCACTTTAGGTAGCCAAGCCTGCTCAGTCTGACAGAAGTCCAATTTAAATTCTCATCAGGAGCTTTGCAAAGAAAAGACACAAGTCACAGTGAACTGCAGGGAATCTATATAAGACCTGTAGCTTTTGATGTTACGGTAAAACCTCCTGGGTTCAAAACTTTTACTCAAGGTAAGTCTGACATTTCTTCAATGAACTGTTGAAGAAGCAGGAGAGAGTATGCAGCATGTAAAAAATATCGTTATATATTATTATATTCCTCCTTTATGTGATTCCTTAAGGGCAAATTTAAGGGGAAATAAAGCAGTTTGAGTTTACAGGAAACTCAAGGGTCTGCTGTGGCCTGCACGGCGGCGGTGATGTGACGAACAGAGGAAGCTTATTGAGTTTTGTTCTCGCTTGATGGGGTGTACGTACCGGAGAGCTGTGAAACAATCAGTGGATAAGAGAGATATAATGAGAAACTGTAGGTTTTATTAACAGTACTTTTGTTCTGTGATTCAGGTCAAAATCAAGCAATAAATATATTTTCTGATCTAAAGCCTTTATCAACATCTTTTTTACAAACCACACTTCTGTTTGGTGCACAAATGACTTGGTCGTGTTTTGGAAAATATCTTGCTTTGGGTTAAAGTGACTGTTTTTAATCAGTTTGAAATGTTCAACTAAAAACTTCTTGGGAGGACAAACTCTAAGAAGACTGTCTGAGAAACATCCGATAATCAGGAAAGATAAATGTCAACATAACCGTTTAGATTTAGTAAACATGTCCTCACCTATCAGAAAACAGCAGCCCCTCGAGAGGAGATTTTTATTTAAATGGTGGTAAAAACCAGCGTGTTCACATACTGTATATTTAACCCTGCTCTAATTATGAACACACACAATGTCAGTCAGCTGTGGGAGGAAAAACGTGTCTTTGCCTTTCTAATGACAATAATGATGACCAGCAGAGAAAAAAATCAAAAGCTACGGCACTGGACGTCAAATCAAACTGGAAATAACGATGAGGAAGTGTAACTCTGTCTGGTTTTTGGCTCTCAGACAAACTCGAAGCTTTAAACAGACAAAGTTTGATTAGAAGAAGAAGCCGCTGAGCCGTCGCCTCAGTTTGCTCCTTTGCCTCGTTGTTTGGTTTATGTGATTTCCATCGTTTACTCTGGACGAGAGCCAATGGATTTCCATAATTCTTGTATTTATTTCCTGTCCGGGGGTTGACGTGAACTTGATGAACTTTGATTTGACAACTTCAGTTTTGAAAGCAGAAAGTCAGGAAAGCTTCACATCCTCCTGATGTGAAGCTGAAACAACGAGCGTTGGATGAGTTAAAAAAAAATGTAAAAACTAATATTTTATGTTCTTCCGATAAACTTGATCCAAAAAAAAGGGGAAGAAATATTTCAGTAACTTGCCTCTAAATGGTCAAAGCAGAAGAGCAGCTCATAAAAAAAACACTTAAGCATTTATTTACTTCTTTATGAAAATTAACGTTATGAGCAGTTTCCCAAATTGTTTCTCCAAAAATAGCAGCAGAGTCCTCGGAGGGCACGCGTCCTCTGGGAAATCACAGGCCTCCGGGAACAGAAAGTGGAGCATGTCTGCATGAAACAGAACATTTCCTCCTGAAAACACCATCATTACATGCAATTATTTCATGGAAGTTCTCCGTGAGGAAAAACAAATCCCTGAATCGCATTATACATTTATTTTGTTCCAGGAGAACAGGAGGATAAAACTATGAATCAAAGCATTAATAATTCATGTTGTGTTTGGGCGGTGAACAGAGGATCAATCCCGGCTCACAGGAGGCTGACGAGTCCGACCCCGCGTGAAAATGTCATCGCTAAAAGTCGACCTTGAGAGATATTTCAAAAGGGCAAGTGGATCTAAAACTCGCAGCTATATGAGCTTTTGTTTGACGTCATGCAGCAGGAAGACAAAGACTCTTTGTTTGCTTAATGCACCAGAGTAAAGCAACTCAAAACAGCAGAAAAGCATACATTAAATATATGACACTAACAGTTTTATATCCAGATAATATTCATTTATATATCAAATTTTCAAAAATATTATCACTTCTTGTTAGTCATTACATAAAATCCACTGAGAGAAGAGTTAAAAAGAGGAAAGTTTCTCTGATTTGTTTGTGTTTTCGTGCCGGACACAAATCCTGGTTATCTCAGGTTCCTTCTGTACGAGCTGTCTCACCGAGAAACTCTCAAATACTTCAGATTTTCTTTTATGCTTTGTAGGCTACTGGGATTAGTAGTGTTGCTTTTGTGCCAGCTGATAGTCGTGAAAAGAGCTGAACTAAAGGAAAGGTTCAGCGTGGGCAGAGTTCAGTGTTTCCGCTGCGATCGTGACCAGTAAGGTCAGAAGTTTGTACGAGTCATCGCTTCCTGATTTTCTTTACTTACTGACTGTATTTTTATGTTTTTGAAGAGCAAATTGAGTCTGTATTTAAGAGCTGAGATGATTCATTTGTATTGTGCTGAACTTTTGAGAAGAGGTGACCGTGTTTGATTAAATCAACCTGAGCCTGATATTTAAGCGTCATAATTCTGTAGTAAAAAGGGCCTCACCGCTCGTTTGTGCCACAGGGACGTTTTGCAGATTAGTCCTGCCTGATTTTAGTCCAATAAAATGAGACTGGAGGAATAAACAAGTCGATAAATGATCATTTTGGCATCTGCACCAATTTGGCACAGTCGTATTTTTTACTTTTACCTTCCAGTTCACACAAATACGTGCTGGAAATGTTGATTTAGTCACTTTGACAAATGACGAGTCTGGATTTTATTCTGAAATACGATCAGCCAGAGATGACCTGCGGGACAAAAAGCTGAAAACAGGTAGTGTTTATCCACACACACACACACACACACACACACACAGAGGCCGTGCAGACGAATGGATGTGACACCTCAGCGCAGCACAGACAGCATTACAGCGAGACGACATTCGTTCTGGTTGGCTGCTCGGCCCGTCAGAGTGACAAAGAGTCTGATGAGGTGCTTCGGTTTCGCCGGAGGTGAAGTCAGCAGGACAGGAACTGGGTGTGTGTGCAGAAAACAGCTTCCCATGTGACTCATGTTTAGAGGGAAACCCGACAGATACACCAACACGAAGACGAGCGAACTAGCAGATAAACAAAGACACGACCATCAAACATCATCAAACATTTGGTTGACGACACTAATATATATATGTGTGTGTGTGTGTGTGTGTGTGTGTGTGTGTGTGTGTGTGTGTGTAAGAAACTGAACATATCCACCTGCTCTCTTTAGGAGAGGCTGAAGCTTCACATTCACAGCTTCCAGGACTTAAGGGAAAAGTTAAGGGGAAATTAACTGACCGACTGTTTGTCTATTAATTATTTTTCTGTTTTTATACCTCTTATTTATCTAAAATTAATTTTTTAATGTAAAATTCAGTTAATTTTCCATTATCTTTCCCCTTAACAGGCAGATGTGAAACTACAGCGTCGTTCTCTTTAGTAAAATGAGTTTAATGATCCTTTGTCAGCTCTGGAAACTGAAACCAGCCTTCCTTTTTGTGAGCATGTGAAACTTTCCTGTGCTCATGAGATAGTTAATGGTGCGCACCAGAAACTTTTCTGTCCCTTTAGGGGCTCCATAGTTTCTTGAGCAGGAGGCCCTTTGAGACCCACTTTGAGAACAATGAGACTCAGCCGTACATTAAGTTTTGGGTTGTGTAACCAAAATTTCTCGTTCGTCACTGCAAGCAACACCTCTCCTGCTGAACTTAGTTTGATCCATTGTTAATTCAAGAATATTGCTTAGTGCAGCTTTAAAAAATGCCCTTTTCAAGAGAGAGAGAAAAAATGATTCTGCAGAAAACCGATGTGTTTACAATGCACATTTCCCAGCTGACCTCAACATGAACCACATCAGCCCAAAAGAAATCCACAATTCAACACCCACGCTGTAACTCGGGTGCATATCAGTGACTATTGAACCAAATATGTAGACAGCGATAATTGAAGCGCTGAGCTGCCCGCTGCCGTCTCCTGAGTGCAGCTCTGGATGCTGCCAACCCTCTGAATGTTTTCAGCTCTGGCAACTCGCCCCTCCGTCTTCTAAATCATGCAACGCGCTGCAGTCCACTCAATCTGTCAAAGGCGCTCTGAATCCTCTCAATTAGGAGAGCTGCAAAGTGTAGCCAAAACAAGCCGGTGTTTTCATACCAGCGAATCTGCCAGAGCAATTTATTTATAATACCAATTTATTAATATTGTGTCTTAGTTTCAGAGGGAAACCAAACACTGAACCCTGCAACCCGCACACGTCTGTTTTAAAGAAAAACCTTCATTTCATGCTTACCTTTTAGTAGATGAGCAGTGCTGAACTTAATTTATCATAATTTAAGCAGCAAATTTAGCAATTCATCAAGTAATTTGGTAAGGACACGAAAAGGCACCGTTTCCATCCTGGCTGTGAGGTGTTGAGTGTGGAAATACAGAATAATGAACAGCAGCCTGCACACCAGGATGCAAATCAGTGGCTGGCGTGGCTGCAGCATATGAATGACGATGTGTTCTCTGCCATAAAATATTAATTTATACAGTCACAGCACTCTTCAGGTGACTGAAGGACTCCTCATGTAAAAGCAATAAAAATGCATGTATAGAAGAATAATTAAGTCGGTTGGTAACTTGGAAGCAGTGTCGCCATTGTTGTATTTGCACAATGAAACGTACAGTCATTCTTTCAAGTCTATTTTCTCCATGAATTATATGAAGGCAATTTAAAAAGCAGCTGTGAGTCAGTGTATGTGAATGATGTCAATAATGCAGATCCACAGTTTGGATAACATTCGAACAATCCTACATTCAGATTCTGACCAGTCACGCCTTTTTATCCAGTCCGATCAAGTCTTAGTCATCCTTGCAGTACAAACCGTCCTCACTTCCTCTCAGAGAAACTGCGCCTGCTCGCTCACTTTTACAGAAAACCGTCTACGCCCACACAACGACCGGTATTGTGCCAGTCCTGCAGAAAGAGCGAGTCACCCATCAGCTGTTCTGTGTCGCCTTTGTTCACGTTAAATGTTTGAGGCCTTTCAGCTGACGCGTCCTCTGGCTGCCATGTTTGAGGGCCTCGGTCTTAAGTAGGCGAGTGAGAATGGCGGATTGCTTGAAGTCCACGGTTCTCAAAAGACAGGAAGCATCGCTGACTTAGATTAATGAGAGTTACCACAAATGGGTTTATAATTCACATCAACATCTGAGTCATAAATACACAAGTGTCACAATAGCTGAAAACATTACTTTAACTTTATTAATCTCAACCCAAAAACATCCACGACAGTCATCCAAAGGTTTAAACACTTCGACAGCCGGACTCAGTGGGCAGTTGAAATCAGACCTTCGTAAATCAAGTGAGCAACAAGAGGATCTCTTCCAAACTAACTGCAGGTTTTGGTTTTGTGTCACAGTGTAATAGAGCGGCTACAAGGACAGGAGGATGTAAATAAGAGTCTGCAGCGTGTCGGCTGAATATCAAAAACCAAACTCATTCATCTCCATAAAACATTCACTCTAATGCGAAGTCCATTTTCTCCTCAGTTTGTCCCGACTAAATGGACTTTCTAATTATGGAGTCAGACTCGGTTTTGCTTGCGTTCATTTTAATCTAAAGTTAGTCTTTCATTCTTGGCTGAGCTGGATGCTGCATGCTGATGAGATTTATTGGACCTTCATTTACTTTTGTTTACGCTTCACAAAGTCACAAGTTTGATCTGGGAAGCTGTTGCACGACGGTGCTCTGCCGTCCTCTCCGATCCGTCCACGCAGCAGCCATTTTGAGCAGGAGTGCGCGTCGCACGTGTAAGATAAGCTCCAATAAAGTGCACATCATAAACCACAAATCAAAATGGACCCTGAGCGGAGCTGGAGACGGCACGGGGTGGATGCATTAGTCCTCTCTGTCGTTTCAAAGGGACTCTTCTCAAACTGTTGTGACAGCCGGCTCTATCTTCCACCACATCACAGGCTCCTGCCAATAATCCTTCCTCCCGACACACACCGCCGCCGCCACCCGGCCTCAGATACACGCCGCTAAGACAGGAGACCTCAAGTGCTGTCAAGTACTCGGTTTGCGTACTTTCAAAGCGATCGTGATGTCGTCTCTGCATCGTTCCTCGCATGCGCTGCTGAATTTAAATGAGGGGGCCCATCCGCCTGGCAAACAGGGTGCTTCTTTTAGGACATTTTTTACTCAAACAGCAGATGAAACAGCGAATCAGGAGCCATATGTTCTGATGGTGTTTTACCTTTGACATGGCAACCTGAGGAAAAAGCCTCATAAATAACTGGAAGCATTCAGAAACTGTCGACAGTGAATCAGTTTGATGCTGCACAGACGATACAAAGATTTTCACTCCATTATTCTGACAATATGCAATAATAAAACTTGATTTAGAGCTCACAGACTCGGTGGGACCCCTCATATCTGCTGTGTGTTATATAATACTGTGGACTGTGTCACGGGAGGCTTTGGTGTTCTCAGCTGTGTTTGCATGTCACTGATAATATACAGCAGCACTGCTCTTTGCATTATTTGAATACCTTCCCTTTTCTGCCTTATTCAAGCACACATAGAGATCACGTGCCAGAAAATCCAGACCAGGTGCTCAGAGACAGTAAAGAGACGCATAGTTTAACACGTCAAGGAATCATTCACTACATGTGAAGCAATATTTCACAATAGTTAAAAAACAGACATGACTTTCAATTAATTTGACATGAAAAATCAAACAGTGACATATATGTGACATTACCTGTCAATACCAAGAATTATAAGCTTTCATTTCCCCACTTACATGTTGCATGTGAGCAAAATAATACGTATATTTCTTCAAATATTTCCCTCACACTGAAATGTTCATGTTCATGCCACCGATCAGAATATGTACTGGTCATTTCTGACCTTTTTTGAAAATATGATTTATGCAAATGAGGCTTCATTTCTACAAATAACTGAACAACACTGACAAATTTCAATCCACTGATTTGGACCCTCACACACACATTAAACGAGCACAACAAAAATGGAAATCTTTCATCAGCATGCGTGAAACTACAGCTC
>JBAJHX010000062.1:892069-907699 GCA_037176925.1 Amniataba percoides | reverse complement strand
AGAAGAGCTCAGGGCTCTGCAGGTTCGAGTTAATTGATGTCAGAATAACTCCTGATTAGTTTGAGATTTGTGATGTTTGTCTTCAGCCTGCGTTCCCAAAAGGGGTAATCACATTTACATCTTACATTTATCAGAAGCTGTTACCAAGAGCAGCTTACAGCACATCCAACAGTATAATATTTCCTTCCCCTTTTACAGGAGGATTTCTGTTCTGCAATTTCATGATTTAGATTTCCTGATTACTGTGCGTTTGTGAGTACTGTCGTGTTTGTAACATGACACCCACCAGAGGGACTACAAACCAGCTGTGAACTACGTTTCCCACGACTGCTTTCATGATGAAGACTTTTGACATTTTGACATTTGATGTTGGATTTATAATTAATAATTAAACCTGGATTCAAATAAGCAGACAATGACAAAGTACGCTTTGTGAATTTTAACAACCAATCTATGTTAAAATATACCTGCAAAGTTACACGATAACTTTGAAATGAGAAAATCAGGAGCAAGACAGAGAGGTAAGATATGGGAATGGGGATATGTCTAATTACTGCTTATCTGCTGTTTCCTGCAGCATTGTCCAACTCCTACAAATATTACAGAGGTAGATATAATCTGCTCGTATCACATGCAGAGAGAGAGGCTCCATTTGGCGAGCAAAGCCACCCGGGGATCGTTTCAGAGCCGAATATCTCTTTTCTCTTTCAGCTGGGCTTCGGAGGCCTCTATCTCTCGTGTCAATCAATAGCACTGCAGCTCTGAGCCCACCACCAGCAGCCCTGCCATCCCCGCGTCCCACACCATCCTCCTCTCCATCTGTCTGCGTGGATCCCCGAGGCCCCCGGCTTCCACCCCAGAGCCAGACATGGTCCGACATCAATCAATATCTCTGCGGGGCCGCACCGGTGAGCCGGGCCGGCTCCTCAGAAGCAACCGGAGCCAAGTGGCGTGTCTGAGAAAGTCCGGACGCTCTGATGGGAAATGGCTTTCAAATGACTATCAGTTGTTTTGCATGTTTTAGCTCATTAACTGCAAATTTGTGCACATTTTTTACACGACTGTCAGTTTTTGCATCAGCTCGCATTAGTTCAGAATAAAATTCAGCGTCTTGGATTAATATGATGAAAACCATCTCCTCGACTTTATTTCTTGCCAAAGATATTTTTCTGTTTGGTTAAAGGAGGAGGAGGTTTAAATGTCGTGTGTTTGGACCAGCTAAGATTCAAGAGTTAGCTGAGAGAAACTTTTTAAATGCAAGAAAATAACAGACTCATATTTGCTCTTTACAGTGTTTTCGTTCTTGAAATACCTGTTGCCTTTAAATTCTGCACAGATATCGATGGTTTCCAGACAACGAAACGTTTGCTGCTGAGTACTGACACGAACATTAAACATGCTGCACAGTGGCCATTCATGTTAATCATGTTAGGATAGTCAGGAAATGATGCAGTTTACACCTCACAACAATGACAGATCACTTACAGATCGTCTCATAGTGTGTTCACAGCTGTATGTTTGTGCTAAAATGAATACAGTAATAATTTATAGATGAAATGGTGCATGTTGGGGGCAGCTGGGGCGACATTTTATGTGTTAGAGTCAAGGTTTTGTGTTTGTTTAAGCATTTACAAGGTTTAAAATATGACTCAGTCAATCAGAGCTGAGGACAGGAGCTGTCTGTTAGAAAAATCCTCGCCTCCTCCCTCTGAGCCCGGAGACAGCGGTAATAACTCCTGACTGCTTTCTGGGGACTTTTCTCTGATGTTTATGATCCGCTTTACCGGCTAGATCCGAGCGCACAGGAAAACATCAGGCACCTTCGCTGGAATCATCTTTAATATCTTCCCATAAATCTGACGCATGAAGGGAGAGAAAGATCCCTCCGACGTTTAAAGGAGGCAGCGAGCGCACAAGCAAAAGATTATTGTTAAAAAAAAAAAAAGAAACAGCTCTTATCAACTGCTGCTGCCGCCCACGCAGACCAAACATGGTCACACTCATTCTGCATTTTGCACTTCCCTCTTTCACAATATTAGTTTTAGTATTTAGTTCCTGCTACCAGCACGTCTATTTCTGTAAAAGCTGCACATACATGCATCTTCACGTTTTCAACTGCTGCACTCACAAATGGCACGTTTATCTGGACTCATTTGGTTCAATTTATCCTGCCGGGTGAAATGTCGAGAATATTTATGCACACAGAGAGGAAGTGCAATACATTTCATTATGAGCGAGATGCTGACCCAACCTGGAGGTCAAGACCCCTAAAAGGGTGCGACATGATGACCGGACAAATGAAATACAGTAATACAGTTTCACTTAATTTATTCTAAATTATTTAAGGGAAACAATCAAATCAAACTGAACAAATACTTTTATTTTCTAAACTGGTGGTCCTCGGCCTTCTTCCATTTCTCACTGAATTTGTCATTAATGAGTCAATAAAGGCCTGTCCCACGTAAAAGCTGCCTCGTTTTGCATAGATTTGGAGGACGTCACTTCGAAATACAGATTTTAATTTTTCTTTTTCTTTTTTTTTGCCTTTTAGTGATTTGGTGACAAGTACACTGTGGCCAATTAGCACCAGCATCTTTAAAACTGCCTGTAAATATCACATTTTTGTTGCATCCTTTTTATCTTTTACCTTTTCTCTAACTACAGCAAACAACCTCTGAATAATTACGTTTGTGGTCTCAAGTGTGAACACAAGCAAAGAACAACTCCGCTGCCAAAATGTGCCTCCTGGAGGGGGAACAGTTCACCGTAAGCATCTAATAAACAATCTGCACGTGAGTCATGTGACTTCTGTTTACAACCTCCCGCCTGGTTTCCACCCAGAGAGAGAAAACTGGTTGTGACCTCAAAACGGCGCCAGAATCAGGCCTTCAAACGCACGGACGAAAAGTTAAAAGTGTCTTCAGGCTGAGAGCAAACAACAACAACAACAGCCTCATCTGTTTCTCACAAACATATCAGAGTCAGACTCAGACATCCACCCGGCCTCCTTCTCCTCCATCCGTCGGCCCGCGCGTCTTTCCGACTGTCTGGCTTGGCAAAACTGGCCCTCTCAGCGTCGCATCTAAATGACCCCTGTCACCAGCGCGTCGGCGGCTCGCGGCCAGACGCCGGTGGAGCGAAATTGGACGTGGCGGGCGTCCGCTGTCCCCGGCCACAACACTGAGACAGTCAGAGAGAGAGAGAGAGAGAGAGAGAGAGAGAGAGAGAGGGAGGGAGGGAGGGAGGCCGCCCTGCAGTCAGCGACGCTGGGTGGCAGGCCAGACGCAGAGACGGGACAAAGTCGACTCTAAACTCCAGCTAACCTCGAAAAAGAGCCACAGGGGGGTGAGAGCCAAGACACACATCATGCAGCACCACGCCGGCAGACCGGACTCACCGAGGACACGGAGCGCACACACACAGTCTAGACGGCCTGTAATTGGCTGAGCACGTCGAAAAACGAGATATCTCGACATTTACAACAACGCCACGCTTGTTACGGGTCTGAGTTTAAGGCCAAAACTGTCTCAAGCTGCAAACGCTCGGTTTGATTTATTCAGAATTATCAGAATTTCAAATGTGGAAACAAATCAAAGCGATCAATTTGAGATATTTATGAAATTAAGTGACCCCACATGATTAGATTATAATAAACATTTGTTTAAATGCTTTTGTAATTATAATGTTGCTTATTCATTGAATTTAATGCTTTTCAATTTATCTACACAATGCCATATCCTTTTTTCAGATTTCAGACACATACAGACATATTTTTAATGAAAGAAATATTAAAAGCACACTTGATTATAAATCTTGCACACACACACGGTTGAGTGTTTGAGACAAGCCCTTGATCACGTCTCGCACTTGAGGAAAAAAAAAAAAAACTACCCGGTGAGAGATATTCTTGTAATTTCTTCTCGCCGTCAGTTTCTCTCTGGTTGATGGGAGCTGACAGAACTGGGACTGCAACACAAACGCGAGGAGGCCGAGCACCTACGAGTCTAACCTCCATTGTACCATCTCATTATTTTCACATTTCATCTCCGGACTGTTTAAGATTCAAGTACAGAGGCCTCGGCCGTCCTTAAAGAATAACAGCGGAGGTAAAGGTGGAGAGGAAGGTGGAAGATGCTGACGGCTGCTGAAGGCCGTTCGTCGTGACTTCAGAATAAAATGATTGTTTGTCCAGTTTTTATTCAAAGCAGAACCGAAGGTGCTGCAAAGGAACCTGTTGAGTCTGAATGATAATGTGGCTTTATAACAGCTGGATGTTGAAATAAGCAATTAACAACTAATATGATCACTGATTCAACTTAAAAGGTGACGATATGTCAACATGTAAGAGACGTTTCCACCATGATGAGAAATATTTTTGCTCAACATTTTACTCTGATTAGTCACCAGCTGGACTCGAGAGACCGATCACTTATTAACACTAATAATTAAATCTTTACTTGATTAATGAAACACTTCATCTACAAAAGAGGACATGTTAATATAGTCTGATCAAAGTAAGATTATTATGATTATGTGATGCACCTTATATATCTCTATTTTTGCCTGTTTTTTTATATCACTAACCATTTTGTCACGTATATTTGTACCTTTTATAGCAACGCACACTAACTTTAACCAGAAGTATTAAGTGTAAAAGTCCTGCGGTTGTACTTTAAAGTGCCAAACTACCCAATATGCAGTACAGCCCTTTTCAGACTCATTTCTATTATATTAGTTTATGTGTTCATTTCTGTTTTGTTTTAATAATGTGAACAATGTTGTTGGATAAATGTAGTGGAGTAAAAAGTACAATATTTTCCTGGCATAAAAATGGAAATACTTATGTAAAGTATTTTATTAGAGTAAAAGTACTTTGTGCTGTTATATTCTGCCACTGACTCTAATCATAACGCTGCTTTTAAAGTCACGAATATAACTCGTTTACGCTCTGTGTTCATCGGCAGAGCTGCTCAGCTGAAACAAGATGGCTGCTCCACCTCGCTGATGAACGACTGCTCAGCACAGAGCAGATATGATGTGAACTTTCATCGAGGTCGATAATCCGCATTACGTGTTTGCATCAGGAAATTCCAGCAGTTAATGACTGACTCGTGCAGACAATATCAGAAATACCTCCACTGAAGTCGAGATTTGTGAAACCACGAGGGAGGAATGCCGTGTTTTGTTTTTTTTTTTGTTTTCTCAGGATAACACCTGCTGTGTACATTCAGCCTGAAGCCAGAGAGAGAAAAAAGTCACTTTCATTCAAAGCCAAGAGTTATTATTTAACAAAACCACACGTGATATCTCTGTAAAATATTACTGTTCTACAAACAAAGGTGTCAGTAACGGAGAAAAACCCCGACACTCAATAATCTGTTCCCCTTTCAGAGAAATTCATTTAAAAAAAAGAAAAGCAGGTGGCAGTTTCCTATCTCAGGCTGAGATGAGACTGTTTGGTTATTAAAATCTCATAACTATGTTGTCACTTTCTGCTCCGCTTTTAGGATGAAATCTGTCTCCTCCAGAGATAAGAGGACAGGTCGGTGGAAGAAATATGGTCGGATTGTTCCTTTATCTGCCCTCACCAAATGATTTTCAAATCCACCAGGACGACGGAGTGAGTGAGTGGATTTTGGGATTCAGCAGAGAGCGAGCTGAGATTGCTGAGTTCATTCCCGCCCCGCCGGGGTACATATCAGATAACGTTGTCGCTTTCGGTTTGAGCTGTAATTTCCTGGAAGACGAGGCGCGATGTGACAGATGGCGCTCATGGTGAAAGAGCTGCCGAGGACGAGGACATGTTGCACCGCCGTCAAACCTCCGGCGGGACGGAGCAGGCGGGGACACGAGGAGGGGCCGGCCGTCACTTCTACTTTCATTTTTCTCGCGCTTTTGCTACAGAAACACTGATTGTAAGACACAAACTCCGGGTCAAAGACACGAGTTAAACATTTGTGAAATCATGTTTGCGTTTCTGTCGAGCTGTTGTCAGTCTCTCCTCTTCAGATGTTGATTTTCTGAATGTTTGGTTGTGCATTTTTCTGTGATAAATCAAAGGTGCACTCAGATTTTGTAACAGTTAAACATAAACTGTGAATATATTTTTGGGTGTGAGGATAATAAATAAAATCAGTCCGTTTTTAAAGCTGCATCAGTCTATTTATGACCACTAGGGGACACTACAACAAACTGACAGGTTCACCGCATGAATATAATATATTTTCTATTAATATTAATATCTTTAAATGAATCTCTTTAGTCTGTGTGCTGTTTGGTGTTGAGCAGGCAGTGTACAGTGGCTTTATCAGGGCTTGTTGGATGACAACAACTTCCTGTTTCTGCTGGAAATGGGGTAAATTTTCTATTAAATTATACTGAGTCTAAAAAAACTGGAATTGGCCTTTAAAAAAAATCCTCTCGTGTTATTTTCAACTGTAACCGTCTCCCCCAAAGTCACTGAAAACTGCAACTTCCATAAACACAGAGGACAACGCAGAGGACGTGACCTCGGTGTCCTCAGTGGGACATACTATGATTCTGTGTTACTCATTTAGCATCTATAAAAAGAAGCTCAGATATAAACTGTAAGGCAGCAGATGACCATGTTTCTGGGAAGTGAAAATTCCTGATGATCGTGACACTGCCTCCTCCCTTCTTTGTTAACCCTCTGCTGTGCTGGCACGTCGGCATAAAACAGCACCAAAATAAACTGTTATAAGAGTCATTTAATGCACAGCGTCATGCTTCCTCTGACTTGAAGCTGACACATCCAACTTCCTCATTCTTGTCAGGCTGCAGCGACGGACGCTGAACGGTTATCAGTGGCGGTCAGATCAACCTTAGTATGAAAGTTTAAAAGCTACAAGAGTGAGACAGCAACTTGTTCTGGCTTCCCTGCAGCTCGTCGACTCTTTTGTAGAGGATAAACACTCTGCCAACACTTAACATTTATACCTTCACACTGCTGCGAGCAGCCCTGTCAAACAACATAAAACAATTGGCTGCTAACTGTGGCGACTTTCCAAGAAATTCACTTCCCCTTTTCACACCCCGGCTCCTTCAACACAAACTGAAGCTGTCTCCTGCAACAGCTGTTGTATATATGTGAAGGTATTAAGAATTCATTTGTGATTATGGCACTGCTTTAAACTGAATGAGCAGAAAAACAGAAACACCTGCACACAAAATGCAACCAAACACAGAGTGAAGTTTCATAAATTCAAACTCTGTGCCAGTGAGGAAACATATCAGCAGCTGACTCCGACTCTTTGCAGATGATCCAACACTGAACGTTCCCAAATTATTAACTTGTGGGTCAACAAAGATATTTTTAAAATGCCATAAACGCACACAAAACAATAAGCTTCCTCCACATGCATTTAAACCAATACTCCAAACAAATAAAACACCTCTCTCTGCGTTTCTTCATAGCATAAAACACAACCTGTACTTAAACATATCAGCCGTATTCAAGCTTATTTTATCTCAATTCTCAATTCAAGATTAAGATGAGATCATTTCACCTGTTTGATCAAGCTGATGCAAGACACTTCTTGAATAAAAGTCCACTTATTTCTTCATTTAAAGCACCAATAGCCCTGAAACTTCTTGCAAACTAGCGCACTGGTGGTGAAAATGATCTCACCTTTTCAGGCTGATTTTATTTTAACAGTGGTGTTGAAATTTAAATCCTTTTGCAGTTGTAATGACATAGTGTGGCAGCAATGGTGACTCAACCTGCAGCTGCACCCACCCATACCCCACCTTCCTCCACACACACACACACACACACACACACACACACACACACACACACACGTGTGTGTGTGTGTTAAGCAGCAGATGCAGTCTCCCATTGTCCTGCTTCATTGCCTCCGCTGTACGTTAATGAAGCTCGGTCTGCATCACATGCAGGCCGATGGTTTAATTAAAACAAACGCAGTGTCGTGTGAAAAGTGATCCGCTCACTCCACAAAAGAGCATGCTTGCTTTTTTTTCAAATCTTTGACAAAGACAGACAATCGGAGGAAAAAGTGTGTGATGTCTCGATGTTTTAGATCTGACAAAAGTATGTGGACGTCTCTGTGATGACCTGTATGAAGATCTGTCCACATACTTTTGGCCAAGTGTGTCAGACACAAAAGAGTTAGACAATGTGTGTGTGTGTGTGTGTGTGTGTAAGAGAGAGAGAGAAAGAAAGAGGGGGCGAGTGAGGCATCATTGCTATGTCTCTGCCCTCCTCACACACACACACACACACACACATGCGCCTCGAGCTGCAGACAGTGGCGGATGAGTCACCGTCGTAACTTCCCATCAGGCCGCTGTTTTGTCTCCGTCCAGCGGGATGAATGAGCGGACTCGGGGACGGATTTATGAAAGCCAATCAGCAGCCAGACAGACGGCGCACGTTACTACAGTAACCCTCCGTTACCATGGCGATCTCATTACACCACATCCTCGATTCAACAAATACCTTCACAGCTTTACAGGAATATTATGGAATTTACGATCTTATGGAATATTACGATAATTTTATTGGACGACTCTCAAAGTGACATATTTGAACACAGGTGAATTCAAATGTCATAGTCACATGACAGCTTGTGAGCCAATCAGAATGCTCCACACCGTATTATTATTATTATTATTATTATTAGAGTATTACTGGTAAAACCTCATCAGCCAGAAAAAACATCAAAATTTAAAATATAATATTTATTTAAGAAATATATCAGACAAATTAGAGATATATTACATAAAAACAGATATTGGATATGTAGCTCTGATACAAGCTCATTTAATGCCTATTAAATATAACTAATAGCTGTTAATTAGTGTTAGTATGTTAGTATTAATGAATAAAAATATACGTTAAAATGTTGTTTAGCAGTATAATGTAGCATTAAACAGGATTTCTTTAGCCTTAGGAGTTAGAGTTGCCACTGATGCTGATTTTTTTTTTTTTTTTGATTAATCTGTTTTTCTTTGATTAGTTTAATCTACAAAATGAGTGAAAAATCTCCATTACGGTCCAATATTCAGTTTTCAGTTAAATAAAGTGAGAAGAGGAGCAGATATTCACATCTGAGCAGGTGTGAGCGCTGAACGTTTGGCTTTTTTTTTTCTTTATAACGACGATATCGACTCATTGATTATCAGAAAATGTTATTTATTGATAGAATTTGAATCAGCCGATCGATTAAGTGACTCATTATTTCAGCTGAACGGTTAAACATCACTGTAATCTCCAGGACGATGCTACAGTGAGAAAGAAAAAAAAAATGGTGCTACAGCATCACTACATCTGTGGCTCCACACACACACACACACAAACACACACACTGAAACACACACACGCTTCAAAAAGTAGCTCTTTTTTATTCCTATCATCATTTTTTCTCCACCAGAATAAATAAATGAGCCCTCCATCCTCCTCCTCTCCATCCTATTGATAAGCAAGGTGGCATCTCTCCCATCCACACCCTGCTCACAGTGCGCATGCGCGCCGCGGCAAACAAAGGACCAGACAATTATCCGACAGAAAGGCCGATGAAGTTGGAGCTGCTGCAGAAAAAACACCCAGCATCGACGGAAAAAGAGTGAAAGCACAAACTTAATCTCTGTGGAGAGGAGGGGGGGCGTTCAGGTGATTATTAACCCCCCCACACCCCTCCATCCTCCTCCAGCTTCAATAAAACGGAAATATGAGATCAATAATTCATCCGAATCATGACATAATCTGGTTAGAGACGCGGAGTGTGTGTGTGTGTGTGTGTGCGCGCGTGCAGCCAAATGGTGTCACACCTCCTCACAGACAAAGAGGTGGGGCGAGCAGCACCTAATTTCTACTGCAAATTAAGAGGCAAGAAAAAGAGAAAAAGAAAAAAAAACTGCTCCTCTCCGCGTTGCCTAGCAGCCGCAGATTATATAATCCGAAACCATATCAACCAATCAGTAATCTATCAATCAATCAATCAATCAATCGGTAAATGGTGTGTGCGTAAAGCGCGCGAGGAGACGCTCCTGTGCGCATTTTTCCTCCATAAAGTGTAAAAAAGGAGTGTGTGTGTGTGTGTGTGTGTGTGTGAGGCTGAAGCGCGTGTTCCTCCAGACTGTACACACCCCTTTTTTAAGCTCGTGCACATTTTTTATCGCCTGTAAGAAAATAATAAAACAAAACAACAATAAAAAAAGAACATTTCATTTCTGCATTTTCTGATTTTTTCCAATTCAGCTGATTCTTTTGTTTCTTTCTTTTCTTTCTGTCCATCAAAGCTCGCGGATCTTTTGTCTCCTCCACGCGCCCTCAGAGATGGAGAAGACAAAAGGGCTGAAAAGATAAAACGGAGTAAAGCTCGAGAGGCTGTGGGTGCCGTTTGGCTGCAGGTTTGTGTCTCACCTGCTCTCAGTCCCGCGCTGCGCTGCTCTGCTCTGCTCAGTTTCTCAGCTGGCGGCTTCTGTCGCTTTTTTTGCGGCTCTCTGTGCGCGCCCGGCGGCTCGTGCCTGCTGCACCGTGCGGCTCCGCTCCGCTCCTCCGCGCGCGCGCACACGCATCCGGCCGTGCGTGCGCGCGCGTGGCCCTGCACGCACACACACACACATACACACAAATCCTCTTTTATTGTGTGAATCTGCTTTAATAAAGATTCAAAGGAGACCGTTTTTCAGCTCATAGAAAATATTCAATAATCAATCAATCATCGTTTTATTAAATATTTCTTCAATATTCCCTTTAACATTTCCACAGAGAAAGAATATATTTAAGCTACTTGATGTGTATTTTTCCGTAAAATGTTCCCTTCACGTGTCATTTGTGCGTAATTACGCGCATCTTCTTTGGATGAGATGTAAATTTCTCTGCGCCTGTTTTAGCGGAAATACGCCTCCGTCCTGTGTTGACCGCGCGCGCCCCCTGCAGGCTGTTTGCGCGTCTGACTGCTCAGCTGTGCACTTGTTGATGCACAAACATGAAGTTCTCACTCCACAGGTGGAAGGAGAGCTTTAATTAATCAAACTGATCAGAAAGACTCCACCTCATCTGTAATTTAAGTAAAAATCATCTCATCTATAATCTATAATAATCTTTCTGAAGTTTTTTAAAGGATTTTAAATTCTTTATACATCAGTGTCAGAGGAAAGTTGAGTTTAATGTTTAAGCATCAAAACTGTTTAATGCAGCTGATGTTGCTTATTTTCACTGACTGACTAAATAAATTCTAGTTTACAGTCAAAAAGAGAAAATTCTCACATCTGAGAAGCAAAATATTCATGCAAACTGCTTTACTAATGACAATCATCTTTATTTAGTTTTAAGCTTAAATAAAATGTCCACTGACAAACGAATAATCCAGCTCCTTGTTTCAGCAGTAATAAAACCTCCAGTGTCGAAACTAATCTTTAAAACATTTTAAAATAAGTATGAGACTGATTCTTTTTGTTCTTTCCTGTGACTTTCTGAAAGCTGCTGCAGATGAATTGTCATGTTTGAGGCTACTGAAGCTGCAGTTCTCATATGTGGACACCAGGTGGCGACGTTTGCACAGAATTGAGACTGTTTGTTTTCAGTGACAATTTAAAGAGTTTCTGTGCTGATTAAAGGATGATTCAGGCATTTTAAAGGAGCATTTGTCTTGCAGTCCACTGAAAATAGCTTTTGAAAGTGTTTCTGCTTTTAAATCTCGTCTCTTTTTTCACCTGCTGGTTTGATTTGATCACATAATGCAGGTTTTTCTGCGCAAACTTCATTTTAATAGATTTATTTGTTTTTCTTTCTGACTGATTGAACTGCACTTTTTAACGGTGTACTTATATTTAATTCTTCTCTGAGTTTTCTTGTCATTTTTTAAATTGTTTTTATATTGTTTATGGAAAAAACTGCTCCCAGCTTGAAAATGCCATACAAGCAACCTTCCTCGTCTTCTTCTTCTTCTTCTTCTTCTCTAATCGTTGTTGTTGTTGTTGTTTCCTAAAGAATATTTCAGAGGCAGATATTGAATTTTTTTATTGGATGTGTCGGAGCTGCTGGTTATGTTTCCAGGAAAAAAAACTTTTACCAACTTTAAAAAAGTTTTTTTTTCCAGCTTTAGAGAACTCAGTGGATTCTGAGGCATTTGGAGGAATTTGCAGGATGTAAATGTGCAAAATAGTTTTAGTTACGCTGCTGTCTCTGCTCTTCCTGAATGAACTTTAAGGGAGACTGAGCCTCTCTGGAGGGTGAAGTCCAGCTGACCGCAGCTCCTCCTCCCCTCAAACAGGAAGTATGTGGGGATTACAGAGAGGTCAGTTTGTTCTGGAAGACGCCGCGACCCCGAGCGACCCCGAACGTACCTGACCTCTGCTCGGAGCTGCTGATAAATCCTGCATGTCGTGAGATGATCCCGCGGCAGAGGACAACCTGTGAACTATAATTTACCCTGCAGATACGAACACCCCCCCCTCTGTTTGACCTGACAGCGAGTTTATCTTTAAGGGTCAGTTCACACAAATTTACTCACAGTGGTGTCCCCGCGATACTTCAGAGAGTTGTGTTATTAGTTAAAGGTTCACAGTCATTTTACTGCAGCGCCATCTTCTCTGGTTCTTGGCGAGGTGACGCTGATGTCAGCAGGTCGTCTCTGATTGTGTGTGCAAAGGACGCTGAACTGTGGGAACTAATATCCAGAATAATTTGGGGGGTTCGGCCCATTAAAGGGACTAAAGATCAGGATGCATCTCTGTCCTGCTGCACCGATTAAAAGTGTTATTTTTTTCAATTTAGTCTGGTAGTGTCCAAAAATATTTGGAGGTAATAATGATAAAAATGTTGATATTTATCTGTAGCACTTTTCAAGCTGGAAGCACAACGTTTTTTTTCCATAAATGATACAGAAACAATCAAAAAGTTTAAGTACACAGTTCAATCAACCAAAAGAAAGAACATGTTTGTCTCTGAGGTGAAACAAGGTTGTGTTTTTGTCTTTTCTGCACAAACCACCAGGTTTTATCACACACACACACACACCTCAACAGCATTTCTTCTTCCGGTGTTCGTTTTTCATTCGCGTCCGAATCGTCCGGTTTGATCCGAGTTTTTACGTCTCTGAGCTGAAAGATTTCCCGAAGTGAAGACGCGGCCTCGAGACTAAATGAAGAAGCAGCTTCAAACATCAGTGTCGAGTTCAAAAGCAGCTTTGAAGCGTTTGGTTGTGGTGATGTGGTGGGAAGGAGCCACGACAGACAAACCGCACTCATCACTATTATTTAAGCATTAATTATACTGATGCTGTCAGACAGGATGTTAAATCAAGTCTGTGTTGATTTCATTCAGCATTTTTAACACTCCAACCTCCATGTTTGCTTTTGAGCTGCTTTTTTCGTCTGTTTTTAAAAATGTCTGATGTTATTAACTTTGTGATTGATTGAGCTGACTGACCAATGATTATCAGGTTATTCACTGCTCCCACTTTTTCATTTACAGCCACAGTAAAGTCTGCAGAAAGCTGAAACCAAGTGACTGCAGCAGGTCTTCATTTCCACTTCAGCTTCATGATCACCTGGAGGGTTTAGTTAAACTTCGACTGACACATTTCTGCATCGATGCAGAAGAAGTACCCCCTCGCTGACTCTTTCTGAGGGGTGGTAACCGTGGTAACCGGCCTGTCACGCCCTGCCCCGACTGAAGGAGTTTGCTGCGTCATCATCTGTCGGTAAGTGGTTGAGATTAACATTTCGCCTTCGGTAATCACAGGGAGTTGAAGACAGGCTTGACTGAAAGTAATTATCAACCTCCCTCTTTTTCTCTCTGTCCTTCAGGCTCTTTGCAGGGTGAGGTGGGGGGGCGGCGTCCTTGACGGTAAACCAGGAACCACAGACGGGGTCTCCAAATGATAAATGATAAATGATTACAGGCTCTTATTAAAGCCGACCCACAGAGCTTTCAGAGAACCGAGGTCCAGTTTAAAGTGTTTTCATGGTACTTTACACAGAAGCAGATTTCAGAGGCAGTTTTTTATCAGAGTTTGTGGAGTAAAACGTTACGATCACCAGATGAGGGTGTGGATTCAGATTTTATCTGACACATTACTGTCATCTAACTGGCATCATTCGCCACTGCTGTAAAGACTTAATGTTCAGTTTCTGCAATGATCATGAAGCCTCACAGAGGAAATGATTTTTTATTTGTATCCCTGAAAACTGAGTTTGTCTTCAGTTTACTTCATGTCGTCTTCACACTCAGCGACCTCAAACAAACTCACTTCTCACCGTCTCCACCTGCTTTCTCTTTACACCTGATGTGTAGTTAAAATCTTAATTTAGATAAACTCTTGTTTAAATGTGCAACTATAAATCAACGTCCAAACTGAATATAAAAAATAACTCAACACGAAATGATCGTGTTTTAACAGTTTCAGTCGAGTGTGTAACGTGTAACTGCAAACTAAGACCTTCATGTTTGTGTCTGCAAACAGGAAACTAAGATCATCTGAGGTCTGTTCACTTTATTCAGATAAAACATTATTTATTAGTCCCACAGAGGGCAAAGTCACAGCAGGAAGTGGGTGGCAAAAGTAGAACAATAAATAATAAACTAATGATATAAGAAGATAAATAGACAGAAGATAAATAGAGGAAGTATAAAAAAGAAAAAAAAATGGGAATATATATAAAAGGAGACATAAAAAGTATTGCACATTAAGTGAAGTTGAACTGAATGAATGAATGTAAATAAATATATTGATTTATTTGCACTTTTTGAGACTTCCTGTTGTCAAATCTGTAGTTTGTAGTTAAAGTGACGACACAGATTTAATATCATCACACGTCTTCCTCTCTTTTCCTGCGTCTGCTGAGTGTCGTCGTCGTCGTCGGTTCGTCTTCCTCAGCAGACGTGCCGGGCGGAGGAAGTCTGTTTTGGCTTCACCACTCGTTATCTCACATCTCTGGTAGAAGTCAGGAAATGTTTGTCTTCCTCATCCTGCCTCGGGGGCGTTTGGAGATGCTGGCGAAGAATCAAACGACGACAGAAAACTCCTGTAATTCTGTAAAAGACAGCTACTGTCAGACTACTGCTCCCACACGCTGACGTATTTCTGTTCCAGCTGCTTTATTTCCACAATACTTCATGCTGATGTTCAACCTCTTTTCATTTTATGCCATTCAAAGATGCATTTCTGCAAATACAGCGGCGACTTTAACCTGACGTGAGAAAACTCTTAAGAGAAGACAGAAAAGAAATTGAGAACATCATCTGAGAGAATTACTAGTGAGAAAAGTGAGGAGTCATGGTGGATGGAGAAAGATTAACCCGATCTAATCTAATTTATAATCAATGAAAACTCACCTAAGCTAACTTTCAGAAGCTAAAGTCATTCAATGTGAAGATTCAGTCTTCTATAAAGTAGCTGTCAAAAACATCTCATCATCACTCAACAGAGAATAGAAATTGTAGTGTAACAAAATAATCTGAGTTTTGAAGAAGAAAAATTGTGACATTTAAAGGATGCACGAATTCAGCATATCAAAAAAAAAATCATCTAAATGTTCAAAAACCTGTAAAAGTTTGGAAACCGAGCAAGAAATCAAACCCAGAGAGAACAAAAAAAGTTCATCACTCTGCTCCTGCGGTCCAAACACAAAGTCGCTTCG
>JBAJHX010000062.1:823102-846382 GCA_037176925.1 Amniataba percoides | reverse complement strand
AATCTTCCTGCAGCTCGTTGTTGGTCGCTCCGTCTGTCGTAGACCTTCTTCTGCTCCGAGTCCACGTCCGACAGACACAAACCGTCAATACAGTTTGTTTGAGGATGCAGCCTTTTCAAAATAAAATGCTGGGAATACACGACCAAACAGAAATGTTCAGCAAAGTTCCTGCACTTCTGAAAAGTATGACCCCCTGAACAGGAACTTTTTGGGGGGTAAAATAAAGTCCCTGAACTTCTTTTAGAGCCTGGTCCATGTGGAGGAAAGATATCTTTTGCTTTTAATGACCATCCCCTTTAATTTTCATGTTTATACTCTCACACACACACACACACACTCTCCATGGCCCTCGAGCAGTTATGGAAAGTGGACAGATGGATGTCATTTGCTGTTAAACTCCTGTATTTTAATTTTTACAAGATGTACGATACAATCAATGAGCAAAGTCAGCAACTAAAGTCCGTTCATAGTCGCAGCTTCAGGTTCTCAAACAGAAAGTAACTCGCTCAGCTGAAACTTTGCATGGCCGGGTAGATGTTTTTTTAGTTGGTTTTCTTTCCCTGAACTATACATTGGTATGCCCATTAACCTAATTATCGTTATTATGGCTGTAATTTGAGTTCTCCACTTCAGAGCGCCGAACATGCTTTCCCCTCAGGCGTGACGGAGCCGGTCAGAAAGAGCCATTTTAACTTTCCCTCCTCCTTCTTTTCATCCACACTTAACAGTATTCATAAACTTTCTGATAGACCTCTCTAACAAGGAAAACGAGTCTTCTGTTTTTAATTTATCTGCTTGTTTTAGCGACCGTCCAGCACTTTGAATCTCCACTCCAACACAGTAAAGTTAAATAGCACTTTTACTAACTGTATTACAGGTAATAAAACAATCATAAATAGCTACAGATGCAAAGAAAACCTCTGGCTTCAGTAAAAAACAAGTCAAATGAAGAGGAAAATGTCAGAAAATACACCTCAGGAGACTTAATGCATTTCCTTTCCTCCTCCAGGCAGCGTGCGGTTATAAGAACGCTCTGATGAGATTTTCACTTCAGACCCGAGTTACAGCGGTGAAAATGTTCTCATCTGTAGAAAAGGGTGATCAGAAAATGTCGTATTCTTCTCCTGAGATGAAGACTGACAGATGAAGTGAGAAAACGCGTTTTGCGCTGCCATCTGTTGTTGTTTCTGCATATTTTTTCTTGGAGACGGGTCAGTCAGTCACACACGACGAGCACGAATAGATTATGAGATTAGAAGAGAACATATAAAGCTATTTTGAACTTTAGATTTGTGCTTTTTAAAAATACATTTTGTGCAGAAAGTTGCTCATACCTGCTGTGTTTGTACAGGGAATGTCTTTTAATATCTATTTTATATACTCAGTTCATATATTTTGAAGTTTTGAGTACTTTTACTTTGTGTTTTTCTTAAAAATATTTTGTTAGAAGGAGAAATTCATTGCTTACAACGGCTCCTTGTAGTTGTTTTGCACATGACATAAAGTCTTGAATCTCAAAATGACACACAGACTTAAGGTGCCTGCAGATGTTTTGACACACGTCACCTTTGACCTTTCTTTCTGCCTCTTTTAAAATAAACTCTGGCAGAGGAGACTGTAATCCAAAGAGTTCAGAAGAGGTAACCATTTTATTTTAGATGTCATTTTAATGTTTGTTCGTGAAATCTGAAGGTTTGTTTGGGGCTAATCCAATCATTTACATATCGTTTCCAACCCGGAGATGACCTTTACTCTTCCTTTGTTTGTTGTTGTAAAGGAAGAACTAATTAAAGGTTTGTTTAGCAGAAATGGAAACATGCCTCAGAGATGGAAAAGGTCCCTCAGCCTGTTTACTGCACCTCTTTGGCAGCATCACTGTTTTTATGCTGTGGAAGCTAAAAAAGCAGCTTAATGCTTCTCTAACCTTTGCAGCTGCTCAAACCTTCACCGCTGACGATGACGACGAGTACTTCTGACAGCGGCACCTTTTTTTCCCTGCTGGATCCGGGAGAACCCCGATGATGCCGCCGTAACCTTTCTGACTTCTCAGACCGAAGCCAGCGGCAGAAATAAGCAGTTGTTTTCTCACAGATACACGCTGATGGCGCTGCCTTTTTCCAAGCCTGCCCGTTTATCCATTAGTCACCGCCGGAGCGCTCGAGCCGCTGCCAAGACTTTTTCTGGCTTCACGAGCTTCTATTTCAGCACTTTGGTTTGTTTTGCTTTGAATCTGAAACGTGAGGCAGGTTTGGAAACTCGGCGGGTCGGCTCAGGTCGGGTCGGGTCGGGGGAGGGGAGGTGAAAAGAGACGCTAAAGGTCAGATGTGTTGAGCTGAGCAGAGCTGGCCAAGGAGATTTTGTGTCGCGTGTTCGCAGGCTTTCACCCTCTGCAGAGCTTAATGTGGGTTTTATGACGCTGCTTTTGTCCGAGAAATTGGATTATGTGCTGCCTTTGGCACGTCCGAGCTTCCAACCTGAGCAGCGACGGGCTGAGATGTTCTGCTCTGATCACCGATGATTAAATGATGCTGATGTACAGATTCAGACGTGAGCTTTTAGCCTGTCATCAGAAAGCTTTTCACAGTTACAGTTGAACATGTTCAAACCTTTTCCCACCTTCATCTCTTGTTTTTCTTCTTGTTCGTCTCTCCTCAGAATGTCCTGTGTATTTTAGGAAGCTGTATTTTCTTTTTCAGAACAAACACGTCTTTTTCTGAAATGTTTTTGTCCGCTTGCTTGTGCCACATGTTGGCTTAATGCTAACAAAGCAAAAGCTTCAAAGTACACTGGCCGGAGCCGAGATGTGTTTCCTCTTTTCTTCCATCGTCTGTTTTCATTTAAACGTGTAACCCACCTTTTTAAACCCTGTATGTAGTCTGTAATTCTCATTTTCTTAGCAGATCTCACACTTGTTTTGGTGTCAACACGTCATAACTTTCAGACACATGTTGGTTTTGCCAACAATACTAATTAGTTTTCAGGCCACCTGCAGGGTAAAGACACCTGTTTTTATTTGCATGCTTATGAAAGTACAAGAAATCATATAATTTAAGTCCACCACTGAAAGTGAAATGAAATCCCAGCAGGCTTTGTTTCTCCTTGACAACACTATAAACATTAGAAATATGAGAATAGATATTTGAAATATCTTTACGTCATTTAATTGAATCCTTTGCACAAACGCCTGCTTTCGTTCCTCCTCGTCTTTCTAACACTTCTCTTCTCTCTCCTCATCCTCAGACGTACATCGGCTCCATCCTGGCGGCGGTCAATCCTTACCAGCCGCTGCCCGGCCTGTACGACTGGCCGGCCGTGGAGCAGTACAGCAGACACCACCTCGGCGAAATCTCCCCGCACATCTTCGCCGTGGCCAACGAGTGTTACCGCTCGCTGTGGAAGCGGCTGCAGAACCAGTGTGTCCTGATCAGGTGGGCCATCACGACTTCCTCATTTAACTTCTTTTTTTAATCGAGTTTACACAAACCTGACTGGAGTTTAATCAAATCTTAAAGCTGTAGTTACACATTTTGGCCACTAGAGGGAAGAAAAACTCCGAACTTTCTTCGTCTCCAAGTCTCCTGCTAGTTTCTCGACTTTTGCTCTTGTGTGCGACTGCCCGGTCAGGATTTCAGTCAGAGGTCGCATCGAGTCGTCTAATTGGCTGTTTGAGTAAACTTTTGTGTTCTTAAGCTCGTTTAATCGCTCTCCTCTCAGTGTGCCACACACTTTGATCGAGTTTCAAGTCCCCCAGGCGGTTTGGCTGCAGCTCTGAGGATCTTGAGCTCGACATGCCACAACACGCTCGTTCTGTTACCATCCGTCTTCTGTCCGCCGCTTTCCCTCCTCACATCCTTCCTCTTTGATTTTAGCTGGACGACTTTCACATCCTGCGTCGTCCATTGTTTTATCAGACTGACGGAGACGTTCTCTTCCCTCTGACTTAAAAGAAAAGTTATTTTTACATGTAAGACATGATAATATTTGGCCCCACATTTAGCAGAGAGCGGATGCAGGAGACATCACAGGGGTCGCCTCTGTGGGAAATGTTGTGTTTGTGGTCATCGAGGTATCCTGAATACGTGGACAGTGAACTTTCTTCACTCCTGTGGGCACAGTCACAGATTAAAGAGAAATATGTGAGAAAGTCAGTCATTTAAAATAATTTAAAATGTGCAGAGTGAATGGGATAAAGTCGTTATGTAATGTGAACATCTGCTCAGTATCTGCGCTCATAAACATCCAGAGTTTCTGCAAACATGACGAATGTGTAAAACTAAAAGTAGGTGAAGAGGTTGCAGCGAGTTGCAGCTTCAGGCGGGAACGTTGCAGTTTTCTGACAATTAGCTGGCGTTTGTTTACGGCCCCGTTTGGCCCCGTTTCATTGGCATCGTGGGTAATGAGACACACGTCCCCTTTTAAACGTAAACTGCAGAAGGTGAACGGTGGCTTCACTTTTCATCGTTACCGACTAATTAACAACATAAAATCTTATAATTCTCACTTCTCTTCTGTCCATGTCGTCTGGCGGACTGTGAGGAGGTGAATTCAACAAAGAAGTGCAAGAGTTTAAAAGTGAAAACTGTATATTTAATCAGTAGAAGAGCTTAAGAGAAAAACCTGGATTCTCTTGCAGGTGATTGTAGATGCTTTGCTAAATGTCTAATAGAGGTTTTGCATGACAATTTGTACAATATTCAGACAACTTTTTTACATTTTATATCACAAACACCCCTAAAAAAGTTTGGTTCACAAATATGATATGGACCTTAATGTGTAGCTTCATATAAATAACATAAATATGACGTATAAATAAACTAATTTCCACTGTTTTATATGTAAACACATAATTCGGTGTCTGTCATTAACCAGGTTTCTTGTGTGGGTGAAGGTTCAGTCCCTTTAAAGGCCTTTTCAGTGACCTGAATGCACCAACAGAGCAGAGTGAATCGATCTGTGCAGTCTCACCTCGTGTGTTTCCTCGGTTATCTTCTGCTCTGCGCTGCCTCGTCCTTCTGTTTCGGGACACAGAGGCTCTTTTGTCTGGCAGGATGTTGGTCAGTGGGAAGTGAAGTGCTCGGCGGCGCGCACAGCGAGGCGTAAACACAAACATGTCGGATTGTCACAGTGCTGCCTTTCTGCTCGCCTCCACGTATCGCTGCTATACATCTGCTTTGTTTTCGTCCTTATCGCACTGATTCCTGGGACTTTTCCTGCTGCAACAAGAAGATTTCCCTCGAGGCTTCAGCAGTCTCATCTTGCTGAGATGAGTTTGCTCGTTGAACTCTGAGTATTTTACAAACTATGCAGCAGACTTCGGAGGCCTGGGGTTTATGAAAACACTTAATTTACCACAGGATCTGTAACTTGGGGAAAAAGAAAAACACTCATTTGGTTGCGTAGTTTTTCCATGACAGCAGCAGGCCGGCGAGGACGAACCACAAACCACAGCCGTGACCTTTAACTCAGCTCAGACACAACCTGGTGGTTTGCTGTCTGTCAGAATAGAGTAAATGACACACCGAGCCTACCAAGACACACACTGGAAGGGTTGATTATCCTCTTTTAAATCTGGTCATTTGCATCTTCGAGAATATTTTGAGGTGACTTTGATTGTGCTGTGAATGTCCGACAGGAAGATCTTGGACGTAGTTTCACTGTTCAGCTGCACAGAAGAGATAAAGTTTAAGTTTTTAAGTGGCAAGAAACCAAAATCTGAATGTAATATCTTATCACTTAAGCCTTAATTTTGGAAAACCGCTTTAAAACAATGCATCAGAAATATTTTCTAATTCTTATTATTTAATGGTGTGTTTGGATATTACTGTCCTGCTTTTCTTTTCCTTTTTTATTTAGTCCAAATGAGTGAGAGTGACACTTTCAAACTTCAGTTTACAGCCTCTGTGTTGTTAACAAGCTTCGTCGTCGCCCTCGAGCGAGGCGTTAACCCCCCCAGCTGCAGCAGGGTGAATATGAAAGAGGGAGAATCTGTAATTAAACGTGTGGAAATGCTCTGCAGACATTTCCTGAAACTTCAAGCTCATTTTAAAACATGTAGGTTTTGTTATTTTCTGTGTTTCCTTGTAGCTTAAAACTTTAAAAAGTCAGACGTGGTGTTCGATCGGTGTCTGATTGTCTCCAACCCCCCCGTGTGATGTTAAATCAGGAGAAGAGCTCTGCTGCTGAGGGTGATGGATGTGTGAGGCTGTGAATAATTGCAGGGTGGAGGAGTGACTCTCAGTGGTTTTTTATTGCCAAGACTTTTTCCTGAGGGCCGTCCGGCTGTGTGGGCCGACCGCTGAGTGGACGTAAGATGGGACGGGGGCTGTTCAGGGTCCACTGCTGGGGGGCAACATGGGCCCTGATCAAACTAGACTCAGTTATTAAATCTTATATAGTAGTTTTACAAAATATTAACCCATTAATTTACTCAAACCAACTTCAGTTTTTGTATTTTTTATTGATTTTCCCTGCAAACTCTACAAACACAAACACTGACAAGCTAAATTTACAACCTGCGTGTTTGTGCTCTGAAATGGGATAAAAAGTTTGTGTGTTTTTGGTATTTTCTGTCTTCTTGGGGACAAAATAATCTCTATTCACAGATCCGCTCACCAGTTTTACAGCTTTCAACCACATCTCAAGTAAAAGTCTGAAAAGAGATTCATCTTCTTAATCATTTTATTCACCAACTTCTTGGGCAAAATGTCTCCTAAAAAAGGAAGTCAGATGTGCACAGATTTAGAAGTAGTAACTTGCATTTTCACTTTAACTTTAGAAGTGAAACAGAATCTGTTGAGGTGAAAGTGAAGTTGGATTTTTTTTCATCGCAAACCAACAGCAGAACCTCGACAAACTCAATAAATTAAAATGTTTTTACGGGCTCGTAAAGTCTGCGTGTTTGATACGTTAGGTTGGACTTTTGGGGGCGGAGGATCATTTTAACACTGAGACAAAGTCCTGCACGGCTGCCACAGAACGTGGTCTGCTTCACAATGATGCCTCACACACACTCGCACACACACACACACACACACACTCAGAACGCACCCTCATAAAACATGTAACATGGCAGCGCCCCCACCCACGCAGAGAAAGGATCACTTCATGGCATGTGTGTGTAAGTGTGTGTGTGTGTGAGGAAGAAGAAGAGCTATAAATTGCAAGCCGGCACTTCCAGGCGAGGCAGGAAGCTTTCTCGTCGGATTTAGGGATTGTGGGTAATCAGATCCAGAGAGGGGGCGGCGAGTGAAACAGGAGCCAGTATAGAAGAAGAAGAAGAGGAGGAGGAGGAGGAGGAGGAGGAGGAAACGGCTCTAACACGAGGCATCTGCTCATTAATGCTCGTGAACGCCACTTTGCGTTTTCACTGATGCGGATACCTGCCCGTGTTGAGCCACATGATTTTAATAAGCCCCCGTCACCCCCCCACCACCATCATTACCTCTGCTGCTTTATTTTTACTGCAGATTTCAGCAAGAAACCACCAACGAAGAAACTCCTGGAAATCCTCCAAACCTTCTCGATGCCACCGCAGCATTTCTCCTGGATTATAAAGCAGTCAACAGGAGAGCCAGACTTCCAGTTTGCTTGTTTTTTATTACCTGAGAAGTTTGTCATATTTATATGAATCATATTATCATATTAACTGTGACGTTTCTCACACATGATCAGCTGAGCAGCCACATCGACTTGAAGTCAGTTTAGTAGCTGCTCCGAATCGTATTGTATGAACAGAAGAGTTTTTAAAGATCTGTTCTTTAAAGACTTTGTGAACATTTTCATTTAAAAGTCGAGTTTCAAAGTTCAGTCTTGTTCAAGAAGAATCAACAGTCTCACCTCGAGGTCCAGAGCTGTTTGGATCTTTTGGATTATGTTGCTGTTTTGTCCAGCCCAGGTTTGATTACTTTTCAAAGCTCTCGGGGTGTTATGCTGCGCAGCTAACAGCCCCCGACCTCGTGACCCCGTCGCTGAGCGTGAGGTCAAACTCAAGACTGCAGCCTTGTTAATTACTCAGGCATGTGGGGGCAGAAAAGCCCCGCAGCACGGCCCTGCAACAACATACCTGACCAGTTTTCTCTCGGGGTTTGGGGGGGTTTTATCTGCAGCGTCTGCACCATGAGTCAGATTAATTATTCGAGCAAGCCGCGACCAAAGGAAGAAATGCATCACCGCGGAGGAAGAGAGCATGATGGGAAGGAAACGTGTTGGTTTTTTCAGTGTAACGGGAGACAAACTCTTACTTGAACCTGAACTTTTGTGTTGCACAAACATACCTGCTCCTCTAAAGAAAAAACAGATTTTAATTTTCTCATTTCTTCACTTTCCTCTACACAAGCAGGTAGTTTGGTGAGATTGTTTCACTTCTTTTCTCACTGAAAAGGTTCCTCGAAACCAGATTAAACCAGATTAAAGGAGGTGATAGATTTTTTTTTTTGTTCCGTCTCTTTCACTGCGTTTCACTTTTCATCTCAGTTTCTCCTCTTTGCTCAGAAAGTCTTTCTCTCTCTAACAGCATCTACAAAAGGCCTGGGTGAGGTCCAGTTTGTCCACAGCGCTCGGTCGACTCCCTCCTTCCTGCCTCTGAGGGGGGGGGTTACCTTGGGTGGCAGCAGCATGTAGAGAGCCAGGGATTAGTACAAAGGCAGGGAGCTGTTTAGTTGTGTGTGTCCTAGTTTGGATGAGTTGGCTTGCGGCCAGAGGTCTTTTAAATGAGGTATGTTTAACAGGTCCTTTCAGATGTGACCGTCGCTGCAGTCTGAGCTGTTTAAATGAGTTACACCCAGCAAGCCCTTTAAAGAGAGATCCAATCCCTTTAAGAAAGTTTGACCCGCTGTTGGAGAGAGCCCCCGCAGAGATCTGTGGTTGTGTTTGGATTTACTGTTTCTCTTTAATAAAGACCCCCCAAAAAACACAAGATTCACGTCTAAATAACCTTCAGAAGTGTTGGTGGAGGATTTCTCTGCTTTCTGCTGAACTCAAACTCAAAAAGCAAGTTTTGAGCTGGAGGAGGCAGAAAGACGTGTTGAGAAACTCAGATAAAACTCTTTAAACTTTGAGACCAGCGTGTGAAGAGTAAAACACAGAGGACATCAACATTTTACATAAACAAAAAGAAGAGATGACAATTAAAATGAATTTTTTAAAACTTAAGAATAAACACAAGTTTGTTTTTTGCGTTTCTTTTGGGGTTTTTTTTAATTAAGGTGTTATTTCAAAGTTTAAAGCTTCCTCAATCAAAATATTGGCCACTAGGGGGCAGAAAAACTTAAAAATATCCGACAATTGCTGGATTTCTTTTTGGCATGAAGAAAGTAAAAAGAAAAAAACAATTTCCAAGATGTTCATTTTGCTCATTGAGAGAAGGAAAGCAACAAAATGTGACCTCAGTTTAGAGAAAAAAAATCTTTCACTTTCCTCCATGTTCTCGATTGATGAATGATAATTATTCTACAGTCTGTTAATCAAAATGGCAATGACATGTTGATGTTTCAGCAAAAAGCATCTTTCAAAGAAACAAATGACCTGAACATTAAATGGCCGCTCGGTCAGTTTTCCCGTGTGGACTCTTCAAACCGCCGTCATAACATCTGTCCACATGTTCAGCCTGGTCACGTCTCGAGTCGCAGCCAGACGCCCTGGAAGTTTACGTTAGCGGAAGTCCTGTTTTCTGTCCGTCAGGAATGTGCCACCGGCTCGGGGATGTGACCAATCACGCTGCACGGCCGGAGCGTGACGTTCAGGCTCAGCTTTATTTATAAAACACAGCTAAAGCTGGCGGCCCTGAAGACGGATGATGAGGGTGAATGTTTTCCCTCCTCTCAGGTGCAGTTTACGTGATCTTTTCAGCAACAATTACACATAAATCCATTTTAAACCTGACAAGGCTTTACAAACTTTAACTTAACTGATTCTCTGACCTGATTCTTTAAACCGTCCTCACTACACGTGCAGGTTTTTCTTCTTTTCTGCACGCACCAAGATAAAAGTATGAAACTGCCGCCCAGAGAAAATTACTGGAAATATTATTATAGAACAGTTATAGATAATAGAAAAATATAGTTTTATTTCTGTCTAAATCACTAAAAAGAGGAATAATTCAGTTTCTTTGAAAATGTTTGACGCCCTCAAACATCTCAAACAACTTCCACAGTTTTTCCGAGCAAAGTTATGTGAATATAAATAAAACACACTCAGAGATGATTAATTAGCCTGTTTTTAAACTTAAAAACTTTCAAAATCTCAACTTCAGTCAAGATTTGTCTTTACTGTTTTGGAATTTGTCCATCAAATAATCCCCAAATTCTGCTTTAGGGCCAAAGGCTGAAATCTCTCACTTGACTGGAAAGGAAACAAAGAACATTTGTGCTTTATTAGATTAGTTTCCAGTTGTGCAGGCTGGACGGGCGGAGCAGAGAGTGTGGACGTTTTTCTCTGCTCTAACTGTACAGTATGCACTTAAGAAGGAGGACATGTTGAAATGAGTGAAATGACAAGACTCAAGGTGCTAATCTGTGCTTGACTGTGTTTTTTTATGGAGGCTTTAAACTTTAAATATCACCTAATTAAGTGGATCTTTGCATTAAATGCTTCAAATCCACCAAAATGGGGAGGAATTCTCTAATGATGGGAGCTCAGAAAGACCCGATTATCAGGATTACCTGCACATATTTTCTTGATAATTATTGAATATATCAATTATTTGTCATGTTCAGGTTTAAATTAGCCGAATTTATACAGCATTGCATCATCAGCATATCTGCATTTACACAGATTTTAACACTTGCAAACATGTTTTTGCTCTGCACCTCTTGACCATCAGCTAATCATCAATCAAACAGTTTGATCAGCCGCTGTGACGTGTCTTTATTCTTCTTTTAAAGGCCTTTTTATTTAAAAAAAACTGGAAAGAAAAAGCACGTTGTTTTCTATGCAGCGGCCTCGTTGTTTTCCAGGCATTTCTACCGCTGCAGTTTATGGTGTTTCAGCTGCGGAGACACCCGTCCATTATCCAAATGAAGAGTTTTGTGCCTGAAATGAATCACACCTACTGCCATGAAATGTTTACAGACGTGAAGAGCAACCCTCATTTAAAGAAAAGAAAACTCTGAAGATGCCACATAGTGAATTCAAACATCACTTTTGAGCATTTCTGGTGTTTTGGATGAATTTTAACTATTTATTTGTGTTTGTTTTTGTACACTGACGTTTGATCAGAAGTAATTTAACTTGTTTGATTAAAATGGTAAAAAACTGGCTGCTCCCTTGAAAAAAGCCATTTTCATTGTTTTTTTCAGACGTTTATTCATGCAGCGAAAGTGGAAGAGCTGTAGTTGATATTTATGTTTATGGCCACATCTTCTAAAGGTCTTTTCTTCACCGTGAAGGCGACTCCGCTGTGACGCGTCCAGCTTCCCTGCTTCTGTTGAATAATGTGTCTTTTGGGGACTCTCAGACTCTCTTTAATGGGTTTGCAGGTTAATTATTAACGTCGCCCGCCTGAACCTCACGCTGTGTGTCTGCAGGTTACCAGGTTCATATTTAATGCAATGTGAGGTGTGTGTATCTGTGTGTGTGTGTGTGCGAGGTTACTGAAAAATACAACAAAACTGCAGGTTTACTGGGTCAATTTTAGATGTTTGCATTCATTGGCGGTCACGTTGTTCAAAAGAAAACAGAAAACATTCATATCTTTGCCTTTGAAAATCCAATATTTGGTTTTAGCTGTTTACTTTGTGATGTGTTGATTCATTTAAATCTTTTTACAAGCAGAAATGTCACCAAAAATGACTTTTTTCTTTGGTTATGCACTGTTGGACAGAACAAAGTATTTGAAAGCGTCTGTTTGGACTCTGGGAAAATTATTTAGTCAGAAACATGAGTTGATTAATCAAAGTAATAAAACAGCTTTTCTTCTGTATTGATGAAGTTTGCAGATACTGATTCGACTCGTTTATTTCAACGTCTGAAATTTAAAATCTCTTGTCCTCCTGTGCTGCCTCATTTCTTGTATTTCTGCTCTCACTTCTGGAGAAGAACATGCAGGCTTCTTCGTGTGTGATGAGAAGTGTTGTTGCATCTCAGATTTCATTCATGGGGAATAATCAGCAGATGATCACACATCTGATAAACAGTACCATCTAGTGGTTTGTATTTTTTAACATTCGCTCTGAATGTTCCTCCTGACGTTCGTGAGAAAACGACATCTGTGCGGTTCAGTCATCGGTGTCTAACTCGAAGGTCTGACCCAGTTCGCTGTGAGTAAACAGTCTGAACGTGCAGCAGCGTTTACTCGAGCACAAACAGGCTGCAGGCGAAGACGCGACACTCGACCAGCGCTCGCTTTACAGATGTTTGGACAAACAGAGGTCATTTTTTCTCTGCCAAACACCAGATAAAAACCAAGAAGGGACTTTATGTGTGGAGACGAATCATTCAAACATGAATTATCTCTGAAATATGAAACACTTCTGCGTTTATATTATTGCCACTGCTACATGTACTAATGATCGTTTTTAATCTTTTCTTTATCTTTTATCTTTATTCAGTGGAGAGAGCGGCGCCGGGAAAACAGAAAGCACCAAACTGATCCTGAAGTTCCTGTCGGCCATGAGCCAGCACTCCCTGGAGGTCTCGTCCAGAGACAGGACGTCGCATGTGGAGCAGGCGCTGCTGGAGAGCAGGTGGTTATTAATGTCCTTCACCGCGGTTTCATCACCAGACGAGCCCTGATCGTCACCTTTTTAACAAACCTGCTCTTTCTTCTTCGTCTTCAGTCCCATCATGGAGGCTTTCGGAAACGCCAAGACCGTCTACAACAACAACTCCAGCCGCTTCGGGAAGTTCGTCCAGCTTCATTTCAGCCAGAAGGGAAACATCCAGGGGGGCAGGATCGTCGACTGTATCCTTTAAAACCCGACCAGCCGCCGCTTCCTTCACTCCACGTTTCCCACCCCGGCTTTAATGTGCAGGAAGGAAACTCTCGACGAGGTTGGCAGAGCTGCTTTAAAGGGTCAGAAGATAAAATCTGCAGGAGGAGCCGCTGACCTCCATTCACTTCGTTTCCAGTTTTTATCATGAGAATCAGTGCAGGGGGCGAAAAATTAATCATTAAAGTGTTGTTTACTTCTGGCACAATAAGAAGTAAACTGCACTCAGAGGCACATTATTTATTTGTGTTTAGTGGCCACATCAGCAGATTCATCCTCTTTTCTTGTGGTTTTAAACTGTTTTGTTCCTTGACTTGACCCTTTTCTGACCGCAGACCTCTTAGAAAAGGTGAGTGTTTTTCCTCTAAAGTCTGTAAGCACATTTAAACTGCTTTTAAAGTGACGCTCCATCAAAACCTGTCATCAGAGCTCATGTGAGTTTCATCCTTCTCTCAGGCGACTTCATGGTGTGGACATAAAGGATTAAAACCTCCATGAAGCCTCCACTAAGACTGTCACTTAAAAATTTGCCAAAATGTGACTAAATATTAAAGAAAAGTGACAAAGAAAGTGAATTTTGCTGCTTTAAATGACCACAGTGTGAAGGATGAAACTCCAAATGCTGCTTTTTAAACTGGCAGATGTTTTTATTTTTGATGCTCAGTAGGTGTATTTTGATTGGAGCGCCGCCTTAAAACTGTACACGTGTGTCCGTGTTGATGTTAATTTGAGTTCCCTTCTTTTTTGCTGCAGAATCGAGTGGTCCGGCAGAACCCAGGAGAGAGAAACTACCACATTTTCTACGCTCTGCTAGCAGGAACCAACAGCCAGCAGAAAGGTAACGATCACTGCACTTAAACTAATGAAAAATCAAGAAGAAGAGCATTAAAAAATGTCAGGATGTTGGAACACACAGGAGATGATACCAGATTAAAGAGGATGAAGCAGGAATATGAACGTTGTTTGGTTTGTGTTGCTGCAGAGGCCTTCGGGTTGACTCATCCTGACAGCTATCACTACCTGAGACAGTCCAACTGCCTCGCCGACAAGACAATCAACGACAGCGGCACTTTTCAGGACGTTCTGGTACCGTTTACAGATTTACTGCATTCATTCATTCATTCATTCATTTATTCATGCTGCACACACACTACAAGTTACTGTCTAGTTTGTGAAACGTCCAAAATGACAAATGTCATATAAAGAGGACGTTATATTTTATTTTTCCAAACATTTCAGCGTGCAAACTGCGCATATTTCCTGCATATGTTTGCATACATTATATTTCATTTATATTTGTGTGTTTTTTCCCAGAATTCAATGCGCACGATGCAGTTCACGGAGGAGAACATCGGGGAGATCCTGCGCCTCCTGGCCGGGATCCTCCACGCCGGGAACATCGAGTTCATGACGGCCGGAGGAGCTCAAGTCTCCTCCAAATCAGGTCAGAGTCTCTCCTCTCTTTCCACAACTTCCTCTTTCTTTTTCTTTACTGTCACTTTCAGGAGTTTTTAACTTCGATCAGCAGCTTTAGTCACTGAAAATCATCTGGACGATTAGAAAACATCTTTTTAACTTTCATTTTTTACTATTTTTGAAGGAATTCACCATAAACAGTCAGAAAATGTTTAAATGTACCAAAAGCATGTTAATTTAGCTTCTTGCAGCCTTTTTTCGTCTTCCCTCTGTCCTTTTATTTCTTCTTTCTCCCTCCTGTTCTGTCATTTTATTCCCTGTAGCCAGTTTTTTTCTGTGCTTCTGGAGAAATATTAGGGAACACGTTTCGCACAGGATGTCTGAAGACAGATCCTTCAAAATAAAACACGCGTTAGCCATCATTAAGATCTGTCCCCTGAATGTGTTAAATATTCAGGAGTCAAAGGTCAGACTTGAAGAGGCGGCAGCAGTTATTGATTATTGAAGAAATGATCATGAAGACACGAGCAGGTGATCACGGTGATGTGAAAATAATCTGTATTGATGAAGTTTGTGTGTGTGTGTGTTTCATCGGCAGCTCTCAGCCGGACGTCCGACCTGCTGGGACTGAACTCGGATCAGCTGGCCGAGGTGCTGACCCATCGGTCCATGATCCTCCGAGGCGAGGAGATCTCCACGCCGCTCACCGTGGAACAGGTGAGGAAACCGTCACACGTTAACCTGCAAACTAACATCTCTGCTCACACTCCTGCTTATACACACTTCTTTAAAAACAGGAGTCATTTATGACGCTTTTACTTTTAGCTTTTCTAATCAGCAGCTAATCTGCAGCCACCTTCAGCCAGCATCAGTGAGAACAATGAGTCTAATTTTAGCGTGACGAAGCTTCACGTTCTGCAGGCAGAGCAAACAGAAACACAAAGAAACAACATTGTTTGACATTTCCGGCTTTTCTCTGCATGTTGTGAAGGCTGTGAAAGCCTGCAGGTGACTGAGTTCATGTTAAAGCTCCTGTTCTGTCACTCAGCAGAGACTTTCAGCAGGTAAATAAATAAAACCGTCCCGCTGCCTTTAGAGGAGAAACTCTCTTTATTTTTTCTTTTAAGTGATTTTTCTTTGTTCAGAGAGCTTCGATGTGACGTTACAGACATACGTAATGTCATCAGTGTCCCTGATAAATAAAGTATAATATGAAATAAAGACCAGAACAGATAAATAAAACCTTTAATATTTCACATTTTAATAATCTTAATAGGCCAAACATGCAGGCAAAACTTAAGAGTTTTTATCAGGTAAAGAGACAAACTGTGCTTAATTTTATTTTTTTGAACATTACTTGTTTAAAGCATGGCTGAATACTTTCTGAAAACATGATATTTCTCCATTTCTTCTCGACCTGCTGTATTTTGTTGGAGTTTGTTTGACACTTTGCCGGCTGGTCTGCAGGCGGTGGACTCCAGAGACTCCATGTCGATGGCACTTTACTCTCAGTGTTTCAACTGGATCATCCGCAAGCTCAACAGCCGCATCAGAGGCAGAGAAGACTTCAGGTCCATCAGCATCCTCGACATCTTTGGATTTGAAAACTTCGAGGTGCGTTTGAACTGCAGGAAAGAGTCACGATTCAAAGTTCAACTTAAGGAAAAACTTATAAACTTATAAATATAAACTATTGTAGTCTAATACTCTTCCAGATAATAAAGTTTATCATGTTAAATTAAATTATAATCCCTCACACAGGCGCTCTCACTTCGACTTGACATTGTGACCTTTTTATTTCCCGTTGTGGAGTATTTTAATTGTTAATCAAGAAATCGGTAAACACTCCTCAGAGGGGTTCGTTGTGTTTCACTTCATTAACTCTGCGTCTCTGGTTCCCCGCAGGTCAACCGCTTTGAGCAGTTCAACATCAACTATGCAAACGAGAAGCTTCAGGAATATTTTAACAAGCACATTTTCTCCCTGGAGCAACTTGAATACAACAAGTAGGTGATCGTTTTTCATCACTCTGCCTTTTCCAACCGCAGCGCCACAAAATGATGAATTATAGGAGTTAACAGTTAACTAATCATGCTTGTAAAGACAGTAAAGTTTATTTTAAAAAGGTTGATAAAGTTAACAGGCAGTAACAGATGAATAATTCCTTCATTTTTGCTTTGCAGGCTCATAAATTTAATGTTACTGAACCCAAAAGTTAGTTAGTTTGTCCAAAGCTCGAGGAGATCTGCCTCTCCACAGTTTAATGTGCATGATGAACTCAATATAATCAATTAATCTTCCATTTAAAAATGAGTCGAGAAATCATATTAGCTCTCCTTCACTTAGAGGCCTGTTCAGACTGAAATACGATTAAAACATTCGTTGTCTCGCTCTCGCACGATGTCAGACTGGCTGAACTATCATGGAAAAATCAGGACTCTGCAGACTGTCTCCTGCCAAGTATTGTGATTTCACACATATACACAACATCATTTCGTGTCCACTCCCACGGCCGCGTTTTGTCGGACCAAATTGTTACCTGATGTTTTTCAGTATTTAGAAAACACAGCGGATGAGCTCATCGGCCTGTAGGCGGTCGGTCCAAACTCCCACCGACGCTCAACAATTTAGTGATTTATGCAAAGCTGCACCCTGTCAAAGCTGCACCCTGTTTATGTTTTTGGGTCTCAAAAATGCCGTGATGTTGGCTGCCGACCTGCAAGTGTCGGACTTTCTAACGCAGCAGAAGCGTGAAGAATAAAACGTTTGACTGAAAGAAAAGAAAAAGAGCCGTCTGTCTGTTTGTGAGTGTTTGGGGAGAAATGTTCCCTCTCTGCCAGCAGACGTGATAACGGATGCTTTCACGTCCATGCCGGCTCGGCTCTCTTTTAACGCCGTCCCGTTTCTGCCTTACCTGCTGTACATCGTGTTTTCGCTCCCTCTCGCTGTAGGGAAGGCCTGATTTGGGCCGACATCGACTGGATGGACAACGGAGAGTGTCTGGATCTGATCGAGAAGGTACGATGGGACAGATGAACGCAACTTCTTTCTAAACGATGAGACGACGAGGTCAGAGGAGGATGATGATGATGATGATCTCTCTGTGTTTCCGTAGAAACTGGGTCTCCTGGCACTGATGAACGAGGAGAGTCACTTCCCCAAAGCCACAGACGACACCTTACTGGAGAAACTCCACAGCCAGCACTCAGTACGAACCTGTTCACGGCTTTTTATTGTGTTTGTTTCACTTCACCTTCACTCAGTTTCTCTCATTTACCTTCAGAAACGTCCCATCAACAGCCTGAATCTCTAATGATAGATGATAAATGATGATTAAATGACAAGTTAAAGTCCTTGGCGTTGATTTATTTTCACAATGAAGCAGCTTTTTTCTTATTTAAGAGTCTGAACAGTCCAGAGAAACTGGTTTAAGAAGATGAAGGTCACATCATGTTTTTTATGTGGAAATAATGTGAGAAACAATCTGAACAAGGCCTGAAGATTTTTACAGCTTCATATCCATCCATCGAGGTTTTAATCCATCATCCAGCATCATCGGAGCATTTTACCCATTAAATCAGGAACATGCAGGTGTAATTAGAGAAATTACTGCAAGTACATTTTTAATGTTGTTGGCACGTCTGTCAGTGACCTTCTTGGCTTTTCGATGTGAAGCAAACAGCTTGACTTGATTTAAACACTGATGTGACTGCAAGTAGTAAAAGAGGAAGAGGGCTTTAATTTGAATAAACATGAGCGCTCGTAAATATTCCTGTAAATATTTTCTTGGCGGAGCTCATGGTGAAGCTTTACAGCCGCAGTAAACTGGATTATGATCGAATAAAAGAGCGTCAGACGTATCAGAGGCAGTCAGTTCATTACTCAGAGTCATTTTACACTTGTTTTCCTCATTTTCTTATTTTACAAGAGTGTTCGACACAAATTCATTCTCCCATTTTCACGCAGCTCCTTCAGCAACAGGCTGGATTACGAGTCACAGATGTGATTTGTAATATTGATATTAAATCATATTACAGAAGAAGTAATTAAACAATCTTCTTTCTCTTGTTTCAGAAAAACCCTTTCTATGTGAAACCTCGCGTCGCTGTGCATTACTTTGGAGTCAGACACTACGCCGGAGAGGTGAGAGCCTCCAGTTTCTTGTTTATGAGAGTAAATTTGTGTAAGAAAAGTCAGATTACAGGTGTTTCTGTTCTGAACTGAATGGATTTGAAAAGAGCGGCTGCAGAGAGAAACGCCTCGTTCAGACGCTGCTGCTCTTTTCTTTGTTCCTGTGAAACTGTGACGCCCCCTGCTGGCTCGTTGCAGGTGGTGTACGACGTGAGGGGGACGCTGGAGAAGAACAGAGACACTTTCAGAGACGACATCCTCAACCTGCTGAGGGAGAGCCGGTAGGTTTCTACTTTTCTTTGTCAAAAAACTCTCCAAGCTTCAGAGTCAGAATATTTTATCTACCCAACAAACAGCAGGTACAAGAAGAAATAAATAATAAAGAAATATAAGTACACAATATTTACAATCAATAGAATAAATATAAATGCTGATTCGTGCAGAACAAGGACACAATTATTATCAGCATCCACTTTTATGATTTAGAAATAAATAAAATGAACACAGATTGTCCAATCTGTTGATTGGACAATTTGAGCACTTTTTCCTTCACAGAAATAAACTTTTTTTAAAGAACAAATTAAAAGTTTGTGGTTTTCACAACAGTAATCAAAACTGGAAAAACATAAAACACTCACGTCACTAAACTTCCAGTAATAATTCACTTTAATGTGATTGTTTGATAAATATTAATTGTACATGGATGATATAGATACCTGTAAAACCTGTATTCACTTTATTGAGTGTTTACATGAACATACACGAATAACTTTTATTATTAATGTGACTTCTTAAAGAGGGACTGATGTGATGATTGTTTAAATGGACTTCATCATTCGTACGCTGCATTTTGACTGACAGCTAATTTACCTGCAGTCGCTGTTAAATGTTCTTCTGCATCCACGTTTGTTTTCCGCCTCGTTTAACGTTCATGTTTTGACTCTGCAGATTTCACGTCGCTCATATTCTGACTGTTTTCCTCCTTTTTGTTTTTTTTTTCTTTTCAGGTTGGACTTTGTCTACGATCTGTTTGAACACGTACTGAGTCGAAACAAACAGGACACTCTGAAGAGCAGCTCCAAGCACAGACGGCCCACAGTCAGCTCCCAGTTTAAGGTAAGTCCGTAATAAAAAACACGTGTGCTGTCGACCGACTTCAAACAACGTCGGTGCCAAATATCTGACATACGAGAGACACAAACACGATGATCTTTATCAAAAGTTACACACAAATATTTGTTACTTTCAGCTAATTCATTCTGTTTTTGCAGCAGAGCTTCTGCAGGAGTAACTTTTATTGTTTGCAATAATAGAAAAAGTTGTAATCTTTGCAAATAGGAAGCATAAGTTTACTACTAATGCATCTGTGTTTATGAGCAATAACTTGTAGATAGTGCGTGTAATCATAGCAGTGTAAGTGGAAAATGTCGTAATTAACGAGCAATAACTTGCAGAAATGGCTGTTTTGGGAGTAGTAATAATAACAGCAGTAAACATAGTTATTATAAATGTAGTTGAATTGTAAATGCAGCAAAGCCGTGCAGGAAGTCAATGTAGTTATTATAGTTTTAATATTGGTGATGAGTAGTATGAGTGGTAGAATTAGTATAAAATATTCTAGTTTCACCTGTAGAAGTGTAGAAATGTTCACAAATAGTCAAACCTGTTTAAAGTAGAAAATGAAATACCTACATTTTAGTGGTAAATAGAGAGACATGCTGTATTATTAGCAGTCATATGATAGCAGTACCTTCAGTAGTAGAAGCAGAAATATCAGTACACAAAGTTTAAGTCGTATTCGCAGTAATAAGACAGTTTGTGCTCGTCTGTTGCAGAACTCTTTGCACTCTCTGATGGCCACACTCAGCACCGCCAACCCGTATTTCATTCGATGCATCAAACCAAACAAAGACAAGGTGAGTGCGCACACACACACACACACACTAACACACACACACATTTTGCCTTCAGCAAACATTAGCAGGTCAGGGTGTCGGACTGCAGAGCCTGCGTGTGAATCTCTTGTCATTTAATAATCAAACAGTCCTCCCCCACCCGCCGGCCGCAGACAGGAATGAAGAGTCTGGCCCCTTCTGGTGCCCTTTGACCCCTGGTTGCTTAGCAACAGGCAGGAGCAGAGGAGAATGTGGGGATAATGTACACAAGCAATATACAGGAGAGACGGGAGAGTTTTCACATGTTGAGTTTAACTGGAGATCTGAAGAGACGTAAACACAACAGATCAGCCTTTTTTATTCTTCAGAGACTTTTTTAATATAGATGTTACCACAAGACAGTCAAAATGACACCAACAGAAAACAATATGAATTAGATAAGAAGAAGAGGAAGCAATGAAAGGAAACCTGCATGAGAAAGGATGTTGAACACAGATTTAATCGCAGGTTTGTTTCGGCTCGTCACTTCGATCTCGGCCGTCGCTGCTTCCTCGTCTTCGCTCTGTTTAATTTCTGGTTTGAGTCTGGAAAGACGGCGTCTTGTCATCTGTTTTCTGTGACACCGCGGTCAAACTGTGCAGGCCTCATCGACCCCCTCGGAGGCAGGACTATTCTTAGATCAGTGTCTCATCGATATCTGCCCGCTCGCGCTGTCGACTCATTATCAGCATCGCTGCAAATGTCAATGTGTCAAGTTTAAATCGAAGTTCGCTCAGCATGGAGCGACTCACATGTTGTTGATGTCGGTTTTATTGATGATGTTTGAGCAGAGACTGTTTTTAAGCACGTGGTCTGATCGTGGGAATCTTTTACATTTACATATATAGTTTTATATGAAAATTATAATCAAATTATTGCTTCTTACACAGAAACTTTCTCAAAATGTTTCCAACAAAAATCTCCAAATCAGAGTAAAGCAGATACTGATGATAATAGTCGACTAGAAACTGATCATCAGTGATAAATCGGAGAATTGTGGAAGCTTTGTGATGTTTGGTTGCATCTTATTGTCGGGTGTTCGTGTTATTTTGTGATGGAGGAAGCTCGGACGTTTGTGACGCAGATGAAACACGTCTGTGCCGTCACTGAGGAGCTCTGTGAGTCTGTCTGTTTTATAATTCACACAAACAGAAGGACCCTCTGTCTGTGTGTGTGTGTGTGTGTGTGTGTGTGTGTGTGTGTGTGTGTGTGTGTGTGTGTGTGTGTGGAAGAAATACGACTCAGTACTGACCAGATTTTATCCAGACTGTCGAGAACTGAACTACATGGTCATAATTTTTCAAATCTTCAGACATTTTGCTCATTTTACAAATATAAGAAGGAGTTTAATTTAAACAAATGTTCATTTTTCATTTAATCTTGATTCTACCAGGGAGCGTATTGAAATTTTATCCACCTCATAAGAAAGAGCAGCTTCATATCAGGACTTTAGATTTTCTTTACAAAAAAAAGACATCTTATATTTTGATGTAAAGTTAAAGCGACGTTTGCAGGCAAAGCTTTTCATACTACACGATGTAGTGAAGAGGTCAAAGGTCAAAGGAGCTTCATAGTTATCTCTGTAAAAAGAGGTGTGTTTGGAAAGGAGATCAGATGATGGAGGAAGAAGGAAGTTTTTTTTTAACAAAAGAAGCATCTGAAATGTTTAGATTCAGCTCTGTCATTTGTAAAATATTTAGATAGACAGATAGATAGACAGACAGATAGATAGATAGATAGATAGATAGACAGACAGACAGACAGACAGACAGACAGATAAATAGATAGATAGATAGATAGATAGATAGACAGACAGACAGACAGACAGACAGACAGACAGATAGATAGATAGATAGATAAATAGATAGATAGATGTACAGATCAGTCTGTGGGTATCTGCAGTGTCCTCTGGGAAACCATCTGCACAGCCGGCGTGTTTTTACGAGGCGAAACGCGACCGTCTGGACTCTTCTGATCGAATGTTAAACAAGGCTGGATGATGGCTTTTCAATGGAGCTTAATGTAGTGAGGGAGGGGGGAGGAGGGGGGCGCCCTCAGGGGAAACAAGGGTCGGGGCGACACGGCACGCGGCCTATAAAAGCCCCCGAGAGGCGTCCTGGTCATCTGCCTGTTTGACTCTGAGCAGGTGTCAGAGGGAGGAAGAGACGCAGCGAAGAACAATAAAAAACATAAAAGAAATATTCAGCCTCAGAAACCTTCAGCTCTTTTGGTTTTTGGACTTTTTCGGGAATGAAAAGTAGTGAAGAGGTTAAAAACTTACTGAGCAGCAGCTATTTAGAGCGCGGTGATGTAACGGTGTGTTGAAAAAAGCCTGAAGGATCATGGGACTCCTGCAGATGGGAAGTGGAGTCTGTGGAAATATCAATATATTGACCCAACGCATAATAGTGTGGACAGACTGTGTGATCCAAACACAATTAGGACACACACACACACACACACACACAGGTTTACATCTTGCAGCACTCGAGAATTCAACACTTCTTATTGTACAAAATGAGACATACAATATTTTTCTTACACAGGTTTCATTCTCACAGTTACTTTTCTCAGTGAGGATCATCTTAACTTTTAAGGATTTTAAAAATGCAGACTCTTTTGAAAACAACATTAATTAAAACAAGAGTTACAAGCCCCCCAAAGCTTTACAACTAAACTTTTAAAAAACATTTTCAACACTTGCTTCAAAAACTGACTGAACATAAAAGAAGAAATTAGCCCGTTTGAAGTCTGAAGCAAACATCATTTAACTGATGTCGACATTTAAGACACTTTTCTTTGTGTCTTTCAGGCGTAAAAGCAACTCCAGTTCATATTCACACACACACACACACACACACACACACACACAC
>JBAJHX010000062.1:812574-823002 GCA_037176925.1 Amniataba percoides | reverse complement strand
TCTTTGTGTCTTTCAGGCGTAAAAGCAACTCCAGTTCATATTCACACACACACACACACACACACACACACACACACACACACACACGCACACACTCATGAAAAGCTGTCATCTTTATCATCTACACTCATCAAATGCAATCTCCCATCACCATAGCAACCGCATCCTCTGTTTTGACAGTAATAACAGCCGACTACAGAGGCTGATCAGTCTGTTGATTTCTGCTGTTGTTTTGCCAGAATGGACTTGTATTGACGGCACGTTGTGTGTGTTTGTGTGTCTGTAAAACAAACTGCATACCACACAGTCACACACACACACACACACACACACACACACACACACACACTCTTATTATCAGTGTAGATGAGGAATCTGAAGCATCTTCAGATAAATTGATGGTGCTTTCTGATTTTTTTTTAAACTAAATAAATCAAACAGGTCGTGATCACGCTGGAACTGGTTTTTATATTTTTGTGATTTGAAGAAGTAGAAAGTCATCACACAGTAAGATGTGATGATGATAGACAACAACAAAACTCCATCATCAGGAAATTTAAGGATTGACACAAAAAATATCACTATAAATGTTATAACTGTTATTATTTCATAGACAGTATCAAATAAAGCCCCTTTATACGATCTGAAAACTTCACATTGTTTAGTTAACGTTATCCTGACACATTTATCTTAGCATGAAGTCTCAGCCTTGCTTCAGGAATGCGAGGTCGCAGGTTCAAATCGCGGGCGAGCCACCAATTTGTCACAACTCGACTCAAGGCTGACCACACATGAGCTGTAAATGAAAAGATGTTTAATTTTATACTTAAAAAATCAAGGTAAACGGACAAAACTGTCATGTGACAGAGCTGGACGGCAAGATAAGGTCCATAAAATAAACTGAATATGGAAAATGCTGCCAGATTCTGTTGTTTGAGAAAATTAGCAGCAGCTTTGGATCAAGATTTTAAAGCTTTAAAACTTTAAAACAGGAGAACAAAGGATTAAACAAAGGATTTATAAGAAAACGTTTCAAATGTCGGTCCATCGAGCAAAACGTGTTCAAACTCACATGTGAGGTAATCAAACTGATCTTCCACTGTTACGAATCACTTTAGTAAAAGCCCCTCTGCAGCTTTATTTATCCCAAGTCTGCCATCATAGCTAAATAATCATTCGCATACTGTAAATATATTATACAGACATTAATAGTGAAATGAAACACGCATTACTGAAATTAAGTGGAATGAGATTATTGGAAAAATGGAAAAAATGTGCATCTGTTTTGCTTTATTACTGTTTTTGCCTTTTAAAATGATGAGATCATACATGAGATTTACCAAGAAACTGATAAATAATATAAATTCAGCTCAGCCTGAGGCAGCGTTCGGCTGCAGCGAGTGGACACAAAAGTCACCACGTTTGAATGTAAACAGCCTGCTCACACACACACACACACACACACACACACACACACACACACACACACACACACACACACACACTGTCAGGCCCTACAAGTGGCCTGCACAAATTAGCCTCAGCAGGAGATGCATCACCATGGCAACCGTGGTCCTCCCTCCCTCCCCACACAAAAAGGGGAGTGGAGTCCTGGATTTGAAAGCCTTTGTTTGACTCTGTGTGTGTGTGTGTCAGTGTGTGTGAATGAATGTGTGTGTCACTGTGTTGAGAGCAGACACGGAGACGGACGGCAGCTTTTTTGAGGGGGAAGTTTTCTTGTCATTTTTTCCCGTTTTGTCGTCTCTCGAGCTGACACATCTCCGTCTGAAGGAGAGTAGAGCGAAGCGCGGAGCTGCGATGCACGGTGAGACCTGATGCATGTTTTAAATGGGAAGCGGTGCGTTCAAGTGTGCTTGTTGCACAGGGAGGGAGGGAGGGGGGGTTCAAGTGTCCAGCGGAGGGTTTTTTAGTGCCGTGAAACGAGGTGAGATGCAGCGGTTTGTGACAGATGCACAAAGTGAGTTTCTCATGATGCCATCAGGCTTTTTGGGCAGTTTGATTTCCAGCCTTCTGCACAGAAAAGTCCACTTCTTGTTCAGTGGAATTAGTGGCATCTGCTTATTAGAGATGATAAGTGACATGAAGGATGTGACTTATGTGGAAAGTCAGAAGAGATGAAGCCTGTTTAATGTCTGAAGGTGTTTCTGGATGATTCATATCCAACTCTGCTGCTCAGTCAGCAGCATTTAAAAGGCGATGAAAGCGATGTATGCACTGTGCAGATTGCTGTCAAAGCTTGTCAGTGTATTCAGGCGCTTTGTGGAAAAAATCTGCTCAATAAAATCAACTTGTGTATTTTTTTCTGTCAGTCCAAATTTCTTCCAAAAAGATGCACCAGTTTGTTTCTGAACTACTTAAGCAGCAGGAATCAGCCCCATCAGCGTCGTTTTTTATGTGTAATTTTATAATGTCATATTCTGGACAGACAGACGGTCCCTCTGATACTTCCTGTTTGTCGTCTCGGTAATTGGACTTGAAGGTTTTCAGTCCCAAAATGATGCACATTGAATTTCGAGAGGAAAGAAAAAAAAACATTTGACTTGAGATGGAGGCTTTGCTGTGCAAGTAGACGATGAGTGAGTGTGGAAAGCAAAGCAATAGTAAGGTTAAAAACATGAAGAGGAGGTTTAATTAATGAAGAGAAAGAACGATTCTCTGATGATTGTTGTGTAAGAAAAGCTCAGCTTTCTGGTGGGATTTCACTTTTGTCTTCAGATCCTTCAGATCCAAACACAGCTCCGCTCTGATGTGACTCTCAGATGGGAACACGTCAGTCACATTTTTGAGTAAATTATCTTTAATTAGGAGTCTAGACTGAAATATTTTGATGTAATTTTAACATCTCTCTTTCCAAGTCACTTCTTGTCATAATGATTAAAGCTTCTGATCGTGCAAGTCATTTTTTTGCCAAACAAATGTGAAAATTAGCTGCTTTTCTTTCACTCACATTAATGTAAACTGAGAACTTTTGTGTTTTTGACTGTTGGTCAAACAAACCAAGTGATTTGTCGTCAGTTTGGGCTGATTGATTAATTGGATGAATAATTGACAATCAGTCAGTGATGATAAAGAATTGTTTGTTGCATCCCTCGACTATAAACGCACTTCGTCCAGCGTGTTGAAATTCTTATAATCGACCCCGTTTTAACACCGAGCTGCTGTGCATCCTTTCTTTTGGGTTTATTTTAGGTCAGTTAATTCAAGAAGCTTTGAAGCATGAAGTCACTATTTATTGGTTTTGAATTACTGGCTCTACCTCTGCAGGTTTCCTTTGTGTCTGTGCTGTTTTTGAGAAATTCAAACCCACAAGAATCCTCCTTCAAACTGGGCCAGGCTTAAATCCAGCGGGGTCAGGGATTTAGGTTGGATTTATGTCCGTCCATGACCAGAAAACATTGTTCCCGGGATCCCTCTCAGCGGAGGAGCCCCCACCGAGCAGAGAGAGATAATCCCTGCTGGCCCCCACATTCAGGCCCCGACGGCCAGAAGCAAACAAGACTTCTGACAAGAATCACAGAGGTCTTTGGGCTCTAGATGCTCTTAGTGCTGCTAAAACAAGAACATTGATCCTCGCGGAGAAAAGAAAGTCCAACGTGTTCGGCTTTGAAGGAAGAACGATAACATGCAGAGACGTTTATCAGTCACTAATTTCAAATACAGCCTCTCAATTTGTGTTGTTTTTCCTCCGTAAATATGATCAGAAGCGAGGTAGCTTTGGGTTTTCGACGTCCAGACAGAAGAAGCATTTCAACATGTCACCTTGAATTTTTGGACTTTGGCATCGTCTTTATTCCACAACTTCAAGAAAATCTAAATAAATGCTAAAACTTTGATGGGAAATTCAGTTTTACATCAAACTAAAGCAGCAGCTTCTTCATTCAGAGAGAAATGGATTCACCAAAGGTTGCCTGAGCAAATGATCATCTTTCAAAATCACTTTGTTTCACTCAGAGTCCTCTAAATGCCTGAAAAGGAGATACAAGAGATGAAACCTTTAGCCTCAAACACAGCTGTTGTTTTGGGGCTGAGAGATAAGATAAACTTCGCTGACTCGCACAGAGAAGATGATCAACTGACACAAGTGGAAAAAAAATGCAAGTCAGAGTACTGAAACAAATTTTGTATTCAAATCCAATTTTGTTTACTCAAGAGAAGAAAGGAAAAGATATCAGTCATCCAGCCACGAGCTTCAGGGAAACTCTGCACACCAATGATTGTTTGATGGATTTTAAACGAGGCAGTAAGTTTTATCCTCAAACATCAGCGTGCCGGTTAAACCTGTCATGATGGAGCAAATCTCATCCTGTATTATTTTCTTTGCATCTGCAAAACTTAATCAGTTGCACAAACTACAGATTTGTCCGTGAATTCCTGTAAAGTCTTCAGAACGTGTGCGTATTTGCAGAAAATGGAAAATGCATGATCGTGAATGAGGTCCAGCTCTCTGTGTCTTTTTCTGGAGGAGAAGGATGGACGGCTCTTCCTGTGTTCGGTTGTCTTCCCCCGTCAGTTCCCAACCCCCCCGGGAGGAGACTACCACGCCCCCTTTTGTCCTGTTGAATGGCCCGAGTTTTGCGTCCTTTAGCAGGGAAGTTGGGCTGAGAAAGACACCGAGTTTGCCCCTCAGGCTTTTGTTGTCGCGCCCCTGTAGAGGCCTGACATGCTCTGTCTGTCTCTGATGCTGATTTACATCCCTGTTGTTGGTCTGAGCTGATGTTTCTGACCACTTGTCATTCTTCTTAAATGGATAAAATTAATACAACTCCAACTTGGGGAAGCTGTCCCAAAATGAAAAAATGATATAAATATTTCTATAATTTTTAAACAGTCCAACACGTTTTTAAGAACTTTGATAAATTTTGTACCACATGGCCATAAGTATGTGGACAACATTAACATTAACTCACATGTGACAGTTAACCAGGTGATTTCCAAACCTTTGGCATTAAGCCTCCAGTCCCTCCTCTGGTTTCAGTCTTTCCACCAGATGTTGAACCTGCTGCAGAGATTTTCTCCTGTTAATCCGTAAGAGCATTAATGAACCACCGTGTTCAAGGTTTTGAGTGTTTTAACGTGCAGGATGTGCAAACCAGTCAAGTTCTCAAATTTGGATTTCTTTGGCATTGTCATGTTCAAACAGGACGGCACAAAGTTGGAAGAGCAGTGTTGTTGAAAATGTTGCATTAAGTCGTCTCTTTGTTGGAAAAATGAGGCCCAAACCAGGAAAAACAGTCCCAGATCAAACTGTGTCCACGTGCTTTTAGCCAAAAAGTAAATTTAAGATTTAGACCACCCCTCAGTTTGACCCAGATGTTGGAAAAAAAAGCAGATTTGTGTGATTTTTAAGAAAATTTAAACCACATTTTTTTCTGAGGTCCAAAGGCTGATTCATGTGTCTTTGTGTGACACACACGATATAAAGTCAAAAAGCTTTATTCTCTAAAAGACCCAGAAGGATTACTCACTGAATACGAATAATGCTCCAAGTTTGAGCTCTTTATTCTGCTGCAGCCTCAGCTTCATTCATTCATAGAAACACTGGAGAGAAAGGATAAAATGGACCTTTCTGAAATGAAAAGTGAGAAAGCTGCAGACCCCTTTTTGTCTTTCAAATTAATATAAGAAAAAAAGAAATGACATTGAAGCTTCAGCGCAGCATGAATCCTCTCCAGATGGAGAGAACGACACAAACACAGAGAGGAAGAAGTTTCATTTACCGAGGCGGTCGGGCGACTGTACGAGGGGAACGCGTGTTGACATCCTAGAAAAGAGGAAGCGATGGAGATAGAAACTACAGGGCGAAGAAAGGCGGGAGGCAGAGGGCAGCTTCCTGACACCGCTCGGCTTTGTACGCCGTGGCCGGGCCGTATGCAAATGTGCGTTATGCTAATGAGGTCCCCTCTGCGGCCGGTGGCAGCTAAAGGGCGCCATTCAATCACTCAGTCAAGATCTGCTGCTGAATCGGGCCCCCTTCATGTCAGCATCTCAAATGGGCCATCAACGGGCTATCAGGGAGACGGGCGCTGAATAAAGGGGGCATTACGAGCCGCTATGAAAGCTCCCTCTTATTCTTGGGCCCCCCCGACGCCCACTGAGGTCGCGGGGTGAGAGGGGTCCCCGGGAAAATGGCTCTCGCTGAAAGCACTTCTGTAACGTAATAATGGTATCTCAATGCCAAGTGTGTGTTTTTGAGGGTTTTGATTTGTCGCTGTCAGCTTCACGCAACGTTTGTGTGGAAGTTTAAAGGGACGGACGAGGCATGTGGGAAAAAAATCAACATGTACGCAGCTTTTTAGCCTCTTTTGGTTCATAGTTTTGGTTTTAAAGCACCTGGACTGTCTGGTTCAGTTTCTATTTTCAGAAAAAAACAACTTCCTGCTCAGCAGCAAACAGATATTAACTTTATGAAGTGATGTCAGACTTTCCAACCAGCCATCACAAAGCCTGTCAGTCTTTTTTATTCTCTTTTCTATCCACAGAGCAAACATCAGTGTAGGATTGCTCACAGTTTCTCTTTTCATCACAGTAAAGTGGCCCGTGAAAAACAGCGTTCAATCTTCTAAACCTGCTCGAGTCAGAATCCAAAATCAATCTGCAGCTGTGAAAAAATGACACCCACATCAAACACGGGCCGGACGATTGGATCCCATCGTGTGTCGTGTCCTGGATGAATCACTGCTGTTGTTGAATCACAGCTGACTGCATCGACTGCAGGAACATTAATGAGAGCGTCACGTTGTTACACAACCGTCAGCTGATGATCTGTTGAGATTTCACATTCAGATATCGAGCTGATGTTTGTGATTTAGAGCCTCGAGAGGTCGAGATTTTTATTGTTATTTGAACGAATAAACATTAACATGACTTTTTTCTAATGCAGCAAAAATGTAATATATTTTTTATATATAGTTTTTATTTATGACAGCAACATATATTAAATTTGAAGATATATATGTGCAACAAGAAAGTGAAAAGTTTTCTTGCAGCTGCAGTCAGCTTTATGAAATGTTCATGTTCACCACTACTCGACTCATTTTACAAAACTCATGTTTTTTATCGGTTTTAAAAATCTTTATGGAGCCTAAAAGTGCCTGCTTCATGTCACTGTCTCGTTGTTTTCTTAACTTTCCATCTCCTCCGTCTTTAGATGCCTGATCAGTTCGACCAGACGTTGGTTCTGAACCAGCTCAGATATTCAGGCATGTTGGAGACGGTGAAGATTCGACGCACCGGCTTCCCCATCCGCAGACCTTTCCAGGACTTCTGCTCCAGGTGAGCCCGACGTCTCAGTCACGCTTTACTCGTCATCTTCTCTTCTCTTCTTCTGTGACAGATACTGATGCTTGTTTCTTCACTTCGCCCCCTGTTTTTCAGGTACAAGGTGCTGATGCGGGGCGTGATGAAGCCCGACGACCTCAGAGGGAGCTGCCTGCAGCTGCTGCACCTGTACGACAGCAGCGGCGCAGAGTGGCAGCTGGGAAAGACCAAGGTGAGGAGCTCATTTTGATCAGTTCACCTGCCGTCAGCCGGGCACGTGACGCTCGGTCCGGTCGGCTCTGGTGTGTGTGTGTCGATGTGTTTAACCACAGAGCGTTTCCACCCGAGCTGACTCGACATCGATCTCCTGCTGCGTCACCATCACAGCGGGAAAATGCATTTTAAAGCATCACTGTGCTTTGATTTCTCATGTGTTTTTATTTTATTTTACTTCCAGAACTGAGGTTGTTTATGATCAATATGCAGACACAAAACTCAAAACTTTTCCTCTTCGCACCGATTTGCATTTCCTGTCTATCAGCGGTGGATTTATCCCTCCTGCTCAGTTCTCTACAGTATAATTGACTTTTTCCTGTCGAGTCCTGAGCTCCTGAATGCCTCGCCATTCATCCGGCCTCTGGCTCACGCCGGCTCATCCGTGTCCTCCTTGCTAACATGAAAACGACTGGATGAGACTCACTTTGCCGCCGGGGACGCCGATCCATTTTGGCTGCACTGTGCTCCCCTCAAGGCTTAATTTGGCTTCCTGCATCTTACAAATCCTCCTCGATGAAACCATTCCAGAGCTCAGGTACCTGTGTGACCGCAGGCCCTGTGTGTGTGTGTGTGTGTGTGTGTGTGTGTGTGTGTGTGTGTGTGTGTGTGTGTGTGTGTGTGAATAATCATGAATAATTGAAGTCCAGAGCACCTGAAGCGTGGAATCCAACAGTTATTGGATCCAGTCTTCATCCCCTCGGTCTATTGCTCCCTGCTTCCACTACACCGGATCGGAAAGAATATACCTACTGCCAGCGTGTGTGTGTGTCTGTGTATGTGTGTGTGTGTGTGCGTGCATGTGTGTGTGTGTGTGTGTGTTAGATTGCTGTGGGGAAATGACAGATGGGGGACACAGATCCCCAATCACAGCATGACCGTGTGATGCTGCAAGAGGTGACAGCAGTGTGTGTGTGTGGATGGATGGATGGTCATTAATGTGTGTGTGTGTGTGTGTGTGTGTGTTGTCCAGGACCAACAAGCACAAGAAACCGAGTTAAGCATCATGGCTGCAGCACTCAGGTGGAACGAGTTTCAGCTGAAAATGAGATTTGAGATCAGCTCATCCCTTCACTGAAATGACAAAATGTCACAGCAGATTTTCAGATTTTAAGGTAAAAGAAAATAGTAGATGCATTTATATATGCACATTTAAATGAAAATAATATTGAAAAGCAAAAAGATCAGCAGGTTTCTGTTTATTAATATTGTTCTGATCAGTTTAATACGACCTGTGATCAGAATTAAACTTTAAATTTATGTGGTGATTGAACCGCGCGTTAACGTCTAAAATGTTGAAACAAACTTTGTAAAATGGATGAAAACATATTTTAAGTTTGGAGGAAATGATTTTTTGTCGCTTTTATAAACAGTAGGAGTTTAAGTAACTATAAGAAGACCTCCGTCAGAAATAAAACATATTAACATACTGAGCATCGTGGAGCAGGTTAAAGACGTCTTGGTGGTAAAAAGCTGTTTCTCCTGAGAAGGATCTTTAATTCATCTCCTCTTCTCTGTGTTTTAATGTGCAGTAAAATACCTCCATTTATCAAATTCACGGAGGAGTGATGCCCCTTTTTTATGTCTTCTCATTTGAAAGTCGTTTTGTGTGTGACACCACCTGACGGCCCCGTGAGGAGCCTCCATCTCCGACAGTGTCGATGCCACAAAGACTTTCCTGCTGCTGCGGCCGCCTGTAAACCGTTAAATCGATTCGGCCTCCCTCAGAGGGGCTCGTCCACTTTGTCCTCCTGCCTCTCGCACTGAGATTTACATCGAGCCGGCCTCCGGCTCCTTTCAGCCGGCACATGTCCCAAACATGCACTATTGTTTGGGAGGTGTTATTTTTTTGTTTTCTTTACGGCCTCAAACTTAATTTCCTGGAAGTGATGCGGCTCGGCTCTGCCTGCGTCTCCCAGGGGTCTCTTCTCTTCTCTCCACGGGCCTGACCCATCACGGCGAGCGGCGTCCCCCGAAGGCCCCGAAATCAAGAATCAAAAAGTGCAGCGAGGCTTAGCGCGGCTTTTGTTGCACTAATTAGCATAGTAATGATTAAAAAGGATTAGCCGTTCAGTTCTTTGGGATGCAAATGTGCGCGCTCCGACACGAGGCCTCACTTTCTGAGCATGTGTGAGTCATGTTGGAGGTTTTTTAATAAAGTGAGTCTTACATCTCGTTGTCTTTTATATCGTGATGATGTTAATCTGGGCTCTCCATTTATTTTATGTGTGCAGTTTTGGAAGTGAATAACTGCATGTGAAGAGGTTATTTAATCAACAACATGAGCTCGGATAACAAAAAAAAAATCAATACTTGGAGGTAAAAGGGAAACGTGGATTTAAAGAGGTTGAGAGAGAAAGAGTGAAACTATTCAGTAGTTTTACTTACGTTTTCCAGTTTTTGCTTGGTTGTTCTGTACATCTGCAACAATTACTTTATACTTCAATCTTCAACTTTTTAGAGGCATATTTTAAAGATTTATGTCCCGTCATCTGTCTCCCCCTGCAGATTTAACCCACGATAAATATCTTAAAAATATTTTTATAGATTAAACTCCCCAACATGAAACCTTTTAAAATCCCTGAGCACATTTATCTCTTAATACACTTGTTTATCTGCCAGAGAAATGTCTTTATATTATTTGTTGTTTGTGAGTATATTCACATGCTGGTACTTTCTTTACCTCTGAATCAGGAATCCTGCAGCAGCAGCTGGTTTTAAAGTTTTAATTGGCCCAGTTGAAGCTTTAAATGCTGCAAAAGCTTCTACAACCTGAATTCAGAGGCCTTTGTGTGTTTCTGCCTTTGTGTGTGTGTGTGTGTGTGTGTGTGTGTGTGTGTGTGTGTGTGTGTGTGTGTGTGTGTGTGTGTGTGTGTG
>JBAJHX010000062.1:747533-758367 GCA_037176925.1 Amniataba percoides | reverse complement strand
TTCACACCGTGAGACGACTCAGGACGAAAACCGAGCTGCACATTCACACACGTCTCAAACGACTTAAATCCCTGATGCTGTTTCTCATCAGGCCAAGAAAACTTGCTTTGCCATTTAGTCCAAACAGTTCATTTTTTAAATGACAGAAAACTATCTGTGCACTATCTAGAAATGGATTAAAACGATGTCACTGTCGAATAAATGACTTCAGGGCTCAGTCTAAATCTGCGTGCAGCGATAAAAATCACATTTAACTTTTCCATCTTACCGGAGTCAACAGTCAGCCGAGCTGCTTTCCCAAAAATCAGCTTCTCTCTGTTTTCTCTCGTCACACTGTGACCGACGGCTGCACGAAAACTCGAGTCACCATCGAAGATTCAACTTGACTTCAAAAAGTCTCCTGACTGATAAAAAATCTCCATCTTTACGGATTTTCAGCAGAAAAGTCTTAAAACGAGTACAAAAGGTGCAGCAGTGGAAATACTTTCACTCATTTTGACTCTTTTTGATTTTTACTGGAAACAGATTTCTCTCACTGGTTTGAGGAAAAAACCAAAAACCTTTTGGACTCGGCAACAAACAACTTAATAAGTGTTAATAAGGTTTTAACTTTTCCAGCTCACCTGAGTCGACTATCAGCCGAGTTCCTCTCCCAAAAACGAGTTTATCTGCTGTTCCTCTCACACTGTGACTGACGGCTGAACAAAAACCTCCCGACGCTTCATTTCCAACAAACAGGCTTCACTCACTCATCAAACTTCACTTTTTACTGCTGCTGCTCCAAACTTCAGGATTTCACTTTGAACTACTTTTAAAGCTTTTCAGTTTTGTTGCTCCCAAAGTTTCACGTTCAGAAATGTTGCAGCAGTTTAACATTTTAATATTCAAACCTGGATCAAATCATCTGTGTTTAAATGTAGATTAAAAGTTTGTTTGGTGTTTTTCTGACCCTCCTGATAATGTGACTGAATGTACATAATCCTGGCTTTGGTTTGCAGAAAACTAAACTCTGGACCAAGATCATCGCTCTGGCCAACTTAGATTAACCCTTCATGGTTTCACTGATATAAATTGACGTTTGTATGAATATAAAGCTGGTTTGAACGTCACTTACTGGTTTGAACTTTCAGTTTGGTTCCTGCTCCAAACAAACTTCTGTATCCTCCCTGACCAGTCGCACCGAAACCAGCAGCCCAACAAAAACCAGAACGAACCGACAAAACGCCAAAAATCAGTTATTAAAACTGCATCTATACTTAGTTTCACTGAGACAAATCAGATAACTGAAGATAATAAAACACAACTTTAATTTATTCTATTAATTTAAATGATTCTGTTTGTTCATGTGCTCTCAGATTAAAAACTACATTTTGTGTGAAAAATGAAAATATATTCACCAACCTGCAGACACGACGAGCTTCACGCCGCCACCGAACACCAGTTTGTTTCCAGAATCATACACACTGTCACACACACTCTTACAATAACCTCACACACACACTTTAATCTTTTTCTATATTTTACAAGATGTTTGTATAAAAGCTAATTTGTGCCAAAACCAACAATAAAACAAACAATATGCATGAATTTATTTAAGATAAAATTAACATGTGCAATAATGCAAGTCTTTCTTTTAAAGTCAACTATTCGACTTTGTGTTTTTGTGCCTCAGTAAATCTCACAATGTTCATTCTTAACCTTTCATCCATTTTATTTTTTTTGTTCAGGCATGACTGATCTTCCCTACATCTTTTTAAAAATCTTTTTTATCGTTTTATATGTTGTTGTTTATTTTATATAACTTTTCATTACTTCACATAGTTTTGCATCAGATTATGTTTTTTTTTTTTTATCTGCATCTTTGCTTTTGAGGTAAAACTTACAGAAGTGCAATAAATGCAGCTGAAGAAGTGAAATTAAAACTATAAAACTCACCAGTTTCGACGGTCAGTTTTGTTCCACTGCTGAAGAAAAGTTTAGTTCCTGCCTGATTCTTCACACAGCAGCGAACGCTGCGACAAATACTGCAGAGCAGTTTCTCACCTTTAGGTCCGTTTTTATCCATTTTGGTGTTTTGTCTTTTCATTATTCTTTATCTTAATATGAATGTTTAGTGATCTTTAATGTATTATGAATGTCTATTGTACTTTTTCACTGATAATTTGTGCTGCTGACATTTCATTAATGTTTCAGGGTCGGTTTCTTTAACTGGACTTTTTACTTTTAATTTCATCATTACTCTTCAGGATCAAATAACTCTGAATGAGTTCAGGTCACTTCAATCAAATACTGGAAAAGAAAAAAGAAATGCAAAGACGCTGACAAATGAAGGAATTTAAAGTGTGAAACAATAAAAAACATTTGTCTTACCAGGTTCAACAGTCAGTTTGGCTCCGCTGCCAAAATAAAGTTTGTTTGCTGCCTGATTATTCACACTGCAGCACAGACTGTGACAAAAACTGCTGAACACACACTGATGCTGCGTTTTACCTTTCTTCACACTGTTTTACTGACTCAGTGTGTTTTAATCCATTTTTGTGTTGTGCTCACTGATTTTTGCTCTGATAAATGGTTGTGTATCGTGTTATTTAGTATGTTGTTGTGTAATTGTGAATTTGATCTTTGTTTTTAAATTCATCTCTTTTTTTGCTGTACTGATGCGTCACTTTTATCAGACTATCACAGAATTGAATAATGCAAATAAATCAATCAATGAAGGTTCTCCCTTGTTAAATTTTAAAAAAGAAAATTGAAATATTTTCATCTTACCAGGTTCAACAGTCAGTTTGGCTCCGCTGCCGAAATAAAGTTTGTTTCCTCCCTGATTCTTCACACTGCAGCACAGACTGTGACAAAAACTGCAGAACAGGAGACATCAGGATTATCTGTCAACGCTGCGTTTTATCTCCAACATTTTATCTCAACATACATTCATATCTCCCCTTTTTACTGACATTTGCTTATTTTTTTGTGATGACTGTTTAAAAAAGCACACCAGTAAATATTGTTCATCATAGTTGTATCTTTCCATAGAAAGTAGCTTTGATCATCTATCAAGGACTTTTTCCAAAGATTTAAAAACTCAGTTTGGACAGAAACTCACCCAGCAGCTCCTCACAAACGTCCGAAAGTCACCATGTCGCTCGTTTCTTTTCCACATCTCAGCACCAAACACATCAAACTGAGCCTCTGAGGCAGCTGTCCAGTCCAAACACCAGAAATCGTATAAACCAGCGTCTTTGTTTGGTCCTCTGTATCCCAGAATCTACGACTGGTCTGAAATCCAACTTGCAGAGAACAAAACAAGAGTAAACGTTTTCCAGAAACTTGCATTTACTCACATTTTGACACAGAACAAGAAGTAAACAGCGAGATGAACCCGAACCAACACTGACTGAAAGCCGTCCATCAGGTGTTGAAGAAAACTCATCCTCTGAACTTGAAAACAGGACAGAAACGTCAATCACAAACAGAAAACTGCTAAAAATCAACACAATCTCAACGAGAAACTGGGAGAAATGAAATGAGAAATGATTCAGATCCCCCGAGTTTAAAACAGTGTCATCTGCATAGAGATGAATCTGACGATTACAGACACAAAATCACTTCCATGAACGGTGACGAGTGGAGACTCCAGTTCAACCTTCTGTGAGTTTCATCAATTTCTGCAGGTTGAACTGTGTCCAACAACTTTTGTTTAGAAACACACAACCTGAAAATCACACCAGGTGTCTGTGAAGGTGTGAAAGTACAAAGGGCTTCAATTTTTCTTCCAGCTTTTCTTTCATTCTCACACAACTACTTCTGTCACTCTTCATGTGAACATTAAGAGTGTGAACATCTTCCACAGGAGCCAGTTTGCATTTTCAGACAGTCGCTGTGTGAAGAACGAGGCCTCACCTGGACTTCATGTGACGCTTCACTCGTGTCAGTATTCAGTCTTGAGTCGAGCAGTTTTAGCTGTTCATGTGTAGAAATCCTGCACAGCTCAGGTTCACTCCTTTCTTCTGAGATAAAAACTCCTCCGGGAGTAAATCTATATTTTCTGTAACGGGCAGGAAGGAAAGAGCAGAAGTGATGTGACCTGTTTCTCAACCAAAGCTCACCTGTGACCCAAAAATAAAATCAGCCTAAGAAGAAACTGAGAAGCTTGAGAAGTATGAAATTCAATATTTAGTCCATATTTCTACCATTTACTTCATTCATTAAACAGTCAGAGCAGCTTCAGATCTGTGCAGATCAAACAGACGTATAACCAGTCGACTCATTTCATTTCATTTCATTCATTTTCATTACTTTCAATAACTCTTGTGAGACAGCAGTGCTAGTTAACTAGTTTATCAGTTCGGGGGGCTTTTTCAGCACGACTGGTTCTCGAGTATTTTGGCAGCAGGACGGTTTGTGCACAATGTCAGAAACACTCTCACGAACATGAAGATTTTTATAATGACAAAAGTGTAAAATACTGCTAATCTGTGTTTCAAAAGAGTACGTGTCACTTTAATATAATTCCTCTCACATCAGTCAAATATTTGGATCACAGGTTTTTATCATCATTAGCATGTAAGTGAACACACATTTCATCACTCACCAGTTCCTGCGAGGCATCAGGCTGCGAGCGAGGCCGACATCTTCAGGTACGCTCGTTTGGTTCAGATATTTTAAAAACTGTTGGACAAGTTTCTATCTGACAACATGTCTTTCAATAGTTTAAATTAGTTTTAAGACATTTCTTGAGTGAAGAAAAATCAGGTTTTAATATTTTACAGCTGACGTCACTTTTCACATCAGATTCACAAGGTAAAAATCTCCACCTGCCCAACATTTCAAGTACTTCCTCGTGTTGCAGGAAGCTGCTGTAACATGATAAAGTCCAGATGAAAACAGGCAAAAACGTTAAAGCAACATAAATCCAGAAAACAGGTCAAGTTGAATTTCCTTTCACAAAACAATGACAGAAAATGTGGATTTCAGACATTACTCTCTCTCATCACCTTTAAACTGATCCGCCTGCTCTCCACTAGGCGGCAGCTTCTCTCTGAGGCTCTTCTCTGAAACGACTGAGATCAAACCAGCCTCCATCATTAGACTTTCTCTCCTGACTCTTGGATTTCCCTGTCTCACTATATAAATGTTGAAAATGAAATGAGAATATGAGATATGTTTCTGTAACTGTTTTGAACTGACAATAAAACAGAACCACATTGTCACATCTTGTAGAAACATGCTCAGGTAGAAATAACGTGATCAGAATTACCTGTGACTTCTTTGTTTGGGTGAGATCATAAATACTCGTCATTGTTCCTCCCTGACGTTTCGCCTGCAGCACCACACTGCTGCTGACGCTTCAGACGGACGTCACCGCGCTGCAGCGCCGCCGTTTCCTCAGGATGTCGACCTGTAAATCACCTTGTCAACAGCTGAAGCAGAAGAGAAAACTTTGTTTCTGCAGTCAAAAATGTTCATGACCATTTTCTGAGAAATAACAAAACTACAAAGATGCCAAAGTTCAAATTAAAGTTCAGAATTTTTGTGGATTAAAAGAGGTTTAAATCGGTATCATAGACTGACTATGATGTTCATAATTTAAATCAGATTTCAAACTATATATTCTGTCCTCAGTTTTTCCATTTTAATGTTGGACTGTGTAAACGTGAAGCAGTGAAGAGAAACTTTGAGTGCTTCTGTTGACGTGAAATGAGCTGTTGTTCGGTTCCTGTCTGATCTTTATCTGCAGTTTGAGGTTTGACTGTTGTGTTGGTTTCAGCTTTCTGTTGAAATGTGGTTTCAACTGATGAAACTGCTGAACTGAAAACCAACAGAGACAGGAACAGAAACACAGACAGAAACAGAGCTGAGAGAGGAAATACAGTCACAACTCAAATAAAGAGAAACAGGGAGGTTTAACATTTAATCAGACCGGCAGACGGACACGGAGAGAAACAACATGCAGACTAAATTAAAGACCAGAAGAGCCCAAAAGACTCCACATTATCGAGGATTCACACGGCTGCACGTCTCCTTCATTAAAACAATCCACCATAAAGAACATCTGACCTGCCGAGTTTAATCTCGTCCACAAACTGGAACTTTTTAAACCAAACGCAACAAGAAAGCTGCTGGTTTCCACCGGATCAATAAGCAGAGCGTCCCAAACTGAGTGAAAGCTACTCAACCTTTATTAGGAATAAACAGCAAACATTTCAACCAAGAGAGCAGGAAAATAGCTAAACTGAAAAACGATTTATAGGTTTATAGACTGTATATGCATAAAATGAGACAATAAATTTAGATTAACAGCCAAAAAAATGATCAGAAACACTGATAACTGTAAAAACTGATAAAAACTGTTGCTTTACAATCATATGAACTCACACAGAAAATTTTAAGATACTTAAGATATTTTAAGGAGGAAGAAACTGTAAAAAAAACAAAAAACAGATATAATCCAGTGTTTTTTCATCACTGGTGAGAAGGGACATGGACAAAGACAAAAAAAAAAAAACTTTTTATTTTGCACTGAAATATTTTTACAAATCTCACTTTGTTTTGTTCGGCTTTGATTCGTCTTGGTGTCTCCTTCTCTAAAGGAAAGTGAAGCTGTTCGACTTTATTTACAGGTTTGGTTTTTACAGCGGCCTTCTGATAAACTAACATAACTCCAATGTGTGAATGAATTATTTCATATGTTTTCATGGATTTATTTATTTCTAAATGTGGAGCAGATTATTTTATTTTGCTTTCATGTGTGCTTGAATATTAGTTTCAAATTTGAATTCATGTAACTTTTTTTACTTAATGTTGATAAAATTGTCTTTTAGTTTATTAACTATTATTATTATCTATTCGCTTTAAATTCAGAAATACAACATAAATGTTGTATTTCTGAATTTAAAGTGAATCTTTCAAACATTAAGAATCATGCACTCTAAATGCAGAAATGCAAAAACTGATATTTGGCATTTCAGAAATTGATGGTATAAGTTTTAAATTAAAGAACATTTTTGTAATATGGCAGTAAGTTTCTCATTTATTAAGATGAATGTGCACTGAAACAAGAAATGTAAAAAAAAAAAAAATTAAGATTGTGTTGATATTTGTATTTTTCTCCTTAAAAACAACCATAAAGAAATAAATCTGCTAAGCATGAGCGATGGATAACTACGTCTAAACACATGATAATAATGATTATATTGATTATATTAGCACACAGTGAACAGCTGATGTCACTTGGCTTGTTCACACCTCAGCACAGAAGCTGCAGATGTTTTCTGCTGACTCGCTGGCTTCAGAAGATCACCGCTCTGATGGTGAGGAGCGTGTTGAAGGCCACAGTTTTGGTGAACACCACCCTCACTGCGTTCATCACCAGCATGTAGAAGTTCAGCTTGGCTTTCTCTGTTCAGGAGAGAAATAAAACGGATCAGATTTCTAACAACATCCACACTCAATCCACCAAAATGTGACTGATTCCCGCTGACTGGCAGGACAAAGCTCACTGAAACAGCTGAAAACCTGCAGATTTGGCATCTCAAACACTTTGGTAAAGTCTGGAACGAGTTACTAAAATAGTACTTGTATAGTGCTGAGGCGTGTTTGGTGACTCACCTGGATGAAGGTCAGCACAGAGGTCAACTGGTGAAAACAGAAAACACATCAGTCAGACACAAAGATTAAAACACAAAAGTCAATTTTTACTAAAAATAATTCAACCAGGATCAAGTGAAGGATCCGTCTGTTGCTCTGTTATGTACCAGATAAATAATAAATAATAATAAAATATGACCTCAGACTTGATAGCAACTCATATACTGATGTGTAAAACTGTTATTTAAAATAAGACATGTAATCAGTGTTAAATTGGCACAAACAGATCAGATTAACATGGGTAAGATTTAGATTAGCACACTTCTGATCACACAGAAATTTATGAGTGTGAGTCGATAAATCCATCGAACTTCTACTGCAGACTTTAACAATACAAACTGTGACAGGCTCAACTCAGTGGGACAGTCAGAGTATGATGTGGATGATTTCCTGAACATGATTAGATTACAGAGCTGTCTTCGTACAGTGCTCGTTGTTGGCCGACGTGCCGTTCAGCTCGCAGGAGTAGATGGTCTGGTTGCTGAATGCAGTGGTATAGTAGGCAGTCCCGGACGCGGCGGTGCTTTCTGTGGCCACAGTGATCTTATTGTCCTTCACGTTGAGGTCTATGTTATTGTCCTTCGGACTCGAACCCACAGCCAGACAAACCTCATCGCCCAGCTCGGTCACCGGCCGCCCCTCAGGGTGCAGAGGACTCAGGACGAAGAGGGTCGGCGGTGGCTGGGGACCTGCAGGAACAACGACAACATCCAGAATATGTTGAAAATATTCATCTGTGCTGTTTCCTTCTTTAAAACACTCTAACAGTATTAATTTACAATTATCAAGTGTTTAATGTCCGCTATAGTTTAAATCAGAATTGAGAATAAAAACAGATTAAACTGGGTTAAATAAGCTGATGTCCTTTAAACATTTTTCTGCGGTATGAAACGTTCCTTCACACTGAACTGGCCTGTTTTAAATTGTTTTCTTCATTTGTCTGTTGTCTTTGTGCAGAGCACTTCACTGTGCAACAGATAACAATAACCTCAATTATCAGTATTAATAGCCTTTAATATATTAGAATGAATTTCTCAGCAGTCAAACAAACAAACCCCATTTCTAAGAGATTTAACACCGACTTTAAGACTCACTTTATTTGACCTTATCCTGGAATCAATAGACAAAGATCACACCAGAATTTCAGCTATTTCTTTAGTTTTCAACTATTTAACTGCTTTAGACAATATGAAAAATCATACCTCCATAAATATAGAGTAGTTTATTATTATTCAAGCTGTGCATGACAGTTCATTTCATCCATATGCAGATGATACTGTTTTGTATTATTATATGTATTACTGCATAAATATGCTGCTCTCATGATTTTGATTGATAATGACCTGATGATTTTTTTTATGCAAGAGGACATAAAAAATAAAGTTTACTAATAGTAATACTATTAGATTCCTCATGGACAAACAATGCAGGCAAGAGTTGCAAACTGACTTCATAGTAGTATTAACAGTAATATATAATCATAATTATCAGCCTGAATCGCCACAGAAGAACATTTCACTATGAAACCAGTTTTCAATTTTTTAAAGCTAAATTTAGGAGCTGATATATTCAATGTTTTTGTATATAAACAACTTACTTAAATTTACATTTTTCCAGGACTTTGCAGCACTTCCAGACCATCTGTTCTCTCTTCATATTTCTTCTGTTCAAATTTAAAATATTTTGCGTTTCAGGTCTTCACTTTGCTTTTAACTCTCAACATATGACATTTAGAATTTATTTTCTTTCAGAGCTAAAGTACACTGACGCATTTTTTGTACCGTGTTTAGCATTTCTTACAGTATTATTTTCATTAAATATTACGAGTTTATATTTTTACTTCTCACAATCTAAAGTAATTTAAGTCAATAAATTTAGAAAGACACTATTTAAAAATGAATTTTTAAGGCTCAGGATAATACCACAACACTTACAAGACTTAGGATCGGAACTAAAGACGCTCCAGGTTTGATCTAAAAATGTTTTTGTTAAAAATATTTCTGCATTTTTAGACAGATTTAGCTCCTCTGCTGGCTTCAATAAATCGCTGGCTGAATTTTAAAGTTATGTCAGATTTAATTTTCACTTGAATGTCTCTCATGTCTTCACCTGACGAAGACTTATTTTCTCCTCAAAGGTCTTTTATTTCTATATACAGAAATATTATCTGTGTTTTGGGCAAAATAATTTAACTTTATTTTTACCGTCACTATCATTATTATTATTATTATTACTATTTACTTTTATTATTATCAATATTACAGCACACCAAGAAACTGACAAGGATGTAAGATACTGATTTAATCATATTCACCACCATTTTCAGCTGGGAATTTAAAGAAAACATCATTTACATTTTCCCTTATTATCAGGACATCTTGTTACAGACCTCCTGTGTGAACATGAATGTTATAAACATAATAATATGAATCCATAAATACAATATAAATCTGCCTCTGAACAGTTTTACAGGATCTCTGCAGCAGCTCAGCGTCTCGTCACAACTCAGCTGCCCCAGTTTAAGTTTAAGCTCTAAATCATAAAATCTCACACCCCAAACTAAACAGACCGTTTAAAAGTAATTATTTCTGACCACTTTAACAAGTAGAAAGTGAGTTTTCTTACCTGCAGGTTCAACGGTGAGTTTAATCGAATTTCCAAATATTAAAGCATCACATCGTTACAGGCTCATACAAAAACCTCAGAACCATCAATCATCCTCTGAGAGCACAAAAACGTTAAAAATCCTCCTCACACCATCTCACCCTGGGCTGGAAAACACAGAGAAACACACACAAAGAGTTTCAGCTGTGTGAATATCAGATAAATGGAAGAAAAACGTACATTTCAGCAGCACATGCAGCCGTGGAGCCGAGACATCAAGTCCAGTAAAGTGAAGAAATGTGAGGAAATGTGAGATGTTTTCAGGCAGAAAAGCAGCAGCTGAGGACTCACCTGTGTTTGCTTGTGTTAAGCTGATTCTGGATGTTTCATGATCTTTAACAGACAGTTTACAGGAGCCTGGAGGTTTTAGTTCAGCTCTGAATGAAGCTTCACTCACTGTGTAGTCCACCCCAACACGGTGAAAAACCCTCGTACAAAAACCCCTGACAGCTGCAGGAGGAAACAGCCGAGTCTCTCTGCACCGCGACAAAAACTGCTGCTCTTCTGCTATAAAGACTAAATG
>JBAJHX010000062.1:697398-708010 GCA_037176925.1 Amniataba percoides | reverse complement strand
TCTCTTATTTCCCTTCAGTTTGAGTCAGAAAGCCCAAATTCTTCACTAAAGTCTGGTTGAGTTATGTCTCATCTTGTGATCACCCTGCCTGTAAAATTCACGTTTCTGATGGCACACAGATGTTCAAACAAACAAACAAACGATACGTCCTGCATGAGGCCCAGTGTCTGCTGGAGGAAATCAAACATGTAGATCATCTCAGCCTGAAGAGCTGTACGTAGTGACACATCGATCATAGTTTAACAGTTTGACCTCCATGCTGGGCTTTATCAACCAACGGGTAACCATAGCAACAGTACTGATGCTTCAGGCTCTGTTCGTTAGCTGACAAACAGGTGGAGAAGCAGTCAGAGTGAAGCCTGGTGTCCGTTATCGTTGCACATCAGGATCTCCTGTAAAACAAATAAAAGAATGAGATTCAAAGACTCTGAGCGCCGTCGGACGCATCGATGGTGGTGATGATGATATCGATGATGGTGGGAACTTTTCTAAAACAGCAGTGTCGTCGTGGAGTGTCGAAGGTTGTTTTTTCTTCTTCATGTGCTCCTGTTAGCTCTTCTTAGACTGCATGCTTAGACAGTTTGGTTCAGGCATGAACGTTATCACTTGGTAGATTATGATCTGTTGATCTGTTGTCAATGTGTTTGCAAAAAGAGAAACAACTCAAAAAGTTCATATAAATATATAAATATAAGATACAGTGGGGATCATCGCCCACGTCTGTCCATTTTCTATTCACTCTGTAAATGTACAGATCTGTACTGAAGCCTCATCAATGTGAAATGTACATTTGTTTGCAATGATTTCTATATTTATTCGTGTGTGTGTGTGTGTGTGTGTGAGGTTCCTGTTAGTCACTTTTTGTTGAACCATGTAGCTGAAAATGAATCTTGTTTCCTGTTTCTGTTGCTCTGAATTCTTTGGATTGTAAACTGTGAAGGACCCTTAAAAATGATTCATTTTTAATGTGTGTGTGTTTGATCACAGATCAGGACGGACATTTAGTTTAATGTTGCTGATAATCAAACATTTATATGATGAACCAACATCTGACAAAAAAGAAAGAAAATAACACACTAAACAGTCAGATTTATTTATTTATCATTTTCAATTTTGCTAAACCACTTTTACCAATCTATTAGTACTTAAATAATCTGAAGGTTACATGAGAGGTTACACAGCCCCTGATGCCTGAGTAAATATTTCTTTATAATGAATAAAATGAATGAATCAGTTGTCAAACAGAAAACATTCGATTTGAGGTGAAAACTGGAAGATTTTTTTTTCATAATGAGGTTTTGATACCTGCAGGTTGTTTAAAACTGATTCTGCTTTTGAGGAAAAGCTTAAGCTCAGCTGTCTCTTTAGAAATAATCTGTCCATATGTCGGCGTGTAAGCCATCGTTTCCTGTCTGATTTCATGTAAGATATTTACGTCTGAAGGTGTGAACTCTACGTCTGACAGGAGGTCACAGGTTGGTGTGTGACCGACTTTCAGAGGCTGACTTCATCCCTCCTGCATGTTTTGGGACTCTAAATTTAACTCTTGTCATTCCAGTAACACAATAAAGTTTATTCTGTTGTAATATGACCACATGCTTTTTATCGGGGTGGGGGGGCTTTAACTACAAGAAGCTGGCCAATCAGTGTTCAGTAAAATACATCATTATCAAAAATGTACAATAAATCATGAAGGCTTTGAGATATCAACCTGACTCAGACGGTGATTAAAGAGGAAGAGAATGATTAACAACAAATCTAAACTTCTAGATTATTTTCATTTTACAGAATCAGTTAACATCTATATCTTTAAGTTTTCATTTAAATGTTCCCAAACTGACCAGACGGATATGAAATGTGATTTGAACTGTTTTATTTTTCTCATTTCCAAACTGATTTCACCACAACATTTGATAATGAAACCAGCAGCATGATGTGTGACTGATGTCAGAACTGTGTCGCCAACATTTCCACCGTAAGGGGTGTAAGTATAAAAAACTAAACCCCCCAGGTGTCCACATCAGTGCCTCATGTATGTGAAGCTTCTTCCTGGTGGCTCAGTGAGTCTTCACCTTCTCTAGATATACAAAGGTTGTGGGTTCAAATCTCCTGCTGTTATCAGTGTGACACTTCGGGTCTCTGCTGAATTTAAAGTGATCATCGTGGTCACAGCAGATGCTGCCGTCTGACCGGATCCTGTTCATTACCACAACTTTTATGTCTCGTCATGTTAAGTTTTCATGTCTGTCAGGTTTCTGTTTCTGGTCTGTAGTGTTTGATGTTTCATGTCATCTTGTGTTCAGTGTGTTTGGTTGGTTTTCTTGTCACACTGTCATGTCCTGATTATCATTTTGAATGTCACGTCTGGTTCTGCTCTGTCTCGTCATGTTAAGTTTCATGTTTGTCATGTTTCAGGTCCCTTTACTTCCTGTCATTGTGTGTTTCCCACCTGTCTGATTGTCTGCCCCGCCCTGATTGTGCTCACCTGTTCCTCGTTACCTCTCTTGTGTATATATAGTCTGTGTCTTCTCTTGTCTTGTAGCCAGGTTGTCATTTGTGCTTCATGTGTCGTGTTCATGTCTCGTCTGCCTGCACCTTGAAGGTTGAGCTTTACCATGATAGAAAGAAAGACTAAAAATCATTGTTAAAACTTTCAAATCCAGACTCTCTCCTGTCCTGCTCTTGGGTTTATCTGCCTGGTACCGATCCATAATATTAGAAATAATTAATACAGAGGAATCAGCACTGCTGGGGGGCATTAACAAAAGTTAAGCAGAGTAAAAAAAAGGACAATTCAATCATCTCATTTGTGTTTTTTGCCAGTATTTGGCGGCCATAGGCAGTGAAATGTCAGATATGTCAATTTATCAAAATGATGAATAATGAGACAAAAAAATGGAAATCAGAAAAAAAGTGCAGCAGTTTTATTTCAAAGAAGTTACAACATATAAATATATCTGCAGTTCAGTCACACGAAAGACTCAGCAGGACAAATAAAAACACTGAATTTAAAAAGGTTTTAAAAAACTGAGTGTATGTACAGTTATAAATAGAAAACATTTACATTCACACATTCACTCACAAGAACAGGATTTCTTATTTTAAAAAGTTCAATGGGCAGATCTGTGAAGCAGATTCAACTCCAGCTGTCTTTCCTCCAATATAAGATTTATCAAAGAAGTAAAAGTATCGTCAGCATAAAAATAATTTGGACTTTCCAAATAATTTTGGTATTTACTGTAAAACACAACAAGGAACACTTACAACAAGAAAAATAAGAAATTTGTTATAACAGCCTGCAAGTTACGGTTGAATTTTGTATTCATACCAATAAAACACGTAGCAATACAGTTTATTTGTCCTTCTACTGTGCCTGTTTTTTACTGTCAGGAACTTGTAAGTATTTTATTGGTTCCTGATTCTCATCTTCCTTTCCATCACTTTCTTTGTACTCTCTTTCATTTTAGCACTTAATGAACACTGTTCTAGAGAGACGTTAAAGTTTTTATAGAAACATATTCTGTAATAATAATATATTCCTATGGTTAATAATTGGTACATTAACCAACAGGACAAACACCACCTGGTGTTTATAAGAGAAGGTAGATAATTGTTCAAATGGCAGGTATCTTATTGTGGATTTGGACTGTGAGACCAGATTTTGGCAGCATCCTCGCAGGTTCCTCAGGGCGCCTCGATGGGCGGGCTGTTGTAGCAGCCTCTGGGGATGGACTTCAGGATGTCCTCCAGGTTAGAGATGTCTCCCAGGACGGTGTCGATGTCCAGGTTGATGCCGGTCAGCCGGCGTCTCTGAGCTGCCTCCATCGCCTCCATGTCCCTGAGCCGAGGCCTCAGAGCATCCACGTCTCTCTGAGCGCCGGCCACAGAGTCCTCCAGCTGCTTCAGGTGCTTTTCATCCACAGCACCAGGCTTATCTGAGGAGAAGAAGAAGAAAGACCCAAATCTTTGACATGATGCAACCTTTTTTAACTTTTTGTGAACTCCTGGTCGGCCTGCCCAACAGAACAGCTCTCTTCTGTTCAGCATGAAAGTGTGGACTTACTCATGTTAGCCAGCAGGTTGTTGATGTGCTGGAGTGTTTTCCCAACGGCGTCTTTGGTCTGTCTTGCGTTGTTGAAAGCTGCAGCCGCTCCAACAGCAGCCTGCACAAAAAACATTCACATCCTTTACTTTTTGTCCAACACACTCTCATCTCTGACAGGTTTTCTCTGTCTGGACAGTTTACCTGCTCAGCGTCGGCCTCCAGCGCCTGGGCAGCGTCCAGCTCGACTCTCAGGCCTTCAGCTGCACCGGTGGCCTTTGTCATCAGACCCTGCACATCTTTGTTCAGTTTGGTGGCTTCATCTAGCAGACCAGCATGAGATGGCAAAGATGCAAATATTCCCTGAAGATGAAAGAAAACTCAGAATCAGCCCAGGCTAGAAAGCATCAGTTTAAACAAACATTTTGAGGTGGATATGTTGACCAGAGAGAGATGGATCCTTTCAGTTTAACCTAAAAGAACATTAACCACGGACCAGACACAGACCAGGTTTACTCTTCTGAAACCTCCATATCATCCTAAAAATGACTAACGCAACATGCAGACAAAGAGTGATGCTGCTTTTTAACATTCAGCATTCACTCAGTTCCATCATGTGTCCTCTGTCCTCCAGCCATCCTCTTGGTTCCCACATAGAAAAGTATAGAGAGAATATTAAATAAATGTTCTGATCAGACAGAAAATTAAAAACAATAAATACATTTTAAAGTTTTAAAGTTGTTCTTGTTTTGTTTTATCTTTCTTCTGTTGGTTTGGGTTTAAGGATTTTTTGACAACAAGATAAATTTTAAACCAGCCTGAAAAGAAGCAAAAGATCCAGATACATGACATTGTCTCAGTGTAATCTGGATTATCTACTTATCTACACAAATTTATCGTCTTAAATAGTTTTCTTTGCTTAGTGATGATTGGTCATTACCTCCAGATTGTTGACCTGGTTCTCCAGCTGGTTGATGGTCTGCAATGCATTGTTGTAATCATCGGACACGTCTCCCAGGACGGTCAGTGTCTCATCGTTGTTGCTGATGGCCTGCTGGATGGTGGCGTTAATGCCGGGAAGACGCTTGATGGCAGCGTCGGCCAGAGCTTTGCTGCCGACGATCTGCTGGTCAAAACCTGCAGAAGAAGACGAGGAGTCACATTCAGACTCTTCACAGAGACACGAGGACACCGTTTCTTCGTCAGTCTGTCAGTCTGTTTACCTTTCAGGGTGTTGAGGAAGTCATCCAGCGCGCCGGTGTTGATGTTGATGCCTTGCAGAGCGCCCTCGGTCTCGGCCTTAGCGACGTTAACTCTGTCCATCAGCTTGTCCAACTCCTGCAGGGAGGAACCACGAGAAATCAACATACAGTCTGACAGACTGACGTGGTAGAAGTAGAGATTGATTTGTGATATTTGGATTCCCATAATCCTTCAGTACCTGCTGGGCAGTCTGGCCCTTGATCACGAGGTCGCTGGTTTCGGCCATGCTCTGCTGGACTCCGTCCTGAAGGGCTGCGAAGCCTGAGATGTCTCCATTTGCTGCCAAGTTCAAATCGCCCAACCTGGAAACCATTGCGTCCACGCCACCCTGAGCATGATGGGGAGCAGAATAATACTCATGAATGTTTCTGAAGGTCAGGACTCTGTTCTCCAAAGGTAAACCACACTTTTTGATCTCTAGCTGTTGTTACCTTCAACGATGATGGGATGTCTCGAGTCATTTTGGCGATATCTTTTAGCATGCCGTCTGCCATTTCGCTTTCACCTCTGGCCTCATCGCTGAGCCGGGTCGCCCGGTTCTCCAAACCCTTCACCTGGGCTGAAGTCTGATCGTACCTGTGTGGACATCAGCGCAGATTCATGATTGTCTCATTGGGTCTCATTGAGATCCATCTCCTGGATTTCTGAACTTAACATCTGCTAAGAAAGTTCCAGCAGAGGTGACTTACGTGGATTTCAGATCTCCGATCAGCTCTTTGACCTTGTTTTCTTTGTTCATGAGATTACGGACCAGAGCCAGACTCTTCTCAGAGTCACTCAGAGCGTCGGTGGCAGTTTGCTCCACGGCCTCGGCCTTTGTCTGATGTCTGCAGGACAGACGGACAGGAAATAGTGACGTTGGTGAAGACACAAACATGAAACGTGAGTAAGGAAACTCTTACTGATTACTGACAGCATAAAATGATCTGATGGACTTACTTCTCAGCCAGACCTTGAGCTGTCTGCACCAAAAAAGGGAGGATGTCTGAACCCAGTGGTGCATCTCTGAGAGGAAACTCCTGACAGGAAGGACGAAACAGAACAGGATCATCATCATCATCATCATCATCATCATCATCACTTAGACCTCATCAAAATGAGCATTATCTCACTACACTAAACATTTGACTGTTTAATCTCATATGACTTTCAGATTAGTTTCCTTGACTGATTTTCTGGACTGATTTTCTGACTTTTCTGTTAAGTTAACATATTTGCATCCATATACAAAAAAAAATCCATCTTCATTATATTTGTCACAGTTGTCGCTGTGTGTCAGATCTTACAACTGATCTGAGGTCAGTCTTGGCTTTGTCCAGTGTGCGCTTCATCTCCTCCATCAGGGTCTGAACTTCCTCCACCTTCGTCTTGTACGTCTGCTGTCGTTGTTTGATGTCGTTTGCTGCGTCGGCGATGTTTTCAATTTTCTGCCCCTCGGCCAGCTGACTCCTGCTGATGGACGACAGCCGACTCTGCAGGTTCCTCTCCAGCCCTGTTGGTCGCAGGAGGCGTGACATCGTCAGTATCTGCCGCCATCGTTTGATCCTCATGTGACTGAAAACAGAGCTTGTGATCTTGTTAATGATCTCACCTGTGAGCAGCTCGGCGTCACCCTGCAGGTCGTCCACCAGCGCGCCCACGGTTCTCAGAGCTTTCTCCATCTCAGCGCTGTTGGCTGGTTTCAAACCTCCATCTGAGAACAGAGTCTCCAGCTCCTTCAGTTTGGATGTGTAAGTCTCCATCTGAAACACAAAACAACACATTTACAGCTGCTTTGTTGATCATCTCTGATCTGCTGAGTGCTCCTGTTGTCGGGTAACTGAATCTCAGAAAATACCTGGTGGATTCATTCGAGCATGAATCACAAGGTCCAAAATGATCATAACGGCCAGACCAGCATCATCTATTAATGTGTTTGAGTAGAAATGATGGATAAAACCCCAAAATACAAATCTATCTTGTGATAAACCAGGACAGTCTCAGAGCTGAGACTCACTATGTCCTTCTGACCACCAGGGGGAGCCACCAGTTACCACAGACGTTTCATTTCTATCGTTCAAGCTTGTTTTATTGAAGAGAGTCTGCAGTCATTGTGGCAGCTCTGTGACACTGATTCACCACAAACTCAGGTCCATCAAGACAAACTAAACCAGAAACTAAACCAGTTCTTCACACAGATGATCAGGACATCATGCAGTTTTCTCCGTCGTACCTTTGCCTTGATGGGGCTGAAACAGGCGGGACAGTTGGACCGTTGACACCTGAGACCTTCGAAACCTGGTCTGCACGAACACTGACCCACATCATCGCACTGTGCCGACTCTGAGCCCTGCAGGTCACAGTTACATGCTGCTCCGCGACACAGAAACACAGGAAACAACAGTTAATGAAATTCACATATTGGGTTGTTGTATTTATCAAGTTAGAGAGGTTTTATTTAATATTAAAGGCTCATTTGAATGAACACTGTCATAATGTCCTAACTGAGTTTTTGTCCTCACGTTTGCAGGCGTCGGTGGCTCGGCTGTGGTAGAAACCTCGCACACAGGCCTCACAGCTCCGTCCCTTCGTGTTGTTCAGACACTTCAGACATTCGCCGCTGCTTCTATCGCAGCTTCCCGCCACGTTGACGTCAATGTGGCCGTTACACTGGCAGGGCCTGCAGGCTCGCTGCACGCCGAACCTCCCTGCAGGATCGCCATAAAACCCTTCCTGACACACATCGCAGCGAGGACCTGAGGGGAAGTTCACACACAACACCATCAGCTTGTTGAGACTCCCATGATGACACCGGTGGACATTTTAGGGATGATCACAGACTGTACTGTGTGTCGTGTTTTGATCCTGAAGTCTACCTGTGGCTCCGGTCGGACAGCGGTCACATCGGGGCGCCAGCGCACCGGCAGCCAGTGAGCAGGACACCCCATCTGGACAGGGGCACTTGGCGCATTTGCCGGGCTGCCAGGGGTCTCGGTAAAAGCCCTCTGAGCAGCTCAGCTCTCCGGGCGTCTCGTCAGCAGAGTAACAGTCTCCGGTCTGGGGGTCGCAGCTGCCCCCTCTGCAGCTGCAGGGCTCACAGGGGCTGAAGGCTCCGTCTGACGGGACCCTGCGTTTGAAACCGGCCGAGCATTGCTCGCAGAAGTCGCCCTCGTATCCGGGCGGGCAGCTGCAGGTGTGAACCCAGCGGGCCGGGACGCCGTCTCCACGCCGTGCCGACACCAACTGCACGTTGTCAAGATAACCTCGTCCTGAAAAAACACAACCGGTCAGTCAGGCAAGATCAACACCATCCTCCAAAGAGTCAGCAGCAAGGTCCATGTTTGAGCAAGATGTGAAAAATGTGACCACACTTTCACTTTATGGAGAATCAGTGTGTGAACTCCGACAATGAGTTATAAAAGAAGTCAGACTGGATGGAACAACAGACAGAAATAAGGAAATAACAGGGAGGCTGTAGGAAAAGGAGGCTCACCATTTTCTCCAAATGTCGCCCGGATCTTGATGGCGGTGAGGTTCTGGAGGAGCGTCTGGAACTGGGTGGAGGAGAGCTGAGGCCTCCACCTGCTGTCAGGCTGCTCATCCAGCCTGTTCACACAGAAGATTTTAGGTCAAACTTTACAACACGAATGATGAAGCACGTCGTCGCAGCCGTCCTAAACTGAGGCTGCGGTGAGGTTTTACTTTCCCCAACAGTTAAACTGTGTTTGCTTCCAGTTTTTCTCTCTTGTAATAAATCTCTCAAACAAAGCTGGTCGGTGTCAGAGTCTCATTCTTTCTGCATGAGAGGTTTGTTTCTACTTGTTCTGATTGCAGCACCTCGACTCTGACTGACAGGAATGTTCACACCTGACTACGAAGAAAACATTGAAGTGGCTGCGAAGCTGCCAGAGAGACGCAGGAAAGTGCGTTTACTGACCTGAAGCTGTACTTGATCTTCTGTCCACACGGGACGATGGACCGCAGGTCGCCCAGCGAGGCAGACACTCGCAGACCTGCACCTTCCAGGATGACATCGTTGGTGGACGGGTGTCGGACGCCACGGTCCAAACGCAGCGAGAAGGAAAAGTTCTGGCGATAACTCAGCAACTGATTCCCCAGGTAAGGAGCTGAAGGAGAGGAAGGAAACAGTTGGTCAGGACGAGAGAGAGGAGGGAAAGAGGGAAAGGGAAAAGAAACGGACGGAGCACAGAGGGAGGAAGAAGGGGGCGTGGTCTGTGCTCACCTGGGGCGTACAGGTAAACTGGCAGGCTGTTTTGGGAGATCACCTCCAGGTCCTGGTGTTTCGGTGACCAGCGGTAGTGAACGTCGTCGGGGGTGACGCCCTGCGCCGTCGCCGTCCTCCAACCGTCCGGACCTAAAAAACAAAAACACGGTCTGTCACCTCACAGAGCATCACAGCAGCTGTGCTCTGGGGCTTTTATTTTGAAAGTCTAAAACTGTCAGATGTCTCTTATTGTGAAAAGGTGGAAAGGTCACCATTGTCAAAGGTGGAGGTGATGTCGTGGACGGAGTAACCGGACTGTGCTGAACACTGACTGCTGTGGCCGTAACAGAAACATGGCAGACTCAAACTCCCAGAATCCTCTCTGGGCGGGCGTCTGAAAAACACAAGAGACAGGAAGTCAGACTAAAAAACTGACAGAAACTCAGACCACAGACTTTATGAGGGGGCGTTTTTCTGGGAGGAGCTTTGAGGAGTCACAGTGAGCATTTTAAACAGAAACATGAACTTTAATTTTCACCCGCAATAAAACTGAAAGGACCTGAAGTGAGGTCAAGCTGAAATAAGTTTAAAAGAACGAGACTCTATGAGGGTTTCGTTGACTCTTATTTGGTTTTATCATTTGCATTTTTAGCAAAAAGTTCAGTTGGACAGTCGTCACTGACAGGAAGTGAAGAGATCGATGAGAATGTGAGTTCACTTTGAAGAATCACCTTTGCGAGCAGCCGTCGGGTCCGATGGGCCCGTCCGCACAGAGGTCACATTTTTCTCCGGAGGCTCCGTCTTTGCAGCTGCAGCGCCCCCTGCTGTCACACGTGCTGCTCGCTGAGCCTGCGGGGTTAACATGTCCAACGTTAGTGATGACAGTGAGACTGTGTTTTAAAGACAGTACAGGTGTTTCCTGACTCACCTGTGGGGTTGCAGCCGCAGGGCGTGCAGCTCAGTGCCGCCCCCTGCAGGTAGAAGCCGTCTTTGCAGCGCTCGCAGTGTCGGCCCTCCGTGTTCCCCTGACAGTCGACGCAGTGGAGGCCCCAGGCGTCGCGGAGGCAGTATTGAGATCTGCCATTACACTCGCAGCGTGCGAT
>JBAJHX010000062.1:655812-667607 GCA_037176925.1 Amniataba percoides | reverse complement strand
GGTCCAGGTCCTGGATCAGAATCAGGTCCTGGTCCAGGTCCAGGTCCTGGCTCAGAGGAGTCTCGGCTGCAAACTGTTTCGCGTTGGGGAGGTTAAACTCTGCATTCCTCACATTCCTCCCTCTGAACCTCTCCCCCCTCCCCCACCCGAGAAACATGTTTTCAGTGTCTTTATCTCTCTGAGGCTTCTGCCTGTTGACCTCTGACCCCTGCACCTGCAGAGGGGAGCCCCACCTGGACCTGGACGGGTTTCCTGTTCTGGTCTGGACTTGACTTTGTGTCCTGGTGTTTGACAGCGTGTGATTCAGAAACTTTGATCAGAGGAAGTGCTGCTGCTTCATCAGTGTTTTCACCTCGAGCAGCGTCTGACGGCTCAGCTGACTTTTCCTGTTTCGTCTCCGTCAGCTGATCCTGTCGGCCTCACTCGGCCCTCCTCTCTGATCTTTTACCACATTTCAGCTCAAAGTCTCTGAACTTTTCTTCCCGTGAATCTTCCTCGTGAACTAAAAAGCCTCCTGCAGCTCGTTGTTGTCCGACAGAAACAAACACAGCACAGTTTGTTTGAGGCTTTTCAAAATAAAGTGCTGGGAATACTCCAAAAGCAGAGACTTTTTTTAAATCCCTGAACTTGATTTAGACTGTGGAGGAAAAGCTCTCTGAACAACAGAGCACATTTTCTTAGTTGAGCTGCATCAGAAAAGTCTCTGCAGTTTCAGTTTTCATGTTAAATCTGAGCTCAGGTTCACAAAAGGTTTAGTTTTTGTGTTTCTGCGTCCAGAAAATGTTCAGTATTCAAACGTTTTTTTAAAATGATCTCACGTTCAGATAAACTGAAGCTTCCTCTTCTTTGTTTTTACAACTGCAGGCTTTTTTTTATCAGCGGAGGAATCTTCTCTCTGTTGGTTTCAATGATCTAAATGATTCATCTCCGGATTATTTTCTCAATCAGTTTATTTCTGCAGCCTGAACGTGAGACGTGTTTAGTCTAGTTTAGTTCACTTGAGACCGTTGATGAGGCTCAGTCAGCGTTCGACATAAATCAGGTGCAGATAATCCAGCAGAATAATCAGATTACTGAAGTGCATGTAGAGACAGGTGACCTTTGACCTCGGTACCTGCTGCCCTGTCAGCGCCGTGCGGGTGATGTCGTGTCCTCGGGCAGATGGAGGACTCGCCGCGAGGCCGCGGCCGCTCGTGTCCACACGTTCAAAAGTCAAAGCGGCCTTTGTTCGTCCCTCCGAGAAGAATGCGATGAGGTCATGGGAGGAAATTTAATTGGGCCGTGCTGCGAGTCGAGGCGTTCCCCTCGTCCTCCTCCCCCGTCCACAACAAGCCCCCCCGCCCGACCCTCGGGCCGACCCCGAGGCTCCGCTCCACCGGCGGGAAGAGGATTCACAGGAATGTCCTGTAAAAAAACATCCGTCACACCAACTGAAAGACCGACTTCATAAAAGAGAGCAGGAACGGCTTCCTGTGTTTTTCAGAATAAAATCAGAAACATTTTTACATAAAGAGAGAAACTCTTAAAAAGACAGATTTAAAAGTGATTTCAGTCTGTTGAGTAATCAGATGGGAGCTTTGATGTTTCAGAGGCAGCAGTGCTTCAAAATGAACCCTGAAATAGCAGAGAGGTCAAAGGTCAGGTCACAGTGACGGACAGCAGACTTCATTACTTCCTGTGAGGAGTCGGCTGTGGTGTCTTCCTCCCTCGTTCTAATCTGTCCTCCTCAAGGACGTCTTCCTCGTTAAGCTGTGTGAAGACAAACATCTGCTGCGATCGGCCTCTTCACGGAGAGATTCAGCTTTATTACTCGCACGATTTATATCCTGTAAAACACGCGTTTAAGTTCACGATCACTTCCCCTCATGATCTCTGCCGTAAAGCCAACGCTTCGTGTTGCTGGAGCCATAAAACACGTCGCGTCTCTTCTCATCAGCTTTTCTGTCTGAATTTCTTCAGCCTGAGTGGGATTTTTAGCTTCCTCCGTTATCAGCCTCTCGTCCTGCCGTCTGGTCTGCTGAGGCTTCGTCCTGCGACGCGTCTCGACTTGTCGCTGCAGGTCTGATGACAGGACGGACGCAGGAAGCCAGAGCGAGGACGGAGACGAGAGTTTATACAAGACGAGACAGGCAGCCCCGCAGAGCTCGGCCGGATCTTCTTTCCCTCTGAAACGCTTCGTTTGAGTCGAAGCTGAGTCGCTTCGCACGTCTGAGTCAAAGCTTTCATCTCACAAAGCCACAAAGAGACTTAAATTTCTGTATGAACACACTTTTTAAAGATCACGAGGAAAGTCTGTTTTTAGTTCTTAAGATAAAGAAGATAAAGATTTTCTTCTCATCTTTAGAAAATGTGATTTTTTTTTCTTTTTAAAACAAAAATGTCTTTATCAAAGAGCTATTTTTAGTAAATGGCTTCGACATCAGATTAAAATCTGCACAGAACAAAACAAAATGTGACTTTCACAACATCACAAGGAACTTTGTGTTTTCTTACATATTTACATATTTTCTTCATCTCAACAAGATAGAACTGTTGTGAAAGTCTCAACAAAATGGCCGTCTTCTGTATTTGTGAGTGACTCTTTGGAAATCGAGTCGGAGGTCAGAGGTCGTCTGTTGCTCAAAGACACTTCAGCAGAGTTTGAATCTTCACGTCCTCTGAAGGAAAAATCCCCCGTCGGCCGCTCGCTGTCACGTCTTCCATATCTGGGCAGGAAAAACTCCCAGCAGCCCCCCCTCCCTCCTGCTCGCTCGCCCTCTCTCTCTCTCTTTCTTTCTTTCTGTCTTTCTTTCTGTCCGTCTGTCCGGCTCAGCGGAAACACATTCCTGCCGTCACCGTGCCCCCCCCCCCGTCCTGTCCCTCCCCAAACAGTCTTAGAAAGAAAAGCTGCTTCTCCTGAAGGCCTGCAGGCTCTTTTCATGTCGGGGCCTGATCCCGGCCCCCCCGGGGAGAGTCTCCCGGGGTCAGTGCTCCACAATAGGCGGGTTAGAGCTGCTTAAAGCCGAACCAGCTAATTGACGACGTCGCATTTGTTTCTCGGCCGTCGGCTCCTTCGTCTTAAACCTGCAGGAAGAAGGAAAGAAAGAGAGGCCGTTTGGGTCTTTGCTGTCTCGGCTTAAAGGTTTTGTTTTTTAACCCAGACGTCCTTCTTCTTCTCCTGTTTCCTGTTTTTACTGAGAAGTCGAGTGATTCGCTCATTAAAACAACAATAAGAACCAGTTGGCTCTGAAAAGATAAAAAAGATTTTGTTTTGTTCCTTCTTCTCTTTAAAAAGTTTGAAATCATTTTCTCGCTGCTCGGCTGACGTCTCGGACTCTTTGTCTCTCAGAGGCTGAGAGGAAAGTCAGATTTAGATTTATGGATGATAAATGAGGAAACTAATAGACGGTTTCCAGCTTTTCTCTCTTTTTTAGTAAAAACAACCTTTTGGATTTCCCCTCCTTCGATAAGTTGCTCTAAGTTGTTCGTTTTGATCGCGTCCGTCTCGACTTTGCGTGAATCAGATTCTTCGTAGTTTCCACAGTTTCTGAGGAGTCGGCAGGTCGCGTGTTTCCCTGAGTTTTTCTGTCCTGCCGTCATCGGGGAAAACGTGCGCACAGCGTCCTCTTTGTTTGCTCTCCACTGTCAGATTCTTCCTCATCAGTACGGCGATTGTTCTGCAGGAGGAGGCGACGGATCATCGACACTTCAGGCTTCGCTAAGACGCCTCACTTCTCTCTCGCTTTTTAAAGCTGCTGCAGGACGAATGATCGCTGTCAGTGTTTATTCATCAGACGATTATTGTCTCTGAGTCATTTTGTCTGAAAAATATTGATGTTAAAACTCTGAGAGACCAAAAACATGCAGTGGACAAAGAGATAAGTGAAACTAGTCTTTGATTTTCAGAACAGATTTGGATCCATTTTCTGGTGATCGACTAATTACTTCACCACCTTTTTGTAAAAAAGTGAGTAAACCAGCTCTGTTGGCCAACGTGACCGAATTTAAAACACTTTTTACACACAGAAATAAATGAGGTAAAATAAATTAGAAATTAAATGTTGACTATTTTTTTTTCTTTAATTATTTGAATTCATCTGTAGATTTCACAGTGAAATAAACTGTTTGCTTCAGAAATCTTGAACATCTGATTCGTTCAGTCAGAATAAATTAAAGACGTTCAGCTCGTGTTGATCCAGACGAACGTGGTGAGTTTAAGGCAGCAGGAGAAACGGAAAGTCGTGTTTGGACGCATGAAGAGTTTGAGAAACCACTTTTTGTGATTGAACGAGGGTCTGAGGAGGTTTCTGTCCCAGCAGCCACCTGGGTTCAGGCCTCTTTGTCTCCTCGGCTGTTTGCCTCCTGATTGCTGCGCTAACAGACGCTTTTGTTCTGCCTGTGAGGATGTGGAGGCGTTTTTTTTTATTATTTAAAGTCACTGGCAGAGCCTGTTCCTGCCGGCTGGTGTCCGTCCTCTCAGACTTTGATCTGAGGCCAGCGAGTCTCAGAGGAAGTGTTTTCAGTGAAAAGACGCTTCAGATCGCAGATGTTCGGCTTCACATTTAAATAAAACTTAAAACTCCTCCGAGCTGCCAGCAGATCGAGCGGCTCTTTAATGTGACTGAACAGCTTCAGCAGTTTAAAACAGGGAGAATATTTTCATTTCGTAATGTGGGGTCGGACAGCGTTCTGCTTTCTTTCCTGTTTCATCTGAAACTCCTCAGTTCGCTGCAGATCTCCACCCTGCAGCTTCTTATTAACCTTGACCCATAAAGGCAGCAGTGACACACACACGCACACACACACACGCGCACACACACACACACACACACACACACACACACACACACACTGTGGGGGGAGGAAGTCGTGTGTTTGCAGTTGCTTCATTGTTTCCTGTAATAAACTGCAGCCTTTTGTGAAGGTCCCGTCAGTCCTATCAGCTGCTTCACCTTTATTTGCCGTGGACGCAGAGGGGCCCCCCAGGCCGGGGCCCCGTCACTGTTTACAGAGCAGATTCTTTTCAGAGCAAACAGCCGTCCCCCCCGCCGCCCGGCTCAAACATGGCGGCGCTCCTTCACTCGCTGACTGACGGCTGCTCGCGGCCTGCTCAGACTCGCCAAGTATGTAAAGAGCAGCAACGACCGGCGGCCGAGTCCCCGTTAAAGGACCCGACCGACACGTCACAGTCTCTCACATGCGAGTAAATGTGCCAAATCCATTGAAATAAAAGCAGCAGCCGTTAACATTTGAAAATGTTAACCAACTTTCTCTTTGTTTTCTTTGATTGCGTTTTCACGGGACTTGATCTCGATGGTCTTGATGAATGAAGGCGACTGTAAACTGATGAAAACTGATGATAAAGACAAAGAAAGTTTGTGAATTTTGGTGCTCTGTGGGTAGAAATTATATTTCTTCTTTTTACTGAAAGAGGTTTTTAAAATGATTTGAGGATTAAATGTTCATTTCTCTTGTCCCCTGCAGGTAAATCCTTCGACATCACCTACGTGCGACTCAAGTTCCACACCAGCCGTCCGGAGAGCTTCGCCATCTACAAGCGGACGAGCGAGGGCGGCCCCTGGGTGCCGTATCAGTACTACAGCGGCTCCTGCGAGAAGACCTACCGGAAGCCGAGTCACGGCTTCATCCGCACCGGCGAGGACGAGCAGCAGGCGCTCTGCACCGACGACTTCAGCGACATCTCGCCGCTGACCGGAGGAAACGTGGCCTTCTCCACGCTGGAGGGCCGACCCAGCGCCTACAACTTCGACTTCAGCCCCGTCCTGCAGGTGAGGCCGCCGGTCCAGACACGGCCAGCGCAAACAGGAAGCGGCGTTTCCTCCGAGCAGGGAACCCGGCTAAGTGTTGGTGTGAATGTGTGAATATAAACCACAGCAGCAGGTCGGCAGCTCGCTCGCACCTTTTCTAGTTTCTCCTCTGAAGGTTTGTTTTATCTTTAAGAGCTTAAAGATCCCAGAACATCTGAAAAACAAAAGCTCTACGTTTCCCCCGTTAATCTTTTCACATCTAACCTTCAGCTCGCGGTCGCTGTTAAACTCAGACTGTTGTGACGTCTTTCTGTGAGAGCGGCTGCTTTGACTCAGAGGGAGGTGAAGTGATTTGAGGCGACACGTCAGTGAACGTGTGACTGAACCTCATCAGACGCAGAGCAAAGATTTTATTAAAGCCGCTGGATGAATTCATTTAGCGGCGTGACTCCTCTGTAACAGCGACAGACGTCCGTTCATCTTCAGCAGCCGTTGTCTTCGTCACATCACGAGGCTGGCGAGCGACTGACTCCTGATCCGTGTCGGGCATCGAGTTCGCTCTGAAGCATCGAGCCTTCATGAAACGCTTCATCTATTAAACGTTTGAAGAGGAGCTCCAGCGTGTCGCCGTGTTTTCATCCCTCAACAAAACTTTAGCGTTAAGAAACGTTCGGCCTCTAATCATTAACGAAGCGCAGAGACTAAATAAAGCAGCGATCTCGTCTCCGGTTTCCTGGTGTAGGTTTGTGATGATTAAAAACCTCCTCGGTCACTTCCTGTCTGTCTGCGAGGGTCAGACCGGCGTGATGGCCGTGTGTGTGTTTTCCCAGCAGTCCGTTCTGCAGGTTGGATGCTGCCAAGTGTTGCGACATGTTGCTAGGCGACGCCCCCAGATTTCCCACTGCAGCGGCCGCTCGGTTTGGCTCCGCCGACCTGCAGCTGGAGGATTTCTCCTCCTCCTCGCTCCATTTTCCACCCTCCTCCTCCTCCTCCTCCTCCTCCCGCTGCGTGTTTGTGTTTCCACGTTTCTTCGTCTGAGCTCGTTGCTCAATAACTGGAAACTCTTCTGTCTTCTTCTCCTCAGTTTGTTGCATCATGTTGTTTACAGCTTCATCCACGATCATTGACTGACTAAAGAAAATAAACTAAACGAGAGGACAGATTTCAGAAGCAGCTGTTTGTCTTTACAGCTGATCGTAAAGATGCTGATCACTTTTATATGTTGTCCTCTAACCACAGTAACGCTCCTCCTCGGTGCAGAGACACTTTTAATCAGCTGTGTTTATCTGAGCTGCAGCAGGAAACAAACTCGGGCTGACGTCAGATTGTTTTCATGAACAGGAGCGTTTTTAAACTCGTCAACGTCATCACGTGAAGACTCTTCACACACTCACATTAAATATTTTTATATTTTTTTCACTTCTGTCAGACTTTCTCCGTCTTTCTCTGCGTGGCTCAAACTTTCCCTCCGTGTAAATGAACAGATTTAGCTCTGCAGCTCAGCTGTAAACTTCCTTATTTGACTTGCCGGCATGAAGCTATTTATACCGAAACTGTTTTTGGCGGCGGCGGCCTGTCGGAGGCGTCAGACGGCTGTTTGTCGCTCTCTGACATTCCCGCTGTCTGTCATCTCCGAGTGGGAAATAACCACCAGCTGAGACCGTCCAGCTCTCACTGCTTTATCCTCCTGCTGCACTTCTCAACCTTTTTGGCTTCTGAGCCCTTAAAATAAAGCGTCCAGTGCTGCAGGTGTCGGATATCTGTGAGATGAGTTTCCCCTTTAGGCTTTTCAGATTGGCTCATCTGCATAAATGTACGAGGCCTGAGAGACAAAACGCGACAGGAAACGGTTGGAGAAGCTCGCAGCCAGCCGCAAATCACTTTCACTGTCAGATAAACAACCAGGACGAGAGTTCACCGAAGTACTGAACAAGAAGAGGCAGGACGTTCACACACACAATATTTAATGCAATGGCTGAAGGAAAAGTTTAATACTTAACGTTTCACTGCTGATTATAGATTATTAGAGAAAATGGGACTTCTTTTTCCGATCAACAATCATCTCATGTTCATCCTGTGACCATCAGCCAGATGTCTTTTAAAAAGCCTTAAAATAACCTTTAATTATCTTTTTAGATTTGTGGTTTTGAGTTGAGTCGACTGTTTATGACTAAGACAGACAAAAATATCTTAATTGAGAAGTTTCTCAGACTGTAAACGCTCATATCATTTCAATCATAAGGAATCTCTCCTGTTAAAGGTCCTGTTCTCCCTCTCAGATGAGGTGAAGTTGAAGTAAACGTCACAGAAGAATGAAATGAACTTTGAGTAAACGTACTCGGTCACGTTTCTCCACAGTCTGCTTCAGCTCAGCTCAGTTTGTGATTCTCAGAGGACTTTCTAACGTCAGAAAACATGTGTCTGCACACTGGCACAGAGCTGCTCATGATTGATGGCAAACAAATGTTCTGTACAGTTTAAACAGTGTTGACTCAGCCGCAGACCTGCAGCAGCTTCCTGGATCGGACGGTCTGAGGCGCCGCAGCTGCCGGCCGGACGATAGCAGCTTATTCTGCGTGAATCACAGAGAGGGAGCGTCGGGCGTTAGCGAGCGCGGCTGGAAGCTTCAGGATAACGGCAGATAACACGCCAGCTGAGAAAGCAGCTGCAGAAAACACTTCAACAACGACGTCCTTCAGTAGAGCCGAACGTCGATCAGAAACTGAGCTCCAGAAACTTCTCAAGACTTTGATTTAACTCGATCACGTTTCCTAATTTGAGTCAAATCACCAGGAAACATGTAAATAACTTCTTCAGTGGTCAGGCTGTTTATTTTTTACTGAAGCCACATGATGCGTATTGACGTGGAGGTGAACAGATTCGGTCTCTGTAAAAAGAAAATAAATCAGCATGTATGAACGTTTAGGAGCAGCTGCTCTGAGCTCCATCATGAAGGGAAACGTCGTGTTCAGGAAAAACGCCAAAGATGATCGTCAGCGCTCATTTTCAGATTTCACACTGATCAGATCTTCTGCACAAGATTTTAGACTCAGTTTCATTCAGCACCCACAGCTGGTGTGTCTGCATGCGTCTCCTCCCGTGTTGCATTTTTTAAATATTGTGGTCGGGAGGAGGACAGAAATTAAGGGCGTAGTTACTGACTGTGGGTTTATGAGAGAGCGTGAAATCGATCTGAGCAGCAAACATGTGAAAAGTGTTATATCTGCTAACAGAGATGGTCCAAACTCTAAAAATCAGACCTCGGTTGTAAAAAAAGTCTCCACGTTGTGTTCGATCGCCGTGTGAATCAGAAATCTGCTCCACATTCCCGGCAGTCACACGAGGATTTAACGTCGGCGTGTTAACTCTCAGGAGGAGGCTGAAGATTTCCTGAGTAGGTGGATAAACGTACAGTTCATGATTTAAACGCTCGACCACAGAACAGTCAGCACATTCAAGTTTAAGTTTATTTTTACGGCTCATCACTTTGTAAATGTGAAGGATGATGATTAAATCAGATCCGGTGTGTGACCGGAGGCCAGCGGGACGTCAGCAGACATTCAAAAGTTTCCTCTTGAGGATGAAACCGGAACATTTTTGGGTATAAACTTCTGGAAAGCTGCTGAGCTGTAAAGCATTTATTTCTCATGTTCGATCAGACGGGATCAACATTTTTATGTGAGCAGCGTCGAGGCCGTTCAGTCGCTGTTTGTCTTCAAACAGCTGCTGAATAGAAACTTTGGGCCTGATAAGCTTTCAGCTGATACTGAACAAAACTATCTCTCCCATGTTTCCCATGTTGAGTAACTTTCTTTATCCTCCGTGATGAAACCGAGCAGGTGTCCTTCAGTAATTCTCTCCATCTGGACCTCGTATCGTAATGCCAAGAAAATAAATTCCACTTCCCTGAAAATGTCGCACATCGAGTGGCTGTTTGAGGAGTTGCGTCACTGTTTTTCAGTCTTTCCCACAAGACGGGGAGCTGAAACCTCCTCGCTGCTGCAAATCTGAGGAGTCTTTTCTAAAAACATCTGTTTGCTTTCGCCGGATGTTTAAGGAACGACACACACACAACGTTCATGTTCCCCCAGGATGAACTCAGATTATCGACTCTGACCTTCAGTCAACTTCTCAGTGTGTTCAACATTTTGCTTTGTGACTGATGAATGATTTACAAACGTTCTTCAAAGGGTCTTATATCATATTTAGTTTTATCTGTGAGGTTTTAGTCGACATCTCGTGTTCCTGGTGGTGATCTCTGCCTCACTGTCTGTTGTTGTGTCTGTTGCAGGACTGGGTGACGGCCACCGACATCAAAGTGACCCTGAACAGGCTCAACACGTTCGGAGACGAAGTTTTCAACGACCCCAAGGTCCTCAAGTCCTACTACTACGCCATCTCTGACTTCGCTGTGGGAGGAAGGTAAAGAGGAGATGCAAACTGAAGTTCAGGTGTCCTAAATGAACATATTTCAATTTATATTTCGTTCCTGTTCTGGTGAGTTCAGCGGCTCCGGCTGCGTTTGTCCAGAGTTTATGTTTGCTGTGGGAAAATGCTTAATACTTCTTCCTTGTTGAACTGTGTGAACAAGTTTGAGCAGCCTGAGCTTCGTGAAACCTGCTCAGACAGAAAGGTTTGAGGCTGTCGGGGGGGGTCGTGGTCTCGGTGTGTCACTGTGTGGTCTCCTTCCCTGTGGCCTGCACAGGAATCCACATGAGAGCTGCTTTTCCTGCACGTCTGAAAAAAGGTTTCGACAGGCATTACGAGAGTGTTAAACAGGCCGCCGCTGCACAGCCTCTGCAGCCATAATCTGTTTGAAATGTGGAGCAGATTTCCATTACACAGCCGGCATTCCTCACATTCCTGGCCGGCAGGACTGGATCACAGGGAGACCAGAAAGGGGCGGGCCGACCGCCATGACGGGCGGAAGAAAAGGGAAGAGTCCCGAGCTGGAGCACCTGTCAGAGCTGCAGATTTAACCTTTATTTATCCAAGGAGGGTTTCTGAGGAGCCTTTTCCTCTGCAGCTCCGCCCTGATTTACCTGAACTCGTTCACCTGAGCAGCTCCGGGCTCAGATCCTGATCCGGCTCTGATTCCTCTTTAAGAGTCGAACATTTTCATGAAGCTCAGCGCTCAGGAACGTTGAGATTTCTCACTTTTTGTTCTCCATGAAGCAGCTCTTGTTAAGCGAGCCAACAGGCAGCTAACTGGAGATAAACGTCCTCAGAGGACGCTAATCTTCTGCTCTCCGGAGGCCTTTTCATTGTTGCTGAGTTGAATGAAGACGATAAAAACAACACGAGAGCGAAGAACCTGATCCAACAAACAAACAGTGATTCTTCTCCTGAACGCTGCTCATGACACACACATGAAACTTTCACTTGTGAATGTTTGATTTTCCTTCATTTTCCTGCACAGTAATGTGAAAACAGGAGCTGCAGTGAAGCTGTGGATGATGATCGGTGGAGTTTTGTGTGCTTCACTTTTCCTCCTCGTCAGTTTTTCCACAGCTCTCTGCCAAGAAACACCTGAGACAATGAGGGAAGGTGGCAGCTCGACAAGTCCTGTCCTGTTGTGAGGGGCTCTTCCCCCCGAGGAAGTTTAACAAACCTTTCCTCAGAGCCAGCGAGCGGAAAACCTTCAGAACCAAAAACAATACGAACACATTTCAAACTCTGCGAGCTTTCTCACCGTTTCCATCCACGTTAAAAATAAATCAGAGCTTTGAAGTGATGAAAGTTTGTCTGTTTTATAAGACTGAATGCTGCCGAGGCCTCGGTGTGTGACAGGTGTGTGTTTGTGCCGTCAGGTGTAAGTGTAACGGCCACGCCAGCGAGTGTGTGAAGAACAGCAGAGGACGGCTGGTGTGTAACTGCAAACACAACACGGACGGCGACGACTGCAACGTCTGCAAACCGTTCTACAACGACCGGCCGTGGAGGAGAGCGACCGCCGACAGCGCCAACGAGTGTCTGCGTGAGTCTGCTTTACTACTGCAGCGACTACTGCAAATACTACTGCAACTACTGCTGCTTTACTGCAACTAC
>JBAJHX010000062.1:459911-470138 GCA_037176925.1 Amniataba percoides | reverse complement strand
GTGTCTTTATGTGCTATTTTGTCTGCTATTTAATGTCTCTTTCTTTACTGTGTGTTTTTTGAGCTACTGTAACAGTGAAATTTCCACTGTGGGATCAATAAAAGATCTTAATTCTTAATTCTTGAAAACAACGTGAAAATGCTCTGACGTGTGTTTGTTAGTGTTAAAAACAGAACGATAAAATGAGTCCTTTTACTTCGGACACATTACAAATAAATAAAGCTCATTTAAATATTTAACACATCATTTTTCACTCTGTCAGGATTTTTTACAAATTTCTTGTCTGCTGACGATCAAAATGTTTTTCAGACTTTTAGCATTATTTTATTATTTTAGATTTTAGATTTTAAGTGTGTTTAAGTCTGTTTCTTTCTGTCTGCTCCCTTTTGAAGGAAATTTATTTTCATACAGTGACAACGCCACATGGTTCCTCTGTAACACACACTCCCTGAAGCTGTGTGTGTGTGTGTGTGTGTGTGTGTGTGTGTGTGATGGGAGGTTTATGCTGCTTTAGAAGCCCGTTAACACACCAGCTGTTGCCAGGCGAGACCCTGGTTGCCGGGGCGATGTATAGACCCCTGCTGCTCTGGTGTGTGTGTGTGTGTGTGTGTGTGTGTGTGGCATTTCTATAGGGATTGGGTGTAAAAGTGACACAATGAAAGTGGGTGTGGAGGAGAGTGTGTGTGTGTGTGTGTGTGATGGGGGGAGTCTCCATCTGCATGTGAGTGTGTTTTTTTGTTTTTCAAATTAAAGTTAATAACGTGTGTTTATAATAATTTCTTTTTGTTTAAGGTGATTTATTTTTTTACACTTTGATGTTTCAGTCACATCCAAAGTGAAATTCAGCAGTAAAAGTAAAATAAAGTAAAAGATTTGACGTCCTGACTCGTCCTGTCTGTGATTAAATAAATAAAATGGAGATTAATTAACTTTCACACACTCTCATCTCAGTGAAATCATTTAAAAGACATTTTGAAAACTTAAATCATCATCATCATCAAAAAAGTCTCAGTAAAACAGGGGATTCAAGATAAAATCACTTTACATACAAAAATATTTCTACATTTTCTTCTGCTTGTCTGTAAAAATCATTAAATGATATTTTACAGCACTGAGCTGCTCTGAATAAAAGATCCCACGAAGGGAAGGGAGGAAACTTTAAAAGGTGATAAATAAAGACAAAGACAGACGAGTTTGCTAAATGAATCATTAATAATTACTTTCTTATTGTCTTGACATCTCATTTTATTTTATTCTATGTTCATGCCTCTGCTGGAATAATGCAAATTTCTCTGTCTTATCTTATAAATAGTAATCAAATAATTATCAGAGGACTTTTTTTACTCTTATTTAAGTGAAACATCTGCATATGTGATTCATGGATATTAAAAGAGGATCATCATTATTATCAGCAAACAGACTCACAGAGCGGAGCACAAACAATAAAGGAAAAGGTGAAGATGAACCAGCTCAACAACATCTTCCTCCGTCACTTCGCTCAGAATAAAACGATGTGAAGTCTGAACACAAGGAGGCAGCACAGCTCTGTGAAACTTCACTGCTTCAACAAGGTCGTCATGTTTCTCATTTCACTTTGAATCAAACACCAAACATCTAATGATAATTGCAATAATAATAATAATAATAATAATAATAATATACAACAGAGGTCTCTTCTGTCTGTAGTACCAGATATATTTCTGTCTGTTGTGTGATTATATATTTTCTGTTTGTCTTTGTTTACTGTTTCATCATTTTTACAGAGGCTATTTATCTTTCTTCAAGTTTCTTTGAAATAAAAACAGTAACCAGTGGAAACAGTAAATAAAATATATAAGTGTCTTTAATCATGTTCAGCAGTGTTTTTATTATAATCTGTTAACTCTGTTTGAGCTGAGACGTCTGACTGTTGCACTTCAGGTTTTGAAGTATTATAATAAACTGTTGACTTAATTAGTCACATTAGCAACAGTCATGAAAACCATTGATTCATCATACCTGTTCATCCTGCTCAGGTACGCGGTGGGCGGAGTCAGAGCAGCTGAGTTAAAACTGTCACTGTCACTGCATTTAATACTTTAATACTGCAGTGAAAGTACTCGTGCCGCTCTGAGAAAACACTTTCACGTCGAGTTTAATGGATGAGTGTGAACACCTGGTGATGTTGCTCTCTGATTGGCCGGCGGCGGCTCTACCTTGAACTCAGGTGAGGCGAACATGCAGGGCGGCGGCTCTGCTGTTCAAACTCGACGCAGCGAGCCGATTGGACGAGCTGTCGTCAGGAGAGCCAATCGGCTCGCAGCTGCTGCGGCAGGCCAGACTTCCTGTTTGCTGCTCTGATGTCGTGTCAGGACTCATCTCCGAATGTGTGTCAGCGCTCACACAGCGCCGAGAGTAACTGAGTACATTTACTCAGGTGCTGACCTGAGCTGCTCTAAAACATCCACATGATCTTCACATAAAGCAAATGTACTTTTTCCTCCTTCACGTGTCTGACGTTCACTTTTTGTGTTGGTGTTTTAATGCCGATACTTCAAAAATATTTCCACCTCAGAGGTTGTGTTCACTGACACGAACGCCAACATGCGACAGTGAACGCCTCGCAGTCACCTGTTTGATCCCTTTAAATGATTGTTTCAGGTGATTTTTTTCTGATGTGGTCTGACAGCAGAGAGTCTGCAGGCGTCAAACTGTGAATAACTTAAATCCTGATTTAGTGTCTCAGTTTGATAAAGTACCAACAGCAAACAGACTTCATCAGGCCTCAGAGGTCACGGAGGTCACGGATCACATTTTTATTGCATCTTTGTGACACAAAGAGGATTTTACATCAAAAGTTACACAGCAGGGGAAAGTAACTGAGTACATTTACTCGTATTCTTTTGATGTGCTTTCACTTTCACTCAAGCTTTTATTTCTATTTTCGTTGTCTTGTATTTTTTCTCTGTAAAAATAAATTATCGTGGTCTTATTTTCATTTCCCTTTTCTGGTGCTTCGTTCTTCTACTCAACCACATTTCAGACGAATGTTATTTTAATCCAACAAACTACAATCAATAAATAAATGATGTCATATTGCAGATTAACTTCAGATCAAACTGACAGATAAATGAATGACTGTGTTTTTAAATGTAAAAATTTAGATTTTACCAGTCTGATATTAAACTCTGACGTCTTCAGTCAGCCTGAGAAACTTCACGAGTTCACAAATATTAAAGATAATTCAGAATAAGAACATTTTATCACAAAGCAACAGAAAACATCTGGACGGACAGATGTGACGCTTTTACATTATGTTAGAAAAATAACTAAGAATAAGTAATAAATGATTGAACAAGGTGAAACATGATCTTTATTTCTGTGCAGGATGTTTTAAAGCTGTTTGAAATAAACATGTTTAGACCAACAAAAACAACAAAAATATGAAGATGATTCTCCTGATGGGGTCGCTATGGCAACCATCAAAAAACTTTGAAGGTCCTGCAGCTTTAAAGTTAAATCAGAGTTTAATGTGTCGTCAGTGTGCAATGAGATCAAATAATAATGAGGAGTAAGAAGAAGAATCTAGTTTGTTTGTATTTTTATTTTCATTATAAAAACGATGAATTAGAAGAACAGAAAAATGTAGAAATTTAAAAATAATGTTTTTATGATAAAAAATGAAAATACAATTATATAGAAATTTATTTATTTTTTTTTGTATTTTATTGATTTGTTTTTGAAAGCTGATTTCTCTTCATCACAGCGGCTCACCTGTGCAGTAACAGTGTGTGTGTGTGTGTGTGTGTGTGTGTGTGTGTGTGTCAGCAACACGTGTGTAAGTGTAGCAGCTCGTCCTGTGTGTGTGTGTAATGAGGCTGCTGGTGTGTTTTTAACATTCCTGTGTGGCGGCCTCCTCGCTGAGTTTTGGGCCCTGCAGGCTGCAGCTGACATGACTGAACACAGATCAGATGCTGCCGCCTCCATCAGGCTCCGTCATGTTCGCACACTGAGCAGAGAAAACACCCAGCAGATTACACCTCCAGCAACATCAGATTAACTCAGATTATTGCTTTAAAGATCTTTAAACATGCAGAACTGTATTTTAAACTGCAGAGATGGAAGAAGTTCACTTACATGAACAATCTCAAAGATCTGTTTGGTTGTCTTTGGCGCCTCCTGTGGTGAAAGGTGGGAAGTGCAGCTCTCCGTCCAAACGTAACGATAATCCCAATCCAGAGCTGCTGCTTTTATTTATAATGTTTTATATTTCTAAATGATCGTCTCCCATCAGAACCTTTTTTTTTACTGTTTGCCTTCATCTGAACATCGAAGGATTTTTTTCTTTGGATTTGCACTTGTTTTACTAATTTAATCGCCTGTAGTCACCACGTTTTCTGCTTGTTCACCATATTAACCGTTTACCTGCAACACCAGCAGAGAGCAGAAAAATCCACACGCTGCTTTCTACTGAAGTAAATGTACTTAGTTACTTTCTGCCACTGACAGTATTTTTGCACATCAATAAAACTGATTAGTCGCCTCTAATACGGAGGTGGATTAAGAGCTCTTTACTTCAACACAAAGCCAGAATGTAAAAATACTTTATCACATGTAAAATAAATTAAAAACCTGCATCCAACAAAGAGTTAACGCGACTTAAACAATCAAAGGTACCACCGTGTTTTTAGGTTTCACCTGACAAAAGTCATTTACAGTGTTCAGGTTTGTGTTTGACCGTCTCAGAGATGCAAAAAGTCCAGATTAGTAAAACCCGGATTAGTAAATTCTAGATTAGTAATCTCCATATTAATAAATGCTGGATAAATAAACTTTGGATTAGTAAACTCTGGATCGATAAACTGTATTAATTAACTCTGGATCAATTATCTTTATTCAAGTTAACGACATAAACAACTGAATAAAAAAAACCTTTAATGTAAAAATCCTGAACTCAAAGTCTGACTGAAGTAAAGGAAACTGTGTAAATATAAAAACATGATTATTCAAGTAACATACATCAAAAATAAAAGTGAGTGACTTTACTAATGACCTTCTGCAGAATTTAAACTGTGACTGAAGCAGGAGACTGTCAGCGGTGAAAGTACTCGCTCATAAATACTTCATTAAGTAAAGTACTGCTGTAAAAAAAATGGTATTAAAGTGAATAATCTGCTCTGGTAGTGTTCATTATATTTATTTTTGTATTAATACTGACAGTATTTAGTTTGTTTAATCTACTTCTACACAATTATTTCTATTATTAGTTCAGTTTAGTTTAGAAGTTAGCCTGATCAATGAGATCAATGATTGAATAAACTGATTTTGCTGTATTGAACGTTCAGCCGACAGAAGCTCTGATAGTTTCTGTAACTTTGTTTTCATTTTGTGGCTGGTTTTCTTTCTCGTCTCTTATCAGTCCAGATTTAATCTGCAGTCTGTTCACTTCCTGAAGCCGTCACGGCACCGCGGAGCAAAAACGAGACGGGCGAACAAACGGAAATACTCGAGTACCGGCCATCACGATTATACTTTTCGGATGCTGCGGTCAGTGACCTTTGACCTCTTTACGTTGTGTGCGTCGTCGAGAGGAAGAAACCAGCAGAGATACAAAGTACAACTCACAAAATAAAAGTCCGGTTTATTGTCAAACAACAAACTTCGCACATACATCAAAACAGGCCGTCATAAAACAAAAAGTCGCTGACAAAAACAAAAATAAAAAGGAAAAAGAAAAGAGGCTCTTTTCTTTGGCCTTACCCTCCCATACAAACAAACTAGTTATGGTACAGCTAAAGTACATACATTAAATTTACTGGAATGCTCTGAGTTCAACGGCTTAAGAGGTTGTCTTTCATGTTTTTACAGGTTTTTTCTAGTATCTGTTGAGATATCGTAACATGGTCAACCAAGTAAAATCTTTTGTTAAAGAAGCACCGATTTGGTCTGACGAGATCGCTGCCGAGAGAGAAACTGACCCTCCTAACAATATGTACAAAAATATAAAATGTAAATAAAAATACAAACAAATTCTCCTTTTGTGTTGTTGTTGAAGAGAAGCCGGATTTCTGCGTCGATGTGTTGGCGGGTTCCTCTAGAAAATTTGTCGAGCGTTTTGAGGGGAGATCGAGTGGACGTGTAGATGTTTGTTGAACTCTACTTGCTAATGACCATGTTGGATTTTTTTTATTATTATTTTTTCCTTTAAATCAGTCCTCCCGCCCCCCCACCTGTGACATCTAAAAACAGTCAGAGGTGAAGAATCGGGAAGTGGTTCAGCAGGATGGCGCGGGGGGAAACGCATCAATCGTCGTCGTCGGTTTTCTGCCTCTTGGTTTCGACGTCGTCCTGAAAGAAGAAGAAGAAGGAGGTGAGTTTGATGATGATGATGTCGTGACTCTGTGGCGAGGTCGCGTTTCGCCGCCTCACCTCGTCGTCGTCCTCGTCGTCCTCAGCTGCCCGTTTTGTGCCGCCCTCGATCTCGTCGTCATCGTCCTCGTCGTCTTCCTCGTCTCCTGCGGGACGAAGGACGAGAACATTTTTTAACTTATTTATCTTTTTGAAGTTTTGTGTGAAGTTCAAAGAAACGGTGACATTTAAACCAAGCGCACCTTCTCCATCATCTTCCTCGTCCTCCTCGTCCACCTCCTCGTCCTCCTCATCGTCTACGTCGGGCTCTCCGTTCTCCTCGTTCTCCTTTAAAAACAAGTTTAACGTGAGTGTGAGGAGGCGTGCAGACGGAAACTTGGCATCATCCTCACAGGAAGTGAACTCACCTTCCCGTTGGTGGCAGCATCTTTGCCGTTCTCCTTCTCCTCCACCAGCTTCTTCTCCTTCAGGTCCTGGTGGGAGCAGAGAAACATCAGCCTCCTTTTCAAACACCGTGCTGCTCTCTGCAGATCCTCCCCCCGCCCTCCTCCCACTCCGTCCTCTCTAATGTGTTGTAATCTGATACTTTGATGTGGCCCCCGGGGCACTCTGGGTATTGTAGTCTTCTGCGGGCAGCCGTCGCCGCCATATGTCACGAGACACGCCCGGGAGAGGCACTGCAATACCCAGGATGCACCGCGCCGTTTAAAATAACACAGGAGGGCGCAGGCGGGGGGGCGAGGAGGAGGCGGAGAGCGCGAGGCACGCTGCTGCTGCCGCGCGGAGTAACGGAGGCTCGAGGACAATAGACGACGACACATGGCGCGCGAGAGCGGCCCGAAGCGCGAGCGCTCGGCGGGCCGGTCCATGAACGCACCGCGCGCCGTGAACGCAGCGCGAGGGCTCTCTGCGCCCCGAACACCGGAAACCCCCCGAGCCCGACACGGCTCCGTTTCCTCCGTTTGTCCGTTCACTGCCTTTATCCCGCCGCGCGCGCGCGCACACACACACACACGGTATTGATTAATTGCTTTATATAATCTGATCGGTGAAATCCCGTCAGCGGCTCCGCGCGTAAAAACGCTCCCCGACTATAAATAGTCTGAACGGCTCCGGGATTATCGGTAACACCGGGACCGCTGCTCCGCGCGCACGCACACACACACACACTGATCACCCGAGACCCCGACACATACACACACACACACACACACACACACACACACACACACACACACACACACACACCGGGGGGCTATTAAAGTTTTACCCATCTGATCCAAAGTCCGCTGCACGGAAACATTTAAAGCACCGAGCGCGCGCGCACACGCACACACACACACACACACACACGGTGAGCAGCGGGCTGCGATACAGAAAAAGAAAGAAAAACTTTTCCCCTGAGACGTTATCGCGCCCGGTGAACACACACACACTCTAACACACACACACACACGCTCCGGTAAACGGCGGCCGGAGCCGCGGACCTGCTGCCGGTGAACGGCCGCTCCGCAGCTCCGTCGGTGAGCTCCGCGCCGCCGCGTCCATTCAAACGGGCTCCGGGCGGAGCTGCGACCCGCAGCTGCCGGCCGGTAACGACCCGGTAACAGCCCGTTAACAGCCTGTTAACAGCCCGGTAACGGTCCGGTCTGCGGAGAGAAGAGCGAATCTGCGCGGCGCGGAAAGACCCGAAAAAAGCGTCCGACTGTGTGTGTGTGTGTGTGTGTGTTGGAGAGAGACAGTGTATCTTCGTGTCTGTGTGTGTTGGATACACGGTGTGTGTGTGTGTGTTTGTGTGTGCGTGTTTGTGTGTGTTGAGTGTTTGGGTCCGGACCCGGTGTGAGCGGAGAACCGAGCCTCCCGGTAAACAAAGCCCGGAGCCGCGCTGCGTTTCCATCCCCGTCCCGGAGCGGCGGGCAGAGAGCGGCGCGCGCCTCCTCCGGGGCCGAACGAGCGCGAACACACGACGGCAGGTCCCCGAACAAATGTCGGTCAGAGGCGGGGGGCGGCGGGCCGGAGGACCGGGGCCGGGAGCGGGCTTACCTTAGCAGAGATGTCCGAGCCGGAGTCCACCTGCGTGTCTGCCATTGTTTGTGTGGGTGAGTAGCGGCGGAGGAGCGGCGGAGTTAATCCGAGTCTGCGGCGCGTCGCTCAGTCAAGCTGTGCCTGTGGCAGCGCTGCTCCGGCCGAGCCGCTTTTATAGGCTTGTGGGCGGGGCGCAGAGGAGGTCGGCGGCCGCTGATTGGCTGGGGGCTCCACAGAGGTGTTCTCCTCGCGCGCTGGAGTGGAACAATGGCTTGAATTTCTAAACCCGGAGGCCCCGCCCCCTCCCGCCGTCCGTTCTCCGCACAAACGGCACCGGGCCCGGTCGGACCGCGCGGGACCGGCCCGGACCCCCCGGCCGGCCGCCCCGCACCGGCACACCGACAAACCCCGGTTTTCCGCCGCGAACAGAGCGGGGGGGCCGCGCTCCGGCTGACGTCTGTCACAGTTTGATTGATTGATGTCCGTCCGGTCCAGTCAGCGGCGGCTCCCGCCCACCGGCGCGCGGGGACGGGGGGGGGGGGCAGAGAGGCGAACATGTCGACGCCGCGCAGTTTCGGAGGAGGCTCTGCGCTCAGCACTGATCACAGGCTGGCGGGGAGGCCGCCATGTTGCTCCTCCGAGCCTCAGCCGGCCTCACACCGGGCGGCGGACACACAGCCGCGGCTGAGCGCGCGCGGGGGGCGGGGGGGTGCGGGACTGTGCCGGTGGCCTCATTTTCCTCCGTCTCCATTGTTGGAGCCCCGCGAGAAAAAGCGGCCCCGCCGGAGGAAGAAGCAGTGCGCCACAACAGACATGCGATGAGTGCGAAATCAAACCACTGTGCTCATGAGCTGACACGCATTCTTATGAAACACGAGGGAAACACGTATTGTTCTTACCGGGGGTTCAAACTCAGGGCTTTACAAGCGAACCTGAGAAGGACAAAGCGGCAGACTGGCCGCCATTGCGCGCTCCGGATGGGGGATGGGAGCGGACTGCGCTCCGGCGACGCGCAGCCCACATCGCATTCTGCTCTGATGACGCACTCGCCGCGGAGGACGCCTCTGATTGGTCGGCTAAGTGGAGTAAACGCAGCTTTGGCGCACGGCGCGCGCGGATTGGCTGCCGCGCACGTCCGTCAATTCAAACTGGGCTCAGCCGGCGCGCTGCAAGCTGCGGAGCCGGACGCGGATCCGGACTGTGCGGCGGCGGGATGGAGTTTCACTTCAGGCTCTCGCATGTTACCTTTCCCATCCTGCTGCCTGCACCGCCATGATCCGTGAGCCACGCGCCGCCAGTGTAACTGGCTGGCGGAGCCGAGCTCTTCATGTTTCATTAAGCGTTGTTATGAAATATTTAAGCAGATATGTGAGCGAGCAGAGCAGCAGTAAGTGATCCCACACACACACACACACACACACACACACACACCTGCCCCCCAGCTGCATCAGTCTCACCATGTTTTCAGCGTGTGGTGCCTCATCACCTTCATTGTAAAGTGCCGGCGTGCAGATTAAAGCTGCGACCTGCACGCTGCGCACAAAGACGCGAGGAGGACGGAGACGAGCTCCACACAGCTCTCACTGTGTGGACATGTTTTATTTGAGTCCAGGTCGAGTGATGTCTGCCGACCCCCCCGGGTCACCCAGGTGACCCCTTTTCTCAACACAGCGTGCATCCGTTGTTCTGGTTTTGCTCTCGTTGATTCACTGCTGCTCGGCTGCGTGGGCGAAGCGTTTGGACACGTGCACCCACCTGGCCGGCTCAGGTGCCTTTGGGGGGGGTCGGCAGCGAGGCGACATGGACGAGCACACCTGAAGCGGGGCGGCGCAGGAGAAAGAGAGAGAGGTGCAG
>JBAJHX010000062.1:283423-294437 GCA_037176925.1 Amniataba percoides | reverse complement strand
ATCACATTATCAATCACACTATCGATCACGCTGTCCGCCATGTTCGGTGCAGGTGTTCGGTGGAAACACAGCTGAGCTCGACATGAACGGAAACGATCAGTAATATTTGTCTCTTCGTTCCTTTAGCTTATTTCACGTTTTATTCAACATTCATATCTGAGAGGACACCGACTGGAAATAACGGATCCTCGCGCACACGCTGCCTCACTAACATGCTAACTCTCTGAGGCCGCCCGTACAGGTACAGGTGAGGTTTACACGGACAGGTAATGTCTCCGGCAGCGTGTCCGCTGGCCTCTCTGGTGTGTTTCGGGCTGTTTCTCGGTGTTTGGAGTTTAATGGCGGCCCGGTGCTCAGTACAACAGCGCGCTGCGGCTCAAACACTCACCGACTGTCTCCGGGCAGAGTTAGCTACAGGAAGCCACAGCGGGCTACAGGTAGCTCATGAACGGCTCGGCTTCTTCCGTGAATCTTTTCTGAGCACAAACATGAAGGGCTCAAACTTTATTCGGCTCAAACGCAGCTCGTATGTCACGTTAACCACCAGCCGCCGCCATCGTGACGCTTCTTCTTCTCGGCCCCGCAGAAAAGCATGCCGGGAGATTGTCTCAACGGGCGGGAGAATGCGCCGCCGCTGCGCTAAGGATTCTGGGAAATTGAGTTTAAACACGAAGGTTGGCTGTAGTACGATAATGGTTTGTTTTCCTTAGTTCCATTTCATTTTAGTTTTATTTGGTGTCTTAACTCTCTCTTTCTCACACACACACACTTACATACACACACACACACAGGGAAATATAAACAAAGAGTATTTTAACGTATCGATATTTCACCATATTAAGCTGTTTCAAAGGTTTCTAGGCATTGTATTTACTAGTAATAACAAGAATGGTGCATTATTATTATTGTTCTTCTTATTATTATTATTATTATTAGTAGTAGTAGTAGTAGCAGTAGTAGTGGTAGTATTAGCATGATTATCAATAGTAGTAGTATTAGTGTGATTATTAATAATAGTATTAGTATTATCAAAATGACGCTTGATGTGACGTCACTGTTGGGTATGGCCAATCATAGGCGCGTGTTAGAGATCACGTGCTCTGAGAGGTCTCGCGCCCCGTCTCCACTAACCGCCGCCCGCAGTCTCTCCGGTAACTCTCCGGTAAGTTAGTTAGTCAGTCGGTCATCAGTCATTTATAAGTCTCCGGTAGTCTCTGCCGTTTACCTCGATGAACCAGCGGACACTCAGCCGGTTGAATTCCGGTACACCGTCATGGTTTGACGGTTTTTCCGCTTAAACGGTTTAACTACCGGCTGCTAGTCAGTGCTAATTTAGTTAGCCTAACGGTCACCTGGAAACAAACCATCTGATTATTATTATTATTATTATGTTACCATGCATTATTTTTGTGGTTAATTTTATATTAGATTTACTTTAGAAAAAAAAAATTCTACTAGAGCCAGATTATATTTTGCCTTGATTTTGATTCATGTTCTGGTGATTGATAGTTTAAGCCTGAAGTGTGAGGATGAAACTGTGCTTAAAGACAGATGATGTTTACTGACCACAGGACCAGTTAATTAATGAAGCGTAATTGCTAACACACAGAGAGTTTATTATGACGTTTAGATTTATATTCATCATGAACAACTGGACTAAAGTGCCTGTCATGACCTCTGTCATCATTAATTCTGTCATTAATAAACTGTCATTTATCAACATCAGATTCTGAGCCACAACTTCTTACTTTGACATTTGATATCGAGCTTTGAACTGATCTAATAATCAATAAGTGATTTTTCACATTGTCCCTGTGTGACGTCAGACCTGCAGGACGTTGATCCAGAGTGAAGAAGCATCACTACTGACGCTCTGTGTCAGACTTGAACCTTTCTCTCCTTCAGCTCAGGTAACGCGCTCACCTGCTGTCACGGCACACCATCACTTATTGATTGTTCATGTTTACGGGGTTATACATTAAACTGTGTGTGTGTGAGTTCCTCCAGCAGCAGCTCAGTGTGTCACTTTCATACGAGCAGCAGAGATGAGCAGCAGAAGACGCAGAGCCTGGTGAGAGCTGATGGACACAACCACTGTCTCACCATCACACCTATCACACACCATCACGTGTCACACAGCATCACACCTGTCACACACCATCACATCTGTCACACACCATCACACCTGTGACACACTATCACACCTGTGACACACTATCACATCTGTCACACACCATCACATCTGTCACACACCATCACACCTGTGACACACTATCACATCTGTCACACACCATCACACCTGTGACACACCATCACATCTGTCACACACCATCACATCTGTCACACCTGTGACGTCACAGCAATCATAATGAAGGATGGCACAGAGTTTGAGGTGACGTCTGTAAATGTTTCATTGGACCAAGAAGAGGCTGGAACTCTGTTCACCATGTTTGATTTAAATATGACTCAAATTATGGTTGGTTGGTTGGTTCATTGTTTGGTTGTCTGTTTCCTGTTTCAGTACTAAGAGCCGCTCCAGCTGTTTGGGTCGCAAAACACTGGATGGTCGACTTTCCAGAGGGACTCTGCAGAGGCCTGGATGGACAAAAGATGAAGTAATCACCTCTATACAGTAAAAGTCCTGCGTGTGGAGGCTTTTACTGTAAAGCAGCATGGACTCAGATACATAAGCTTTATCCTGAAATGATTTAATGTACATTTTGATAACACGTAGGTGTGTTGGTGTATTGTTTCAGCTCATCAGGTGTCTGCTTCACTCTCAGCGTCATTTCACAATAAAAGTTGGAAAAAGCCACAAACAGCAGACAGACACCATTACTGTTGATGGTTACTGCATTATTTTATCAAGGTTTTTATCATCCAGCTGTCTGATGATGGTGATGCTGATCTTCATCCTCAGGAGGAGAGGCTGCTCAGGCTGGTGAAGGAGTTTGGATCAAATAGCTGGTCTTCAGTCTCTCTTCATTTCAAAGTGAGTAGTTGTATTTACAGCCACACAGAACAGATCAAGAGGATCCTGAAACAAGCAGCTAAATCTAGATACTGAATCACACATGAACTCCATCCTCCATTTATTGTTAAAGATTATTCATATTCAGTATTATTATTATCATGGAAGCCACAGGAGGTGTCAAGCATGAAAATCATCAGTTGGGAAACTTAATCAACGATACACAACTAAAATCGATTCCTGTAGTTTTCATTTCAGCACTTAAACCTGACAGGGAGCTTTAAACTCTTGTATCTTCTTATATCTGTATACTTATCAATAATTATGAGCATTATATCATCAGGATAATATTAAAATAATATCTAATAGTACTACAAGTACTACACTACAACTGTTACCTTGTATTATAAGTTCAAACTTTGATTCCACCATGCTAAACATATACTGAGCCGCTTGACTTTAAATATCAGTCTGCAACGACAGCAGATGGTTTGCTGTAGTTTCTGTCTCCGTCCAGCAGAGGGCGCTTTTAACATTCACTGTCCACTTATGGAGCAACTCCAATAATCCATTTTAGAAGAACTGCAGGTGTACTGAAACAGCCGTCTCCACATCAACACCAACCTGTCATTCATACTGAAGTTACCATGGTGATAAGTCCTCACTATGACAGACACACAGACCTTTGTTTATCAGGGTCACAGGTCAGCAGTGGACTGTCAGCGGAGGTGGCAGCACATCAAGAATCCAGAGCTGGTCAAAGGTCCCTGGACTCAGGAGGAGGACGAGCGGGTGAAGACTCACACTGTCAACTGTAGATGTGAATGATGATATTTCCACTGACTCAGGAGGGTTGGTTGGGATTCAGCTGTCTTCCTTATAAGCTAATAAAGCTAATGAGATACATTGTGATGTCACTTCCTGCGCAGGTCATTGATCTGGTTCAGAAGTACGGCGTGAAGCGCTGGTCGCTTATCGCCAAGCACCTGCACAGTCGTAACGGGAAGCAGTGCCGCGAACGCTGGCACAACCACCTGAACCCGACAGTGAAGAAGAGCGGCTGGACGCTGGAGGAGGACCGCGTCATCTGTCAGGCCCACAGACTGCTGGGAAACCGCTGGGCCGACATCTCCAAACTGCTGCCCGGCAGGTACTTAGATCTGTCTGTACGGGGGAGGGGCTTAGCTCCGAGCAGGTGGCAGGTTTCATCAGGCTCAGTATTTCTTACAACAGTGTGTTTGTAAGAGCAGACAGACAGGTGGACTTCTGTGTTTGGCTCTCAGAACAGATAACTCCATCAAAAACCACTGGAACTCCACCCTGAAGAGGAAGGTGGAAAAGGAGGGATACCTTCAGGTCCTGCACCTCCACAACTCCTCCATCACCTCCTCTGACTCCTCCAGCTCCTCCTCCTCCAGCAGACCGGCGTCGAGGCCCTGCGGCCCCCCCAGCGCAACCAACATCCCCACCCAGGTCCGAATCCACCTGCACACCCATCCTCCATCCATGATAACAGCGTGATGATGATCATGTCCGTCTGTCCTCCAGCAGGCAGACAGTCTGTCCAGTGTGAAGGACGAGTCCACTGATCAGAGTGTGTGTGGGCACCATGGCGACCATGCCCACCTGTGCTCCATCTGTGTCCCCGCCTCCTCCTCAGGTTACGACTCCTCTCTGAGTATGTGTGAGCTGACGGCGCCCGTGGAGTTGATCGAGGTACAACACCCTTTTCCTTTGGAGGAACACAGCTAAGGCTTTTATTTTGAAATGCAGTTTAGCTGGTCATTAAACCTGTTTTGTGTGCGACTTCCTCACAGAACCCGGAGACCTGGAGCCGTGGCCCGAAGGAAGTGACCTCATCGCTGTCCAACACTGACCCGTCAGTCATTGATCTGAGCAGGAGCTATGTAAGCTGACCTTAGACTGACAGAAACACACAGCTCAATGTGAATTAGAATGAAAACAAACTGATGAAGTAACTTTCCTTCCTGTCTAAAAACCAGCAAATCATCATATTTAGTTTGTAGTTTTGTTTAAAAGTAGTGAGCAGCTCCAGCAGCGTGAGTGTGTGGCAGCAGCTGTGGTGGAGGCGAAGCTTTGACTGTGTTGCTGTGATGCAACAGCTCTCTCCTCCTGTGTACTTTGTGAACTTTGTGTACCTGGAGGATTTTGTTAAGTAAGTGTTAATAAGTTGATCCAGTAGATCAGGATCAAGGTGTCCCTTCCCTGAGTGTCACCAGAACATCTTAACCCCCCCCCCCATGAAGGACGTGTCGGTGTAACAGCAGTGTGTTGTTGTCTGAAGGAGCAGCTGGTCAGCAGTCAGGATGGAGCCTCGTGGAGCAGGAGCTTGCTGGGAGCTCTCAGCTTCTCGCCCTCTGAGGTAACGACGCCGCTCTGCCGCTCTGCTGTCTGTCCCGATGTGAAGGTGACGCCTGTCTGTCTGTCTGTCCTCAGTTCTTCAGTCTTTGTGCTGTCGAGGATCTCAAGTTACAGCGTCCGGCTCTCACTTCCACTCCGGTCTGTTCCCTCAAACACTCCACCAGCGTCGACCAGGAGCCGTCCTGTCTGCACTGCAGCCACACCACCCAGTACGTCAGGGAGGGGTCAGAGGTCACACTCAGTCACACTCTGCAGCTCAGCTGAGCCCCAGAGAGAGACACGTTTTATTTTCACGCATTTTACGCTGGTGTTACTCCCTCTTTTGTTACAGACACACACTGAGTATGTGTAAATGTTTGAATGTGTGCAGGACGCCCACAGAGATCAGGGAGCGGATTCGAGCACTGTGGATGTCTGCGCCTCAAACACCAACACCGCTGAAGACCAGCAGCAGCCAGGACGAGGTGAGCTGCTCGCTGCCGGGCCTCAGAGTCACGGTGGTCCAGCTCCCAGAGTTTGGACCTGAATCTGAGTGGTCTGCTGTCTGCTGGCAGCACGGCTCAACGTGTGTCTGTGCTTCAGGTGTCGCTGTGTTCAAGCAGGATGATGAACCTGACGTGGGAGGAGCGAGGTGCTGATCATGACAGTCAGCAGTCCAGCAGCAGCTCCGAGGTCTGACACACGCACACACACACTTTCTGGTTTCATTCACACACTGTCTGACCTTCTGCTCACCCTCAGAAAACCTGCTGACTTGTGTATTTTCCGTTAAAGCTGCTTTGATATTGGCTGCTAAATTAAAATAACACGTCAGCAGGCAGGTTTAAAGCTCGCAGAGCAAACTGAAAAATAAAAAACCGCCCCATGTCCAGGTCCACGGAGAGAGTCTGCTGAGCTCCGTCCAGCAGGTCCAGAGAGAGTCCAGTTCAGTCCAGCAGGTCCAGAGAGAGTCCAGTTCAGTCCAGCAGGTCCAGAGAGAGTCCAGCTCAGTCCAGCAGGTCCAGAGAGAGTCCAGTTCTGGCTGTGAGGAGTTTGGTTGCTTCCCGTTGGACGGGCAGATGGAGGTGTGGTGGTGTCAGCAGCCGGTCGGTTACCTGCACTCCCCCGAGTGTCCCGCATACAGACTCAACCCGTTTCAGGTGAGGACTGACCCACAGACCTTCTGAGACCGCTACAGACCAGGAGTGTGTGTTTGTCTTCAGACTCAGTGCGTATCACAACCTGACCGCTCTTCTTCCTCTGAAACATAAAAACACACTGTTGTTCCTCCATCGCCATGAACTCACACTGCAGTTTGACTCACACTCACACACACACACTGCAGTTTGACTCACATTCACACACACACACTGCAGCTTGACTCAAACTCACACACACACACTGCAGTTTGACTCACACTCACACACACACACTGCAGCTTGACTCAAACTCACACACACACACTGCCACAAACACTCACTAGAGCCCCAAATGTAACTCATCCGCTGCTGAAAATAGTCCCCAACAGATGAACTGTTTCCTCCTGTGTGTTTGACAAAAGCTACAGCGAGCAGCTGATTTAAATCAGAGACTTTTTAAACATCCCGTCATCTAAACCATGTCTGTTTATATCTGCACGTGATGCATCATCGTCCTGAGGCTGTAACCATAGTAACCATGTGATGGTGTTTGTGTTCCAGCTGAGCGGTGACCTGCAGGTGGTGATGTTCGGGAAAACAGACGATCAGATGAGCCTGACAGAACAGGCCCGGCTCTACGTGGAGCCCTGATCCTCGTTGTGTCCTCGGCTCCTGGTTGTTCTGCAGCCGAAGTCCAGTAAGACGTGAACGCAGCATGATCATTGATCATTGATCCTGACTGTCTGCTGTCCCGCTCTCACCCCGTTCACCCTGACTCAGCTCTCTGATCGTCTGTCTTCCTCACAGAGAGCCGCCCTCATCTGCATCTTCATCGTCAGCTGCTTCCTGTGAAAACATTCGGCCAATCTCCAGAGTCGACTTTTTATTCTTGAAAATCAGTTTGCTGTCAGGAAGCTTCAGATTGACTTTGTCTGATGTTTTATTGATTTATTGAGCAATTATCAGAAAACATCCTCATACATTTGAATGATTTTATTTAATTAAATTGTATTTTAACAGAAACATGAACAAATATTTTAGAAATATTTTAATGTAGTTTTACTGAAGCTGTCAGAATCACCTGATGGATTTTAGATTTTTAAATGAGCTGCGTGTGTATTTAAACATTTATCTGTAGTATTTATTCAGTGTATGTATTTCTGTATTGAAATCAGCTGCTTTATATTCTCCGTATACACAAAGACACTTTATATTTGAAACTAACTTTTGCACTTTGAATCAAAACTGAAGGTCATTTTAATTTTCATCTTTTTAAGAGGAGCTTTTATGGAGCATGTAACACTTAATATTGATGTTACTTACTGTTGATGTTTGAATCTTATTTACAGTGAATGTTTGGTACAAAACTTCTTATTTTGCTGAAAAACAAAACCTTTATTAACAGTTACAGTCTGACGTTTTCTGTTTTCAGATGTGCAATAAATGTCATTGACTGAACAACAAGTGAACTTTGGCCTTTTGTCATCATGTGTTCATCATCAGGCTCACTCCTGTGTGGAGATCAAAGGTGGAGGTGGGCTGTGATGGTGCAGCAGCCCTGAGCTGCTCTGGACACCTGAATATTTTGGTTTGTCAGATCAGAAACTTCTCCGAGTCGACCTGCGACTGTGGTCCCGAGACTCTGCAGGCTCCACTCAGACGTGACCTCAGCGACACGACATCAGGACATCGGGGACTCGACTTTGAAATCTGACCTTTTCCTTTTTCAGGACTTTGACCTCACGGACTGAAACGTGACTCAGCAGGTTGGCCGTGACTAAACAGAGAAACCACAGAGACCTGATGGTGGTGAGCTGCAGGTCAGACTGAGCTCTCGCGGCTCCACAGGAACGTGGTTTGTCTTCAGGATGAGGCATGAGAAATATGAAAATCAATACGACTAAATTCTTGTTTGTGCAGGTCGTGGCTGGTTGCAGGTCTGCGCTCTAGTCCGGCTGGAAGCCAGTGTTGATGGAGCCGACGTCCTGAGGAGGGTGGGGGAGGTGCGGGCAGCTCTTCCTCCTGGACTTGGTGAGGACGCGGTGCAGGAGGCTGGGGGAGCTGTGAGGAGGAGCCGAGGGCCCCGGAGCTGCCGGGGGCCCGTCCAGTCCCAGCGGCCGCCGGATGCTGTTTTTTCTGAGCAGTTTAGGAGTGCTGCGCCCGCTGCAGAGAAAATACTGATGTGAGTGTTGGTACTAAAGAACTGCTTTTTAAAAACTGAAGAATTTAGCTCTTTATTTCCTGTCGTCTGAAGAAAGCTCAGTGCCTCAGCTCGGTGTTGGTGTAGTTACCTCGTGCAGCCACAGGGAGCTCCTGCTGTCGTCACTACGGCCGGCACTGACCCCCTCCTGACCAGCATGGGCGGGGCTCTGGACGAAGCTCCGCCCTGCAGCAGAAAGAATGTGTTACATCACAGCTGGCTGCCGGCCAATCAGGTGCTTAGTTTATTTCTGCGGGGTTATTTCCTGCTGAAACGAAACAGCTGGACCAGAGAAGAGTTCTGATCCGGACTCTGACCCTCATCCTGACCTTGACCTTGACCCTGATCCTGATCTGGATGATCCACATCGGATCGTTTGTTAAAAACCTGCGTTCACTCATCACTGTCCGTCCGTCCATCAGCACGTCTGTGTGTCCATGTTCAGGCTGAACTCCATCAGGTCAGCATGTTTGTGTCCAACACTTTGCTTTATGAGCTGCAGAACTACAAACAATCCCATCAGCCTTTGCAACACTTTGTTTAACTCTGAATTACTGCAGCACTGTTTGAAGTACAAATAAAAATACTCCACTACAAGTGAAAGTAAATCACTTGTTTACATTTATTTTATTTGATTATTACAGTTTTTATTGTTCTGGTTTTTACACTGTTTGTGTTTATTCTGGCTCCCGTCAGTGATTGATAATCAAATATGAATAATTAAAGTCTGATGATGATATTATTGGATGTTACTGCTGATCTCTCAGGTGAGTTTACCTGCAGCGGCTCCACACAGGCTGCAGGGAAGTAACCCTCCTTTCCATTAGTCAGCCGTCCAAACCACCAGGTCTCGTCCTCCTTAAACAGAACCTGGATCAGGTCTCCCTGGTTCAGGTCCAGCTCCTTCGGCCAGTGGGAGCTGTACTGCAGCACGGCCACCACCACCTGCCAGCCACAGCCGGAGGAGCAGAGGAGGGTCAGTCAGGACAGACTTCACACGCAACAACCAGCCACTCAATAACAACTAACAACCTACTGATTACCACCTGAGAGAGCCTTCATGTCCTTTATTTTGAAAAACAAACCCCCTTAAAACCCCTTATTTTGAAAACCTCAAATATGAAACGTTTCAGAGCTCCGTGATTTACCTTTAATCTCCACATGAATGTGAAATATTTAAGAAATCCACTTTCAGATGTTATTAAGATTCAGGGATCCTGCTGTGGGCTGGAATAAATTATTCTAAATGCAAAAAATCTGAAGAACATTTTCAGTGTTTTTTATGTCAGACTTCTGTTAAATCTCATGAGCTGAGTTTCCTCTCACACTTATGGAGATTATGCTAAAAGAAAATTACAGCCATAATATTATTTAATATTCAGTATCATTAAAAAAACAGCCAGCAGGAAGCTGTTTGATTCAACATTCAATAAAGATGTTTCACTCCTGCCTTCTGTTGTCAAATATATTTGAATAGTTCAAATAAAAAGTTGATTTTGTGTCACTAAACTGAGTAAAAGCTGCTCCTGAATCAAAGTGACCTCATTCAACCTGCATCACAGGAAGTGTGTGTGTGTGTGTGTGTGTGAACCATTTAATCAGAGTGTCACCCTTCATTTACTTAAGATAGGGCTGCTGCTGCTGAGCAGGCTGTAAATACACAGAGGTCAGAGGTCACGCTGATGTAACACTGATTAACAGAATAAATGTAAAGATGAAGTCTGTTCTCATCATGTTTTATCCTGAATGTTTTATGCTGCTTTTCTTCATGTTTTCTGTCTTCAGTCTGATGTTCGCTGCTGGCTGACTGATGCATCAAAGTGCAAAATATCTGAAACTACAACAAGAAACTACCATCTTAGAAACTGACATGGACCAGAATCCCTCCACCTGAAACTCAGGAGGCCCCTGAACGCTTCTCCGCGGGGTCCTTTTCAAAATAAAAGCCTCTCTGTGAACACACTGACTCAGGTGAGCTCGTTTGATGGTTTTTACCTTTTCTGCCTCCACGTGTCTCGTCCTCGTCCTCGACCTGCACACTGAGATGCAAACACACTCTGAGCACCAACATTTGCAACCAAAACGCACATCACCGTGAGTGTGAGTGTGAGTGTGTGTGTGTGTGTGTGAGTGTGTGTGTGTGTGTGTGACCCACCTTGCGGGGAGAAGACGGTGGTATAAACCTCAAACTGTTCATCGCTGTGTCTGTAAATCTGCTGCATGCTGCTCATCTCTCTCTGTCTCACACACACACACACACACACACACTCTGAGCTTAAATACCTGCCGGCTCTAATCCCGCTGAGTGTTTCTCACACACACACACACACACACACACACACA
>JBAJHX010000062.1:267575-276370 GCA_037176925.1 Amniataba percoides | reverse complement strand
TGATCGCTGTGATCGATCAGGTGATGGATTACCTCGAAGGCGTAGTCCGTCTTTCTCACCGTGCAGGTCGCACCTGCAGGAAAAACTCACAGTCAACAAACAGCTGATCAGATCTGTGACGATTACTGATTATTGATTATTGATGAGGTGACAGCTAATCAGTTTCTTATCAGGCAGTGATTGATCAGCATGATGTGTGTTAGTGTGTGTGTGAGAGAGTGTGTGTGTGTGTGAGTGTGTGTGTGAGTGTGTGTGTGTGTGAGTGTGTGTGTGTGGGTGTGTGTGTGTGAGAGAGTGTGTGTGTGTGTGAGTGTGTGTGTGTGTGAGTGTGTGTGTGTGGGTGTGTGTGTGTGTGAGAGAGTGTGTGTGTGTGTGTGTGTGTGTGTGTGTGGGTGTGTGTGTGTGTGAGAGAGTGTGTGTGTGTGTGAGTGTGTGTGTGTGGGTGTGTGTGTGAGAGAGTGTGTGTGTGTGTGTGTGTGTGTGTGTGAGTGTACCTTGGTGGAAGGTGTTGGAGTGGGCGGGGCATCTGCACCTGTGCACACAGAAAGTTACTTCTTCAGTATCTGCAGCTTCAATGAGTGTTTTGATAAAGTTTAAACTTTAATATCTGCTCAGCAGACCCCTGATCCACATCGATCCACATCAATCCACATCGATCCACATTGATCCACATCGATCCACATTGATCCACATCGATCCACATCAATCCACATCGATCGATTAAGAAGGACTTAAACTCTCAACATGAATCTCTCGTGTTTGTTAAACAAATAAAGTTTTACAGATGTAACTGGGTTGAAAAGATCCTTCAGGGTCTCCAAGGTCACTGAGACCAGGTCCCGGACCCGGTCCTGGACCCGGTCCTGGACCCGGTCCTGGACCCGGTCCTGGACCCGGTCCGCTCTGGTCCCGAGCCGTGAGGCGTTCACGGCCGTCAGGACAGTTTGTAACGAGCAGCTGAAAGATCAAAGTCTGAAGCGCGACGAGCCGCAAACTACAAACATCCTGTTTACTGCAGTTTACCTGTTTACTGCTGTTTACCTGTTTACTGCTGTTTACCTGTTTACCTGTTTACTGCTGTTTACCTGTTTACTGCTGTTTACTGCTGTTTACCTGTTTACTGCTGTTTACTGCTGTTTACTGTTGTTCACCTGTTTCCTGTTGTTTACCTGCTGTTTCCTGCTGTTTACTGCTGTTTACCTGCTTACTGTTGTTTACCTGTTGTTTACCTGCTGTTTACCTGTTTCCTGTTGTTTACCTGTTTACTGCAGTTTACCTGTTTACTGCTGTTTACTGCTGTTTACTGCTGTTTACCTGTTTACTGCAGTTTACTGCTGTTTACTGCAGTTTACTGCTGTTTACCTGCTTACTGTTGTTTACCTGCTGTTTACCTGTTTCCTGTTGTTTACCTGTTGTTTACCTGCTGTTTCCTGTTGTTTCCTGCTGTTTACCTGTTTCCTGCTGTTTACCTGTTTACTGCTGTTTACTGCTGTTTACTGCTGTTTACCTGTTTACTGCTGTTTACCTGTTTACTGCAGTTTACTGCTGTTTACTGCAGTTTACTGCTGTTTACCTGTTTACTGCTGTTTACTGCTGTTTACTGCAGTTTACCTGTTTACTGCTGTTTACCTGTTTACTGCAGTTTACTGCTGTTTACTGCAGTTTACCTGTTTACTGCAGTTTACCTGTTTACTGTTGTTTACCTGTTTACTGCAGTTTACCTGTTTACTGCTGTTTACCTGTTTACTGCTGTTTACTGCAGTTTACTGCAGTTTACCTGTTTACTGCTGTTCACCTGTTTCCTGCTGTTTACTGCAGTTTACCTGTTTACTGCAGTTTACCTGTTTACTGTTGTTCACCTGTTTCCTGTTGTTTACTTGCTGTTTCCTGCTGTTTACCTGTTGTTCACCTGTTGCTTCCTGTTGTTTCCTGTTGTTTACCTGTTGTTTACCTGTTTCCTGTTGTTTACTGTTGCTTCCTGTTGTTTACTGTTGTTTCCTGCTGTTTACTGTTGTTTCCTGCTGTTTACCTGTTGTTTACCTGCTGTTTACCTGTTTCCTGCTGTTTACCTGTTTCCTGCTGTTTACCTGTTTCCTGTTGTTTACTGTTGCATCCTGTTGTTTACTGTTGCTTCCTGTTGTTTCCTGTTGTTTCCTGTTGTTTACTGTTGCTTCCCTCACTAGTTTACAAACAGAAACACTCACGCCGCGCGCTCCAGCTGTCTGAGCAGGTGAACGACTCGGTCTCGTGCCGCCATGTGTGCAGGTCTGATGCGGACTACAGTCTGACCGGAAGGACTACATGCTGCTTCCACCTTAACGTTTCAAAATAAAAGCCCTCAGTCACCTTCATGCGTTCATCAACGGATTTTCAAAATAAAGGACAAGTGAAGGACCTGTGGCTCAGATAGGCGCGCGTGCGTGCGTGTGTGTGTGTGTGTGCGTGTGTGTGTGTGTGTTCATTTCTTTGACTTAAATTCCAGAATAAGAGTTTTCCTGTGGTATCGGAGTAAATATTGAAAGGTCAGAGGTCACAAACAGCTGCAGCGTCCTGACACATCGACCTTTAAACAAACTGCGACTGTCGAGACGCTTCAGAGTTTTTCTTTGTGTTTTCTTCATTTCTGCTGCAGGCTGCAGAGTAAAAGCGTGGCTGTGTTTACTTCAGTTCATCAAACAGTCACTCTCTTTTAAACTGTTTTACATCATAATTATCTGAATCGTTTGCTTCATGAGGAGGGTTTCTGCTTTGACTACAAATAATCCAATAACTAATAATCAATCCTGTCTGGTGCTGCTGTTTTTATGTGGACATCCTGGTCAGAAATGTGGTTTTCTTTACGTCAGAACTTTTAACCTTTACTGCAAAAAACACGTTTCTCACATTTCCAGTGACCCACCGTCAACGTGTTTTTTTTTCTCATATTTGCATCATGTTGCACTGAAAGTCACAACTCTGACTTTTTCAGAGAAATCGGGTCATTTCCTCTCATAGTTTTCAGTTTTTCAAAAAATGGAGGCAAAACACAGATTCAGAGCTTCAAGCTGTGATTTTAGGAGCTTTGTCACTTTATTTGACAAAACAAAATAGAAAATACAGCTGTTATTTAAAAAATAATGATGAAGATAATTTTTAATGTAAAAACACGTCTTTAAAGGGATTAAAGGAGCAGTCCAACACTCCAGATCTTTTTATTGTCTGTGTTTTGATAACATGAACAGAAATAAAAAGTAAAGTTCAGTAATTATCAGCAGCAGCATCCTCGCTCGCCTCATCAACACGAGACGAGGAGGCGGCGTGAACAAGCTGCTGGAGTTTCACTCGTCCAATCACGAGAGACGTCTTCTTCTTCAGGTTTTTAGTTCTTAGTTTGCCTCTTCTGATCGGTCCAGCAGAGCGTCTGATGAATCTGTGACTGAGCAGAGACGTCACCCCGACAAACGCCACGACACGAGCCAACGATGACGATGAAGAGTCAAAATGAGGACTGATGTGATCGACCTGCATGAAGCCACCAGCTGAGGCACGACCGAAGGCCTCAGATCAAACCGCATCGACGGGAGGGACGAATGAGGGCGTGAAGCCAGCAGCTGGTTGACCCTGATGAAATCAGATGAGCAAACGTCTCGTTTCCTCACTGCGGTGGAGTTTCAGGTTTTAGAGGCAAAGTGTTGAGACTGAGCTGCAGAGCGTCACACTGTTTTCTGCCTCTGCACAGATGAAGGTCAGAGCTTCGGCCCACACTCGGCACAGAAAGGTCACATCGTCTTCGTCACCTTCATCCAGTAAGCAGGAAGTCAGCTGCTGTCTCTGAGTTTCATCGTCTAAAGAAACTTTAGAAAACAAGATTTTATCCTCCAAAAAAATCACAAACAATCTGCTGCCAACAGAACTGATTCAAAGAGACGAGTCCTGCTGCCACGGCGACGAACAAACGACCGACCAAGAGGCTGCGCCTTCATCATCTTCATCTTCATCTTCATCGGTCACACTGGGGTTCAGGGCTCCTCCCTCTCTCAGATTCACACTCGTATATAAAGTAGAAACAGCTCGAGTGCTTCTACTTGCCTGAAGAGACGCAGAGAGGCCGACAGGTGGATGAAGACAGACAGACAGACGACAGGCAGACAGACAGGCAGCAGCTCTGCAGGACTTTCAGGTGAGACAGAAATGTCTCTTCTTCCTGTTTTTACTATTTATCATATATGTTGTTTTTGTGTTTAGATTGTCTCTGTTGTTTAATCTCATCTCTGCCTCTAACTGTTGTTTTTCAAAGCTTCATGCAGACAGGAAACAGATTCAGGCTGTGAATGTAAACGTGCAGAGCTTCTTCACAGGTGGTGTCTTACGAACCGACCCCCAAAACTTTCCTGATTCACTCAGTTTAAAAGGTTTAAATCACTGACCTGCTTCCCTTTCAGGGTTCAAGTCAAACCACAGAGCAATGACATCACTATGATGTCATTCCTGTGCTGCTTTACATTCACCATCAGTGACGTCGTTTCTTATCTCAGCTCAGATCTTATTAACGTGTTCGAGTGTTGACCATCATGAAAGAAACGAATACTGATCGGGACGTGTGACGAGTGTGGAAAACAAAGAAGAAGTCTTATGTTTTTCATTTTGAGGGTGAATCATCAGGAGATTACAGAGATTATAATCCCTGTGTGAGGCCTCTCTGTGCTCCTTCAGGTTGCAGCTCAGAGGGAGATGAAGCTCATCGTGTCGTTGTGGTTGGCGGCTCTGCTCGGTGCCTTCCTGCCTCGCTCCGCTGACTGTCGACCCGCCGACGTCCCCGCTTCACGCCGCCTGCTGCTCCCCCGCTCGCTGCTCCTCCACCTGGGGGAGGAGTTCTCCCTCCGGCTGGGTGGAGGTCGAGGATCCTCCCCCGCTGCTCCGGACCTCCTCTCCTCTTGCTCCTCCTCGTCAGTGAGCCGGGCTCTGCTGCAGCGCCTCCTGCAGGCCCGGGCGGAGCAGCCGGAGGAGGTGGAGGAGGTGGAGAAGGGGAAAAGGTCAGAGGAGCCCCCCATCTCTCTGGACCTGACTTTCCACCTGCTCAGGGAGGTGCTGGAGATGGCCCGAGCCGAGCAGATCGCCCAGCAGGCCGACAGCAACCGCAAGATGATGGACACCTTCGGAAAGTGACTCAAACCCGCAAACTTTTCATTTCTGTCGAGTGTTTTTATCACCTCGTCCTCCAAAAACACCCAGAGTCCGACCGTCACACAGAGCTGACAGGAGAACATTGACAATATTCATATCTATTATTATATTAATAGCTTTAAAAATACAGTTTGACCCGCTGACACCATTTACACCTGCAGTTTGAGCAAGAAATGTTCAAACTAATCTGCACAGATTACGTTATAATAAAATTGATTGATCTGAATTTCACCCATCCTGCACTTTAGTTTTGTAAAATGAGACCTGCCGTGTTGTTCTGGATGTTTTTGTTTGAGGAATCAGTCAGATTTTCTATTTTGTTGCTAATAAATTTATTGGTGTGAGAATCACAGACTGTCTGAACATTTTGTATTTCCAACAGAGCTTCACACACACACACACACACACACAATAGACCAGAATAAAAACAATAACGACAATAAACCTGCAACACAAACATCCACTGAACCTGCACATTATAGATTCACACTGTTTTTATCATGGAAATATCACTCAAACATATCCTATATTATAACACTCATATATATTTAAGACCGCTCTGAAATACAATCAGAAACTAAATAAGAGTTAATCCAAACACAAATTCATGAAATATGCACCAGATGTCTGTGATCAATGTTCAGAGTGAAGTCTTCAACCAAAGGGGGAGAAAACTCTTAAAAATAAAGCATTATAAAGCACTAATCTGTCTTAATCTGTCATACTCTGTCATATATGAGAGGCAGAAGGTGTCAGCTGACATCATGGCTGAAAATCAGGACTGCCTGTAGAAAATGAGACTCTTCTCTTCACTTTGTTGAACATTCGTGAATGAACCCAGCAGAAACATTTGTAAAACCCGAGTTTGTTGTCGAGGTGACGCTGCCACCGTGTGGCTGCAACGAGCATCAGCAGCCGCATTTCTTTGATCAAATGCTCCAAAGAACATGTTTATTAATGTTTCTAAACCACATTCATGAAGAGATGAACCTAAATAATTTCTTCATCACAGAGACTTTGTAAAGTAATGAATCAGAAATATGAGTAAAAATGCCTTTAATTCTCCCTTAACTGCCAAAGTGGGAGATACGAAGTTCAGCCACAGTGATTGCATGAGAGAAACAAACTGCCACATCTTAATAAACAAAAGAGAAAGTCTGGTGGTACTTTTCTTCTGTTTAAAGCAGACAGATGAAGGAAAACCAGTTTCATAATAAAACAATAATTTATTTGACATTTTGACAGAAAACATTTGAAACTGGACAAACAAGACATGTGTTTATATTTAAAGGACAACATGACTAAAAATCAGACGTATCCCATCATAAGAAAAAGTCATTTTGGCATTTTTTATATGAAATTCATTCCTTCATTAATGTACCTCATTAAAGACAAACTGAAGGGAGTTTCTGCAGTTTGCACATTAAAGAGCTGCGTTTACTTCTGGTTGAGCCAGCTGAAGGAGAAAACGTGTTTCGGTCCGTCTTTGTCCTCCGACTCGTTCTGCTGATCAGACTGAACCTGCAGCAGGAGAACAAAAAACATCAAACTAGTCATTAATTATTCGATTTCAGGTGTGCTACGTTTTAATTTTAATTAACAAAGAGAAATGAAAATGATTTAGTTGCTTTGATTTAATTAAATAACGAAATGTGAATAACTAAACAAATCATGTTTCATGTTTTTTATTTCATTTTATAAGCAGCACCTGAATGCAACATGTGATGTCATACCTGGGGGGCGGAGCTGTCGGTGGGGAGTGTCAGAGGGGGCGTGGCCTGGGTGGTTGGAGGGGGGGCAGCAGGTTTACTGTGTGACGACGTGGTGGGCGGAGCTTCAGAGGGTCTCTGATGGGGCGGGGCCTGAACACCGGCTGACAGAGGCTGCTGATTGGCTGCGGGACCTCCAACACGGTGCAAAGCCTCAACTCGACTCTCTGCCGTCGTTCCTCCGACTTCCACCACTTCATCTTCATCATCGTCTTCATCAACTGAGGGGGCACAGTGTGAAGATGCTAACACATTAGCTCAGTGCTAACATTAGCACACACTCTAGCATCTGCCTCGTCTCAGATGACTTCTTGTTTCTTACACTTGATGAAGTCGACGCTCATCAGCGCCCTCCTCTGGCAGTCAAAGTTAGCAGTGAAGTGGTCCATGTTCTCGTAGCCATGCTGGACTTTATCCAGGTGGGTGGTGCTGGTTCCCTCCACGATCCTGAACATCAGACACAAGGATAAGCATTGTTGCTGCGAGTGTTATTAGAAAGTGTCGGGCGTGTTTATACTCACTTCTGCAGCAGAGGTTTGGTGGCCTGCGGACGACAAACCAACATTATTATCCAGAACGTGTAAATCAGATTTATTTTCCTTCAGTTCATTGATAATAGTCACATCTCTAACCTCTGTTTAAAAAACCTGCACATGGACAGTCAGTTAATCTGGATCAGTTAATCTGCACCAATTAATCTGGATCAGTTCATCCAGATCAGTTAATCTGGACCAGTTTATCTGGATCAGTTTATCTGGATCAGTTAATCTAGATCAGTTAATCTGGATCAGTCAATCTGCACCAGTTAATCTGCACCAGTTAATCTGGATCAGTTTATCCGGATCAGTTAATCTGGATCAGTTCATCCAGATCAGTTAACCTGGATCAGTTAATCTGGACCAGTTAACCTGGATCAGTTAATCTGGATCAGTTAATCTGCAGCAGTTAATATAGATCAGTTCATCTAGATCAGTTAATCTAGATCAGTTAATCTGGATCAGTTAATCAGGATTTTGAACCAGGCTGACCTGCAGGAACACGGCCATCTCGGACTCGTCCATGGTCTGGATGGCGGTCTCCAGCAGCTTGGCGGTGCTCTCCAGGTGCTCGCTGTACTTCCTCTGCAGACCTCGGATGTAATCCAGCTTCTCCTCCTGCTCGCAGCTGATCCTCACAGTCATCTCACCTTTTCTCTCCTCCAGCAGAGCGAACAGGTGATCGAACGTCTCGCACACCTTCGACTTCTGTCTGCGTCCGTTCTCCTGAAAACAGAGACTCAACCTGAAGCTCAGGTGGAGGTTTAACCTCTGACCTGCTTCACTTATTTCCCACGAGGCTGTGAACACAAGTAAACTTTGACGAAAATAATTCATGAGGATAGTAAGTAAAGTAAGTAAAAGTAAAGGAGAATTTATGGTCTGTTCACAATTCAGCAAACTCCAACAGAAAATTCAAACCTGTGACATGAATGAGCAGCGTCACAGGTGACTTCTTGTTTCATAGAAGTGATTAAAACAAAAAGCTGAATCTGTGAAGCTTCGTAAAGAAGAGCTGCAGATTCAAAGTTACAAAAACACACTTAGAAATGTGCTTTTTAGTAAATAAACTTATAAAGAGCTGCCTGATGAACTCACGTCAACAGCTCTGCAGGTTTCCTCCAGCTGGCTGATGATGGCCTGAATCCGCTCGTTGTTGCCCACCAACATGGAGATACAGTCAGTCAGCTCGGTCTGCACACACACGCACACACACAGTTTACATGTCTTACATAAAACACTGTCTGTCCACCTGTCTGTGCTCGGTGCTGTGAGACAGTCTCACCTTCTGAGCGAGGAAGACGCTGTCCAGCGGCGCCACCTCGCA
>JBAJHX010000062.1:160745-183556 GCA_037176925.1 Amniataba percoides | reverse complement strand
GCGTGATCGGAGACTACCTGGCTAAATACAGAGTGAGCACCTGTGTGTGTGTGTGAGTGTGTGTGTGTGTGTGTGTGTGTGTGTGTGTGGGTTTAACACTGACCCCCCCTGCACCCCCACAGAGCGACCGCAGGAAGGCTCAGAGCGGCATGGAGGCCGCCTGGAAGTCGATGGAGAAGAAGGAGAAGATCCCCTGGATCAAGAAAGCAGCCGAGGACCAGAAACGCTACGAGGTACACACACACACAGACACACACACTGATACACACACAGATACACAGACACACACTGATACACACACAGATACACAGACACACACTGATACACACACAGATACACAGACACACACTGATACACTGATACACACACACACACGCTGATACACATTCACATACATAGACATATGTATACATGTGTGTGTGTTTGTGTGTGTGTGTGTGTGTGTGTGTGTCTCTGTGTGTGTGTATCTGTGTGTGTCTCTGTGTATGTGTGTGTGTTGCACTCACCTTGTCGCCCTGCAGAGGGAGCTGTTGGAGATGAGGACTCTGTGTGTGTGTGTGTGTGTGTGTGTGTGTGTGTGTGTGTATCTGTGTGTGTATCTGCTCATCTGTGTGTGTGTTGCAGAGGGAGCTGTTGGAGATGAGGACTCTGTGTGTGTGTGTGTGTGTGTGTGTGTGTATCTGCTCATCTGTGTGTGTGTTGCAGAGGGAGCTGTTGGAGATGAGGACTCCGGCTGCAGGTCAGAGTCAGAGGAAACCCAAGTTTGACGGGGAACCAAAGAAACCTCCAGTGTGAGTGCAGATAAACGAGCACTAATGAACGAGCTATTGATCGATGCTCTGTTTCCAATAACTGATCGAGACAAACAATCTCAGATTAATGAATCAAACCTACGATCAGTGCAGACTGATAGTGACATAAGCCCCGCCCCCTGCTGCTTCCGTCCAATAGGAGCGGGTATCAGATGTTCTCCCAGGAGCTGCTGACCAACGGCGAGCTGAACCACTTCAGCCTGAAGGAGCGGATGGTGGAGATCGGCAAGAGGTGGCACAAGCTGAGCCAGAGTCAGAAGGACAAGTACAAGAAGCTGGTGGAGGAGCAGCAGGTGGAGTACAAGGCCGAGCTGGAGGCCTGGGTCAAGGTAACCTGCTGCGCCACGCCGTCACCACGGCAACCAGAGGTCTGCAGAACAGCAGCCATGATGTTAATTTACATATCAGCCACCTCAAAAACTGTGGAGGACAAAGATGTTCATGGGAAAAAATAAAAATATGATAAGAATCAAGTTTAGATTTAATTCTGATGCAAAGGTGAACAACAGTGTTTCCATGGTGACGAACAGACCTCTGACGTCAGGTGGCCACACAACAAAATGAAACTGCATAAAACACAGAAAGCAACCTGACAGTTTTTCTTCTCTTCTTCTCATCAGGCGTTGTCTCCTCAGGATCGAGCTGTTTACAAAGAGTTCTCCTCCTCGGTGAGTCCTCAAACATTTAAACATGTGCTTGAGTCATAAAGTTTGTTCACACTTCAGCACGTTGTGATTAGCATGTTAGTTTTTACGTGAATCAGAATACAGCATGTTTGTGTCACACTGGGTGAGACGGAGAGACCACAGCACCGTCACAAATACGGTTCCCTCGTTTATCGCAGGGTTACTTCCAGAAACAGACCACAATAGACGAAATCCGCGAAGTAGCAATTTTACAATTATTAAATGTTTTAAGGCTGTAAAACCCCTCACCACACACTTTATACACTTTTCTCAGACAGGCATTAATATTTACTCGCATTTCTCTCTTGTTTAAACACTCTGAAAGTTCAAACCATCGTAGATTTATAAGATTAAAATATGGAAGCTGAACGCTTCCTGTACTGTACAGGAGACACGGAGGAGACTGACTGACAATAATCTACCGTCCCTCAGCCAATCAGGACGCAGAACACAATGTGCATTCATACCCTGAAAAAAAACTATGCAAAATTGCACAAAAAAAAAACAGCGAGGCCGCGAAAGCTGAAGCGCGATATAGCGAGGGAACACTGTTCCTATGAAGCGAGAACGTGAATATGTGAACATCATACGTGGTGTTGTTGACAAACTGTTAGTTTTTATTTGGTTGTTCGTTTGCTCTTTGTCTCTATTTGTGTAAAATGTCTCAAAAACGCCCTGATGATTAATGATCAACACGGCTCTGTTACTGCTCAACGTGTTTGTGTTTCTTCTTCAGAAACGTCGCAGCACCACTAAAGTTCGCAGCAGCCCCGGAGCCAAAGTCCGAATGACAGCAAAGGGGAAGGCAGCAGGTTCGAGAGCCGCCGCACAAACTGTGGGAGTCACCAAAAGGGCGATGGCGTACCGCGCCAAGGTAACACACTGTACACACCACTACACAACAGGAACACACATCATCAACAAAAATACACAATAACAGTCACAAACTACACATCGGGCTGTTTAGGTGTTTGCTTCACACCCCCTGTGACTGAACACATCTTTCTCAGAATGAACAATGAAATGACAATTTTACAAATTCAGTCAGAATTATATTTTTTTTATCTTAATTTGATCTTCTGGTGAAGTCAGTTTATTTTTGTTCAGACATTTTAAACCGCGTCAGGAGTGAATCAGCGTCCGTCTGTCTGTCTTCCAGCAGGACATGTCTGACTCAGACGAGGAAGAGGAGAAGAGCGACTCGTCTGACTCTGATGAAGATGACGAGACGTCAGGATCCACAGACAGCGACGACGATGATGACGATGATGATGAGGTAAAAAACAAAACACTTTCCTTTTGAAATGACAGTTCACGCTTTAAGTGAAGGTTTGAGGTTCGCTTCAGTTTTACCGTTAACTGATTAATTAATGGATTGTAAAAACTGGGTTTGAACGTGAATCCCTGTAAAAAATCTTTACTACTTCAAGTTAATAAGTTAATAACTGATTTCATTACTATGCATATGAAAGAATTAAAACTCAATAAAATTCACCAGAAAAACATAAAATCTGGCTCTAAATTTTCATTTGAGGTATAATGAATATTTTATCTTCTTATCTCAGTGATAGGTGGCATTAAACTCTGATGTTGATAATAATAATAATAATAATAATAATATTAATGATGATAATGTCCTCTAAAGTGGTCCAGCAGCATTAAAACTGATAACGATAACTTTATGTCCTCAGAACGATGATGAGGATGAGGATGAAGATCAGAGCTCCTCAGAGGAATCCAGCGACTCGGATTCGGACTAGATCCGCCCCCTCCGCCTCATTGGAGAGGACAGGCTGTGCAGGCCACGCCTCCTCACATGTCAATCATCCCAGCAGACCAATGAGACGTGGTGATGTCATACAGTGGTCACGCTGGCCCCTCCTGCCTCCCTGTGGAGGAGGCGGAGCCTAACGGAGTGTTTTGTTACTGTGCGTTTTTCTGTTTTTTATCGAGTGTTTGTTGGTTTTTATCTGAGCGAGTTTCAGACGGGCAGAGAGGTTTGTTTTATCTTTTTGGAGCGAGGACGGGGCGGGTTTGTACAGTTTGACAGGTGGGGGGAGGGGCGGAGCCTACTGGCTGTCATTGCATACCGCTGAGGGAGGAGCCAGTGTTCAGCCTCCAATTGGCCGTCTGCCTGAGAAAATTATTAACAAATAAATGCACTTTTTCTCATCTGTTGTCTGACTTCATTATATCCAAACAGCTAAATGACTGTAAATATAAACGTATCTCTTCTTCTTCAGAAAGATTTAATCCTTCTCACACTCAGACTTGGGGATCAAACCGTCGACCCCCCAACGAGCAGCTTTTCCTCCGGACTCCGTCACCCTCTCAGACCTCATGGAAATCCCGACTGAACTCTTATCTCCCCTGAAATTACAAACCTCTAAATCAGTGTGTTCGTAGTCAGGTTCCTGCATTTAAAGGTTAAAAACCTTTGAATATGAAATAAATGATAAATCTAGATTACATTATTAGATTAAATAATTAGATTTACTGGGCAAAACTAACAAAATCCTTTACTTATATCCTTTTATAAACTGAATTCCATCAGTCCGCACTCAGACTTGATGGACTTGAGACGTGACTTTGTGACCTGTTGATTAGCAAGATGATGTCAAGATGATGTCATCAGACCGTTGAAACAAAAGGACACGCAGGCGAGTTCAGTTTGGTTTCAGGTTTTATAGACATTTGAATTAATAGATTTATAGAATATAAACAAGCTTCTCTCCCACCTCAAACATCCATCCATCACCTGATACACAAATAAATAATCTGACCTCTGACCCCGACATTATTCACCTACATCACACTGAAGCCGGCTTGTCCTCCAGGCGTTTGGCACACGTTACTGTGGTAACACTCCCTCCCTTCCCTTTGTGTGCACTTGGAGAGAACTACATTACCCATCAGCCCTTGCTCTCACCACAGAAAAATGTTTACTCCCAACTCCATCATCTGATTTTATAAAACAGTGATGCCCGGAAAAACAGTCCAACAGATGCATCACAGTCATTACCATGGTTACCAAACTTTATAAAAAGGGACTCCACCCACCCCCAGCCACCCCTCCCCCAAAAAATATGTTTGTTCATCCACACAGCGAGCAGTCAGATCACAGCCTGCACTCAGCAAACGACACGTTAAAGGACCGGCCCGGTCCAGTCGGCGTTTCTTTCACTGACCATCTTCCAAACCAGCTTCACACCTGAGCAGGTGAGAGGCTCTGCGATGCGTCTCCAAACATTCAGAAGATGCATGTCTGACTTCATCTAATCGTTTAGTTGTCAGCTGCAGGACCTCAGTGTGAGACGAGCAAACAGCTCTGTTCTGAGGCAAAACATGTTGAAATTAAAGGAATTCAGTGTCCTCCACCAAAACCTGCCGCAGGAACCGAAAACAGGTGGAAGAATAGTTTTTTAAAGAGTTTGGTTGGCTCGTGGTTCTACCTGTCTGCTACAAGTTTAAAACTGATCTTTACATAAATGAACAGAAATCAGCTGCTTCCTGAAGGAAGGAGATCAATCTGAAAACTTCTGGACCTGGTTTGGAAAATGGTCAGAAAGAAGCAAGAAGGTCCTTTAAAAAAGCTGCACAGCCTGATGGGAGTCGAGTCGACAGCAACACGTACAGCTGCAGCTACGCTTTTGTTTCAGTATTTATCAATCTGTTGGTGATCTTTCTGAAAAAGTCTTGTCCAAAACCCCCAAAAGATCTGACAGCTGGGTGAACAGTCAGCAGAAGATGAGAGGAGGTTTGATGGACTTGTTCATTAACACGTTATCAGATAAAATAGTTGTTGCAGTTGTAATCTTTTCCTCCCTGATGTCTGACTGACAGGATTTCACTGTTCAGAGTGATCACAAACTGCTGACCTCTGACGCCAATTCAACTCCTGAACCAGGATTCAAACTACAGACCTGAAGCAGCTGTGATGACAACACACACACACACACACACACACGCACACAGAGCGTCATAGCGGGACATCCAACAACTTCTTGTGCAGGTACTGCTTCACCTCCTCGATGCCGTTCAGCTTCTCCAGCTCGTGGTACGGCAGCTAAGAGGGGACAAAAAGACAACAAGTCACATGACAAACTACAGAAAGCGTTTATCACATTTAGTTTAAAACATTTGGTTCTGCACGTTGTGTGAGTTGAGGGCGGCTGACCTGCAGGATGATGTATCCCAGCAGCCTCAGGTGACGGTCCCTCATGGCCCGAGAGCCGACCAGAACCTCAGAGTTGTGGCAGTAATGCCACTTATCGTTGACAGACATGATGACCCTGCAGAGAGCAGACAGAGTTTACGTATCTGAAAGCTTTGTGATGATGAGAAGGCATCGGGCTCTCTGAGGCAGACTGACCTCCTGATCTGCCTCTGCTCTGTTGGGGGGTTGTCAGCGGGGGCTCTGTCGGGGGCATGCAGCTGTGGCGGTGATGAGGGAGCCCGCTCGGCCCCGGAGCCCTCAGAGTACGTCACACCCTCATAAAATCCTGGTAGCTCGCAGTCCGCCCCCTGGCCCCCCGCTCCACCCTCATCCTCCAGGATCTTCCTGATGGAAAACTGGAAGAGTGAGTCCGGGGCCGTGACCCCGACAGGTCCTTGGGCCCCTGGCTGGGCCAAACCATCGGAGGGGGGGCTGCTGAGCGTAGAGCTGTCCTGGCTCTCCAGAGAGTGTTCCTTCGCCAAACCAGAGTAGTACTCGGCTGCAGGGACGTAGTAGGGGCCATAGTCTAAGGGTCCCCCATTAGTCCCAGGTCGCGGGGGCCCCGATGGTGTCGTGGCCCCCGGTGTGCTGCGGATGTGGTGGGGCAAGAAGGACCTGGGTTCTATGGCCCCGCCAATGGCTTCGCCCACCTGACACGGCTGCTCCGAACCTTCCTCCAGCGGCGTGAACGGGGAGAACTTCTGGAACTCTGAAGTCACCACGGCAACCGCAGCATCGGTTGGTTTGGACACCACGGCGACGCAGGACGGAGAAACGATGCTGAGAGCGATGCCAGCTCCGGTCCTGATAGGAAGAACCCGACCAGAACTGTCCATCCACAACACGAAGTCTGAAGATGAACAGATGGTGATCAGGTTACAGCATTCACGTACCGTAACACGCCGTGAACAGTGCAGTGTCAGTGAGTCCGTGTGTGATACCTGTGTAGTATCCCGGAGCGAGCACCTCGTCTTGTTTGTAGTTCTGTTCTCCAATCAGCTGCCGCAGAGCTTCGGCCACCAAACCTTTGTAACTGACAATAAATCAACTCGTCACAAGCCTGAAGGAGCCACTCAGAGGAGATCGGCTGAAAACGGCTCAACACGCGTTCAGGTGTGTCTGTGTGTTACCTGTATTTGCGGTTCACCTCATCAGCAGTCAGGGCATGGTCAAACATCAGGACCTTATGGGCGTCCTGCAGTCGTGGTCCGGTGTAGTCGCAGTACTCCAACTCCACAGCAGCATCAAGCAGAGAGAGGTACCGCCGCACGATCAGAGCGTACGGGCTGTCTGAGGAGGGGGAGCAGAAAAACAGACTCGTACTTTAATCTCACTTTTCCATTTTGAACTGTGAATCAGACTCTGCTGTTGCACTGGGACATGAAACGGTTGCAGGTGAGTTTAACTGGTTAACTTGGTACTGACTGGTGACGTTGCTGATGAATGCGGAGGAGAAGACTCTGTGCAGCACCAGGCCGGGGAAATGCCCCAGCTGGAACAGAGACATGAGGATGTTGACGGTGGCGAGTGGCGAGCTGAGTGCTTTCAGCTCCACCACCTCCTCCAGCCGAGAGAAGAAGAGCTGCTCGTTGGAGGGACGGTAACTCATCCTGCTGAAGGGAAACACCAGCTTCTGGATCACCTGTGGACACAGACAAACACACCTGCTGAGTTTACAAGTCCTGAAAGCCTCCAGAAACCTGTCTTCAAATAGTAAAATGCATGCATTGTTATTGCACGCCTCATTAAGCAGGTGAAAAATAAGTTAATAGCACTGTCAAACCTGATTCAAAAATACAGAAAACCTGATTCATAAATATCTTATTCTGCGATTTAGACATTTCTGACGACCGTGTAGGAACAGAACAAAGTGACAGATGTAACCTGAGCTGAGATGCCCCAATAACATCTCAGATTATTTCTGCCACACATTATCTGTAGCACAAATACACTCGTGGGCACTGCAAAATGAAGTCTGAGCTGATCGCTGCCTGCAGCAGCTACTGACCACTCAGACCGATCGTACCTGGGAAGAGTTCGATCAGAGCCAAGCCAACCTTCTGCTTCTGGATAAAGTCTGTTTGCTTTATCCGGAAGCAGAAGTCTGTTTGGTTTGTGGAATTAGTGCCCAATATTTATAATAAACTTCTCACTATAACTCTCAGTTGAATCCTCATATCAGGGGAAGCCTCGACTGAAACCTTCCAGCAGTTTCAGGTGCTTAACATGTACAGAAGGTCCTGAGCTTCAAAATTATAAAGATACTTCTGATTTGAGTTTCCACAGGACCACCTGCAGTCCTCACCTTACTGTCCAGGTACTCTGCCTTCTTCACCAGGAAGTCTGCGATGGTGTCGAGCAGCCGAGTCTCTCTCAGTCGATGCCGAGCAATGTATTTAGCAATCAGAGCCATCGTGTAAGGAGTGATGCTGTCCACCTTCTTTGGTAACTCCTCTGCTTACAGTCAACACAGTAAACACGGTGTCAGGCACTGATAATCACTTTCAGCACTTACACTGACAGACCAGCTGAATGACACCCGACTGAACTTTACCTGCGAGGCTGCTGATGAACCTTTCCTGTCTGTTCTGGTAGAACAGGTGTGAACTGAAGATCAACTCCAGACTCTTGTTGCTCGCCTCTCGAGCACACGCCGCCAGCATCTCATCCAACAGAGCCATTTCCTGGTCACGAACACCGCTGACACTCGCCAGGGTGTGTTTGACCAGACGCAAGATCTTCCTGAAAGACACAAGTCATGAATATATACAGATCAGACCTTAATATACATCTTTAAAAATCTCTTAATCATCCTTTAAACACACAAACACCTTTATATAAATCAGTGTTTCTGTAGCCTCAGAGCCTTTGTGTCCATTTAACTGAAAAACTTAACAACCAATTAAAAAATATTTCATATCACATCATTATATAAAAGTTCTCCATTTTTCAATTAAAGTGCAAATTGAGGTGTTCGATCCAATTTAGGGTATTTGGCCAGTTTTAAAACTGAGGTTGGTGGAAGATGACCACGATCTGTCTATGTCTGACTATCTTACAGTCCATGAATCATCCCCTTAAAACACCATTAAAATACATTTACCTTCACAGAATCATTATCATGTCACTTTTAATGATGTCGCGCCTGCTCCAGCTGCTGCCCTCCAACAGCCGCAGAGGACTGGCGAGTGGCGAACATGCTAACGTGCACAGACAGACTGTGTAAAGTGATCCTTTCATCCCACGGTATCTTCTCACCTGTTGGCGAGCAGCTGCTCCGGGTTTGGAGGCGCGCTGCTGGCGGCGGCAGCGTTAGCGCCCCCTGTAGCAGCGATGGCTTCCTGCGGCTGCAGCGAGCGCCACTTGAGTCTGTAGTACGAGAGCAGCAGGAAGAGCGTCTGCGGGTGTCGCTCTCTCTCCAGGTTCTTCTCCAGGCCGGCCAGGCAGGCCTCAGTCAGGGGGTGCTGCGTCCCCGGGTGGAGCTTCATGCTGGAGCTGAACACCATGGACACGTCCTTCTGGTTAAACTGGTTCAGTCTGGACTGAGACTCCGCCTCCAACACCTGGACCACCTGAGAGTCACTGGGAAGACCTGAAGACAACCCCCCCCAGCAGAGACATGTCTGTGAACTGCACTCACACTTTAAAAAGCCCTTTAGCCTTTTTTCACAGCAGCTGAGTGACGATGAAGAAACGCTCTGACCCCCCCACACCCCCCCACAGGGACTCACCCAGTGCTGCCACAGCATACAGACAGTTGACGATGCTGAAGTTGTCAAACTTGGCGCAGTCGTTGACGATGGCGTTACAGAGAGTCTGGAAGTCCTGATGCTCCAGGATCTGCCGACCGTCCCCCCCCTCTGCTGCTGCTGCCGCCTCAGGGTCCGGGTCGCCCGCCCCCCCCCGGGGCGGCGGCGCGGCCTGCAGCAGCTGCCCGATCTTCTGCAGGGCGACGGGGTAGTGGTTGTGGGAGATCTTGGCGGGGTTCTGCGTGACCCAGCGCAGCACCTCGTCCGGGCGCCGCGAGCGCTCGATCAGACGCTTCATGGTGAAGAACGTGTCGTAGCTCATCTTCTCGTGGATGAAGTTCCACGTCTTCTTCTTGCCCCCGGCGGCCGCCCCTCCGACTGGAGCCCCCCCTCCGTACGTGTGGAAGTGGGCGTGATGCTGGTAGTGGGGGGGCAGTGGGGGCGGGGCCAGGTGGGCGGCCTGCGCGTGGGGGTGGGAGTGAGGGTGGGGGTGTGGGTGGTAGTGATGGTGGAAGTGCGCTCCTCGGTGGGCGTCGGGGCGACCCTGGTACAGCTGGTAGGTGGGGGGAGGGGGGGCTGGGTGATGGGGAATGTGGGGGTGGGGGGGGTGGGCTGCCTCCAGCATGGCGAGCCCCGCCCTCCGCCCCTGTTTAACCCCTCCTCCTCCCCCTGCGCCCCCTCCACCTCCTCCCCCCCCTGCGGTGCTGTAGAGGCGGGTGGCATACATGGCGACAGACTGAGCGGCAGGCCGGGGGGGGCAGGGAGGGGGGCAGCGAGCTCGGCTCAGGAGGCGCCACCCAGTGGACAAACACAGCATAGTCCAACAGGCAGGCCGCCAGGAGGCAACAGCACACCACTCCTACAGGGGGGGGGGCAAAAGATTAACACACCTGTTCACCTGTCTCTGTCCTCCTGCCTGTCCACCTGTCTGTCTGTCCACCTGTCTGTCTGTTCACATGTCTGTCTGTCCACCTGTCTGTCCTCCTGTCTGTCCACCTGTTCACCTGTCTGCCTGTTCACCTGTCTGTCCACCTGTCTGTCCACCTGTCTGTCTGTTCACCTGTCTGTCCACCTGTCTGTCCACCTGTCTGTCTGTCCACCTGTCTGTCTGTTCACCTGCCTGTCCACCTGTCTGTCTGTTCACCTGTCTGTCTGTCCACCTGTCTGTCTGTTCACATGTCTCTGTTCATCTGTCTGTCCTCCTGTCTGTCCACCTGTTCACCTGTCTGCCTGTTCACCTGTCTGTCCACCTGTTCACCTGTCTGCCTGTTCACCTGTCTGTCCACCTGTCTGTCCACCTGTCTGTCTGTCCACCTGTCTGTCTGTTCACCTGTCCTCCTGCCTGTTCACCTGTCTGTCTGTTCACCTGCCTGTCCACCTGTCTGTCTGTTCACCTGTCTGTCTGTCCACCTGTCTGTCTGTCCACCTGTTCACCTGTCTGCCTGTTCACCTGTCTGTCCACCTGTCTGTCCACCTGTCTGTCTGTTCACCTGTCTGTCTGTCCACCTGTCTGCCTGTTCACCTGTCTGTCTGTTCACCTGTCTGTCCTCCTGTCTGTCCACCTGTTCACCTGTCTGCCTGTTCACCTGTCTGTCCACCTGTTCACCTGTCTGCCTGTTCACCTGTCTGTCTGTCCTCCTGCCTGTTCACCTGTCTGTCCTCCTGTCTGTCCACCTGTTCACCTGTCTGCCTGTTCACCTGTCTGTCTGTCCTCCTGCCTGTTCATCTGTCTGTCCACCTGTCTGTCCACCTGCCTGTCTGTCCTCCTGTCTGTCTTCCTGCCTGTCCACCTGTCTGTCCACCTGTTCACCTGTCTGTCTGTCCACCTGTCTGTCTGTTCACCTGTCTGTCCACCTGTCTGTCCTCAGGCCGACATGCACACATTCACCTGTGGTTACTCTTTCGTCACAGACACGTCACTGCACAAGTCAATAAAGTATAATGACGTCATGCCTAGCGTGTTTCCTGCCTGTCTGTCCAGCTAACAGCTACCTGAGCTGTCAGTTAGCAGGAAGCTAATAGTCGCATGTTGTCAGACAGGCAGCATGAAGCTAACAGGCTGCTCAGATAAACTGCATTAAAACCAGCTAACTGTGAGCAAAGCTGAGCTAAGCTAACCGGCAGCTCCACCAGCTGATCTGTTAGCATGTTAGCATGTTAGCATGCGATCACCGGGTTATCAGCGGGTGCTCAGCCCGCAGGTAGCCCGCTGATGGCGCGCGTCAGCCGGCGCTGTGCTGCTGTCGGGGCCGCCGTGTTTACCTCATCGCTCAGTGCTCCGCTGGATCCGCTGAGGCCGCAGACAGTGAAGGTTCAGCGGGGAAACAGGCAGCGGTCAGCCGTCTCATTCCTCCACACAACCCAGCATGCACCGGGAGGACGGGGGCGGGCCGGCAGCGCCCCCTGCAGGCGGCTCCGAGAACAGCACCCACCGATCACTTCTATCGATCACCCATCAGTCTGACACTTCTATGGACTCACCTGTGAGTCCTGGTTTATTCAGCGACTTAACAAACGATCCATAAACACCTGGATTCTGTCAGTCAACAGCTGCATGTTTTCCGGTTTTGTTTTGTCGTGGCACAGAAATATTTAAATCATTACTGAGTGTGTGTTACATAACGTGCAATATATATATATATATATATATATATATATATATATGCAGGATAGGTCAGATAGTCTTTGGGTGAGTAAACTTCACTGTTAAAGCAGCTGAAAAAACAGTTAAAGGCATATATACAGTAAACAATAATGATAATAATAATAATAATAATAATAATAATAATAATAATAATAATAATAATAATAGAAGAAACAGCATTTACATGCACAGCCTCACCCAGGTGTGCAGGGATGAGATGTTATTGCACAGGTGTATATGGATATTTACATATAGTTATATATGTAAAATTCTAAATATTATTATCTGTTTAGTATTTCTCATTAGTTTTCTCCGATGAAGCCTCTCTACATGAAGTAATTCATGTTCCGTCCTGCAGGTGGCGGTGATGAGCACGTGGCGCTTTCACCGACAAAAACACAGAAGAAGAAATCTGGCTCGTCAAAGATGGCGGAGCAGGGTGATTACGGAACAGAAACATTGAACTTGAGTTTATATTAAAGGCCGTTTCTCCTGTTCTCCTCCGCTGTGAGTCTGTGAGGGTCGGAGTGAGGATGGCTCACCGCTACCTGCGGCTGTCAGCCGGCTGCAGGAACCTGCTGCGGCTGCTGCTGCCCTCCAACAGCCCGAGAGCGCTGGTAGGTGAAGAACATGCTAACATGCTAACGTGCTAACGAGCGGCACTGACAGGCTAACACTGACAGGTTAACACTGACAGGCAAACACTGACTGACTGACTGACAGGCTAACACTGACAGGTTAACACTGACAGGTTAACACTGACTGTTTAACACTGACAGGTTAACACTGACAGGTTAACACTGACTGTTTAACACTGACTGTTTAACACTGACAGGTTAACACTGACTGTTTAACACTGACTGCTTAACACTGACTGTTTAACACTGACAGGTTAACACTGACAGGTTAACTCTGACAGGTTAACTCTGACAGGTTAACACTGACAGGTTAACACTGACAGGTTAACACTGACAGGTTAACTCTGACAGGTTAACACTGACTGACTGAGTTAGGTTATAAAGATTTAGATGACGCCTCACAGGTGAGTACAGCTGATGTCTCTGATGTATGATGTCATCAGGTGTGCAGGTGTTACACTGTTCCATGAAACGTATGTTTTCACATGTTATTTCATATTTATCATGTTTTCATATTTTATTTCATATTCATCATGTTTTCATATTTTATTTCATGTTCATCATGTTTTCACATGTTATTTATCTTATTTATTTCTTATTTCTCTTCCCTTATTTCTCCTGCTGGTCAGGTGACGTGCTCGAGCGCGGGCGGACAGGTAAGCAGTGGGCGGAGTCTGCTGAGTGACCTGCTGGGAGCGTGCAGGACTCTGAGCTCCAGACCACCAAAAGGTACCGGACAGTGTGTGTGCTGCTTTGCATGTGTGTTTGTGAGGATGTTGAGTCTGCGTAACATGTTTGAATCTCTCAGGTCGAGTTCACAGTTTCAAAGTTCAGTTCTGAGTTTAGGTTGGAGTTTGTTTTAGACATCGGCTGACAGCCATCACAGAAGTTTAGACGTGTGTCCAGTTTTTTTATTTTTTGTTTTTTTTTTTTCTCCTCAGGTTTTGAGAAATATTTTCCAGAAAGTCAGAAAACGGCAAAAAACAATGAAGCAGCAACCAAAGGTAGAAACACAGACTATTATTCACTGACTGATTTACTGTTGTGTTGTGTTTTAAAATGATTGATTCTTCCGGTTTTGCTGGGACTGAGTAGAATCTGCAGCTCGACTCTCTCTGTCTTTAAACTAAAGCGTGTTGGTGTTGAGGTGGGAGTCTAATCAGATATGATAAAGTCAGAGGTATTTGAATATATTTATGACAAACTGCTGATTACACATTCACTCGATCTTACAGGTTTCCTGCTTCCTTTAAGTCATTTTACTTGAACACATTGTATTGTAGACTGACCAAAGTTTCCTTATGCCCTAAGAATCAAGACTAAAAACTGTAAACATTACAGCGTGGCTCTTATACACGTTTACACTCCTCACAATCATTAGTTTTTATTATTATATCCATTTTTAATTGACATATGAAACCTTTTCCTGTGAACCCATCTGCATTTTATCACTTAGAGAATCAAAACTGTGAGATCATTTGATGCCATTCGATCTTGACCTCACGTTTGTGAAGTTATCTTTTCAATAAAATATCGGTTTATCGGACATTAGGTGCTGCTATGATAGATATTTGGCATATTTTTAACCTCTGCAGCAAACATCCCAGCGTCATGTCTCTGTGGTCAGGACAAGTTGTTCAGGTGAACTTTTCTCTGCTTCATTACCATCAATCTGATCGATTGATTATTGTCTGTTCTCAGAGGACAAACCTGCCAATGCTCAGAAAGCCTCTGGGAGGTCATCAGGTGAAGAAGGAGGAGAAGGAGGTGGAGGAGGAGGAGGAGGAGCAGGTAGAGGAGGAGGAAAACGAGGAGGCCGCAGGGAGGAGTCACACTGGCACAGCCGTCTGCAGAAGGTCAGTGTGTGTGTTCAGCTGGGCGCACAGGTGTGTGTGCTCTGTGGCCCTGACCTGTGGGGTGTGTTGGTTTCAGGGCGATATTCCCTGGGATGACAAAGAGTTTCGGATGTACCTCCTGAGTGGAGTGGCTTTCTGGACCACCGTCACGTATTACTTCTTCTTCCGGGATGGAGGGCGAGAGGTCACCTGGAAGGACTTTGTCAACAACTACCTGTCCAAAGGAGTGGTGAGGACGTCTGTGATGTTGTCACCGTAATCCTCGATGATGTCACGTCAGCTAACAGACTTTGTGCTCTTGGTTGTGTTGTGTGCAGTTACTGTGTACATTGATCTGAGGTGTGTTGAGGGACAGTAAGAAGCAAACACAGTGTGACGGTGCGTTTTGTTCCTCAGGTCGACCGGTTAGAGGTCGTCAACAAGCGTTATGTCAAAGTGGTTTTCTCTGCTGGGAAGACACCAGTTGATGGGGTGAGTTACATTTTACTGTTAAAGCTGTTTGTGTCAGAGCTGTCAGCTCTTTACAGAGTCTGTGCGTCATGAAGGGGACTTGTTGTTCTGGTAAATGTTTTCTTGACGTTGGCTGCTGGAAGATGATGTGAGTTTTACTGAACAGTGAACTAACAGGAAGGGAAGCAGAGATTCACTCTGTTTCTTTGTCTCCTCCAGCAATATGTGTGGTTCAACATCGGCAGCGTGGACACTTTTGAGAGGAATCTGGAGACGGCTCAGTACGAGCTCGGCATCGAAGGCGAGAACAGGCTGCCGGTGGTTTATTCCACGGAGAGCGACGGGTGAGGAAACTGTCACGTCTGTCACACGGCGCTGATTTATGTCAGCACAGAAATCACAAGTCTGTCGTCTTTCCTCTCCAGCACCTTCCTACTGAGCATGCTCCCCACAGTGCTCATCATTGGCTTCCTGCTGTTCATGCTGCGCCGCGGCCCTGCGGGGGCTGGCCGTCCGGGCCGGGGGATGGGCGGGCTGTTCAGCGTTAGCGAGACGACCGCAAAGATCCTGAAAGACGAGATTGATGTGAAGTTCAAAGATGTGGCGGGCTGTGAGGAGGCGAAGCTGGAGATCATGGAGTTTGTCAACTTCCTGAAGAACCCCAAACAGTACCAGGACCTGGGTGCCAAGATCCCCAAAGTGAGGGGGGGGGGGCAAAAGTTCAAGATTGCTTGATGATCCTCAGTGTGCATCGGTGTGTGTATTTTGTTTTGATGACTGTTTATGTGTGTAGGGAGCCATCTTGACGGGTCCTCCAGGAACAGGAAAGACTCTTCTGGCCAAAGCGACGGCTGGCGAGGCCAACGTGCCGTTTATCACCGTCAACGGCTCCGAGTTCCTGGAGATGTTTGTCGGTGTCGGCCCTGCCAGGGTAAGGAACAAACACACACACACACACACACACACACACACACACACTTCAGGTGAAACAGTAACCAGATGACACCACATCAGTGTGTCACAGGATGTGATGGCAGCACAAAACCTGATAAACGATGAAAACGAAGCAGATACGATGTTAAAGGCAGAAACAGCTGTCAGAGAGGGAAGGAGAGCTCAACATTTCATCACTAATGGAGTTTAAATTATAAGTCTGTTCACTTGGATGACATAGATGATGAGACATTTTAAACTCACTTCGTCCTGACCACTGATTCATTTTAGAAGTTAAACTCTGCAGATGATCTGTAAAATTTGAGCTCCAGAATCAGTCCGATCTAAAATGATGTTTTCTCTCACTGAAAGACGACACGATGAGTCCTGCTGCTGTAAAACTGGCTGGCACAGAGAGTGAAGCAGCATGCCAGCTAACAGGTGTCACCTGTGTGTCAGTCGGCCCTTTAAGTGTTTGTTTCATCCAGTTGAACCTGCAGCGGCTTCTGTTTTTAAGAGAATCAACGTGTGATTTCTGTCCTGTGAGATATTTACAGGCTTCTCTCTCTGCAGCCTGTTGGGTGTTCAGATCAGTCTGCTGATAGTCTGCCTGACACTGAATATCCTGATGTCATGTTCTGTGCAGGTCAGAGACCTGTTTGTGATGGCGAGGAAGAACGCTCCCTGCATCCTCTTCATCGACGAAATTGATGCTGTGGGGCGGAAACGAGGACGAGGAAACTTTGGAGGACAGAGCGAGCAGGAGAACACTCTGAACCAGCTGCTGGTGGAGATGGACGGTGAGTGACCCCCCCATGTCATGTTGTAGCTCACCAGTTTGAGCTGTGCAGAGTTCACTGAACAAGATCAAACCCTGGAGCTTGTTTGATTTGATTAACCTTTTAAATGCCATTAAAATATCTTAACAGTGTCATTGTTCATGGTATTTTATGATAGAGTTACAGGAACCGTGTAACAACAGTTCTCTGTTTATCTCCTGCAGCTGAAAAATAACTTGAGTTAAGTTATAAGTGACAGTAAGTTGAGGACTCACTCCTCTTCTTTCAGGGTTCAACACGGCGACCAACGTTGTGGTTCTGGCAGGAACCAACCGACCGGACATCCTGGACCCGGCTCTGATGAGACCTGGACGCTTCGACAGGCAGATTTACATTGGTGAGAAACTCCATTCCTGTAAACTTAATGGACATAAAGAGAACTTTTTCTTTTGTGTGTCAAGAAGAGAGTAAACAATCTCATCCATATAGTAAGTCACACATTTTTATATTGTGTCCTGTCGTCTAGGTCCTCCTGACATCAAAGGTCGAGCATCCATCTTTAAAGTTCACCTGCGTCCTCTGAAGCTGGAGGTCGACATGGACAAAGACGCTCTGGCCAGGAAGATGGCCGCTCTCACACCTGGATTCTCAGGTGAGCTTCCAGTTTGATTTTCTCTCCGTCAAACAGCTGTAAGGCAAGTCTGCATCACTCTGCTGGTTTCTGTCTGCCAGGCGCCGACATCGCCAACGTTTGTAACGAGGCGGCTCTGATCGCTGCTCGCCACCTTTCAGACGCCATCAGCCAGAAGCACTTTGAACAGGCCATTGAGAGAGTCATCGGAGGTGAGAACACCCTGTGCTGATTAGCGATGCACATCAAACTGATTAATCAGCTCTGATGAAGACGTTGACGGGTGGAGGATGCTGTTGTGTGGATTAAAGGAAACATCAGATCAGTGAGGAGGATGAGGAGGCTGTGACCTTCCTTATATTTTCAAACTAACAAGTATTTCCATCGTATTTTTAATCGTCTGAACTTTGACCTCTATGAACGACCATCGTGTTTCTTCTTCTTTGGTGTTTAATGAATCAGCTGTTTGTGTCCATCAACCAATGAGTCACATTCACCAACAGGCAGCTCATCAGTCGTGACGAGTAACCTCCTGTTTGTGTTTGAGGTCTGGAAAAGAAGACTCAGGTCCTTCAGCCGGAGGAGAAGAAGACGGTGGCGTATCACGAGGCGGGTCACGCCATCGCCGGGTGGTTCTTGGAGCACGCTGATCCTCTGCTGAAGGTCTCCCTCACTAATGTTTGGTTACTAGGAAGCTACTGTGAGAGCCCTGCACACTAACACTGACTTCACACTGGGAGAAAACTACAGGAGAGCTTCTTTAGAGAGAAATGTAGTTTGGTTTCTAAAGATACATCAAATTGACATTGTACATGTGATAGAAAGTTATAACAATATAATATAAAAAAGTCACAGGCCAGCAAGAAGTGTGACTCCAACATCAGAAACTGCCTGATGATGCAGTTTGTGAGTAACTAAGGAAGAGCTCAGCATCACACCAGACACTTTTCTGTCCGTTCACGGGTCATACAGAAAACCACCCAAACAAAGTGAGCTCACACTCTCAGGACAGATGATGATTTCCCTCACAAACAGCAGCGTGTGGCCGCCTGACGTCTTCATGGCGGAGTGATGGTTCTAGTCAAAAGGAGTTCAACGACAGTAGAGAAGCAGAGTTAAAAATCAAAGTCAGTCAGGAGATACAGAGCACGTTGTTGTTGTTACCTGTGCAGGTGTCCATCATTCCCAGAGGGAAGGGCCTGGGCTACGCGCAGTACCTGCCCAAAGAGCAGTACCTGTACACCAAAGAGCAGCTGCTGGACCGCATGTGTATGACTCTGGGAGGTCGAGTCTCCGAGGAGATCTTCTTCGGACGAATCACCACCGGAGCTCAGGACGACCTCCGAAAGGTCACCCAGAGCGCCTACGCACAGGTCAGAGGTCACACAGGTCAGAGGGCACACAGGTCAGAGGTCACACAGGTCAGAGGTCACACAGGTCAGAGGGCACACAGGTCAGAGGGCACACAGGTCAGAGGTCACACAGGTCAGAGGGCACACAGGTCAGAGGTCACATATGAATATATAACATATCTGAACAGGACGTGTCGTGAAAAATCATTTGGGAGGATTCAAAAGGTAAAAAGACTGAACAACAGGTCCAGTTTATCTAATAGTTCTAATAATATCAAATAATGGGCCGTCAATTGTCTTGAAGAAGGAAATGCTTTTATCTACCGATGGAGGATTTAAAACTGATCAGCGGGAACTTCATGACGAAGAAGAGTCAACTTCCTGTCTGACCTTCTGCTCTCTGTTCTGCTGCAGATCGTTCAGTTTGGGATGAATGCAAAGGTTGGTCAGGTCTCCTTCGACCTCCCCCGGCAGGGTGAGATGGTTCTGGAGAAGCCGTACAGTGAAGCGACGGCTCGTCTCATTGACACCGAGGTTCGAACCCTCATCAGCGAGGCCTACCAAAGAACCCACAAGCTGCTGAGTGAGAAGAAGGCCGAGGTGGAGAAGGTACTAATGATCTGTAGAGATTTGTTCTATGATTGAGAGAGGGGGTTCTCAAACATGTCTGATCTCTGGGATGTTCTCCCTCCAGTGTAATCCACATGACGTAGAACCCGCTCTGACTCATAAAGTCTCGTCATTGAACTCTTGAACATTTCTGTGCTCGCAGTGTAAAGGTGGAAAACCTCAGTCCACATCAGGTTCTCGGTCACATTAACGTGCACGTGCTTCTCGCACAGGTCTGATCCTGCTCTGTGTTCCTGCAGGTGGCGCTGCGACTGCTGGAGAAAGAGGTTCTGGATAAGAACGACATGGTGGAGCTGCTGGGCAAACGTCCGTTCGCAGAGAAGTCGACTTATGAGGACTTTGTGGAGGGAACCGGAGGCGTTGACGAGGACACAACGCTGCCGGAGGGTCTGAAGGACTGGAACCAGGAGAGGAAGGACAAGGAGGAGAGCCCGGACGAGCAGGTGGCCCGGCAGATCTCTGGAGGAATGCCTTTCTAGAACCTCCTCAAGTACCGACCCATCACACTCACGCGAAACTGCTTCTGTCTGGAGTTCTGCAATCATCATCTCAGAGTAAAGAAGAGAACCTTTTCTCTGCACCAAACTCCAACCTGCAGTTATCCCGTTAAGGTCAAATGAACTCTGAAAGCACGAACGTTTGCTACGCGAAACGTTTCTGTGCTGGGATCTGTATAGAATTAATAAATGTTCTAGAAACGTTCTCAGTGTGTCCTATTATCAGCCTCTGGTACAAGGAATATTTTCACCATTAAACAGCACCAGCTATGATTTGGAGAACCTGTCTTTGACTTCCGGAACATTTCTCAACCCATTCCTGCTTAGAACCTGCAGAACCCCGACTGCTGAAATATTATTATTATTCTCTGTTTTGGTTTCTGATATAGAACAACATTCTGTATTAATTACAGCACTTTCACTGTGCTGTAATTAATACACTTAAGCATCTTTGCTCACAAACCAGAACCGTTTCCTGAATCGAGAACATTCTCACTGAGTTCTTGAACATTTCTGCGCTGAGAAAGAACTCAATCGTCTGATGTTAAACGCCTTACTTCATCACAAGGTTCCCATCAAACACGCAAACAAACCTGTAGAACTGTTCAGGAGCATTTCTGAATATGCAGAACTCTGGATTGAGGTTCTTGTTCCGGACTGGTTCCTCTGTTGGACAGAACAATAACAGAGTTCTCCTTAGAACCTTGAGCTCTCATTACAAACACTGATGCATATTTATGGACAGTTATTGACCCTGAACTAAGTAAAATGAAGACCTGGGGACTCTTTGGTTTCCTCAGAGAACAACATCATCATCGCCGTCACCATGGTAACCGTGATGTAGTTTGAAGACTTATCTGATCTGATGATAATAATAACAATAATAATGTGTAAATGTGTGTTCTGTTTCATGATCCAGATGTTTTAGTAAAGTCAGAAACATGAATAAATCAGTGTTCAAACACTTCTTCAGTGAAAATTTCATTTCGGGTTTCCGTAGACAAATTACATCTTTAATTGATTAGAATTAATGGAAGTGATTATGTCACTCAATCTGATCAGAACTGATTGTTTTATTGATCACATTATCGTATCTATGTTGGTAAAAACGTACAACATCACCCCATCACAGATCATCAACTCCAACGGTTCATCTGACCAGCTCAATGAGTGTTGTACAGAAATTAAATGAACAAACGAATAAAGCAGAGAAAAAATGTACCACAAATATAAAAGCCTCTCCTTGTTTCTTAGGTGTCGAATAAACATTATATTACCTCTGTGTTTAATTCTTTGCTAATGAACTGTTTGACAGTTTTGTTGGTCATATTGATCTTGTTTTCAGTCTTTTACTTTGAAGGCTCGTGTCAGAGGATGTGACGTGGGCGGAAGTACTGCCGTGTGAATTTGTGCAGCGAAAACGTCAGAGGAGTGAGAGCGGAGAAACAAACAAAGATAAACAAAGACAAACAAAGATAAATAACTGTGGAGGAGCCGCGCGGATGATGGCGGTCACCGTGTCCGCGGTATGAGCCCTTTATTCTGCTGCCAGACACGCTAAGCTAATGCTAAGCTAATGCTAAGCTAGCCGAGGTTCGCTGCAGTCAGCTGATCGATCCTGCGGAGCCACGTATGGTGACGTCACCTGGTGACGATTATTGTGTCCTGTGAGAGTTCAAAACATTTCTAATATCGATTAACAAGACAGCAGTTATAAAATAAACATCAAGAAGAGAGAGTGAAAACGTCATAAAGAAACATACAGTAAAACATCAACGTCTGTTTAGAACAAACTCAAATGAGGAGGAGGTGTTCTGATGGTTCTGTTGGTTCTGTTGGTTCTGATGGTTCTGTTGTTTCTTTTGGTTCTGATGGTTCTGTTGGTTCTGATGGTTCTGATGGTTCTGTTGGTTCTGATGGTTCTGTTGGTTCTGTTGGTTCTGATGGTTCTGATGGTTCTGATGGTTCTGTTGGTTCTGATGGTTCTGATGGTTCTGTTGGTTCTGTTGGTTCTGATGGTTCTGTTGGTTCTGGTGGTTCTGTTGGTTCTGATGGTTCTGATGGTTCTGTTGGTTCTGGTGGGTCCTCACAGCTCAGTGATGACCACAGCAGGTTAACAGAGTTTAATCAGGAATTGGGGCCCCAATGTGGTCTGAGCAGCAGCAGCAGCAGCACTCGCTGTGATCAATGATTGATGATCAATGATCGATGATCAATGATCGATGATCAATGATCGACGTGTTTCCTTCGCTGGCGTCTGACGAACGCCTGTATTCTGACGTGAGCTTGTTAAAATCACAGACATTCAGACTGTGATTGGTGAGCAGGCCTGTGTGACAATAAAAATAATAATAATAATAATAACAACAACAGTAAAAGTGACAATAATAATGAAAACGATTCCAATAAAAACAACAGTAATAAGACTGAGACGAACAAGAACGATGCTGCGCGTCAGTAAATTCTGAGGAGAGAAATAATCTGAAATAAAAGATGCGTAATGAGAAACAGAAGTGTGTGTCTGCTGCTTCACAGGCGGGGCCGCCGCTCGTCATAGAGAACGGACAGAGCAGCAAGCTGGGTCTGCCACCACTCACCCCTTACCAGCAGGAGGCGCTGCAGAAGGTGCACACACACAGACACACATCACACACACCACACACACACACACACACACACACACCACACACACACACACACACACACACACACACCACACACACACCACACACACAGGGTGTGTAATGTGTGGTGTGTTTGGCTGTTTCCCGTCTGCAGGCAAAGAAATACGCGATGGAGCAGAGCATCAAGAGCGTTCTGGTCAAACAGACTCTGGCTCAGCAGCAGCAGCTCACCAGTCTGCAGGTAACACACACACACACACACACACACACACACACACACACACACACACACACACACACACACACACACACAC
>JBAJHX010000062.1:103749-122898 GCA_037176925.1 Amniataba percoides | reverse complement strand
TGCTCTTCATGAAAACACCTCCAGCAGCACTTGTTGTTTCACAGCTTTCAGCAGATTTCACCAGATAATTTCACTTTTAGCTTTATTGATTAGATTTATTGCTCTTCAGGAGCTGATTTAGGCTTTAAGCAACAAGAGCATTGTTTTTTTTCCTGATGTGCTTGATGCGTTTAATTGATTTGTGCAACTGAGGTTAAAGACCTTTGTTCGAACTTAATTTCATCCTTGAGATGTTTCTGATGAAACTGTCAAAGTATTTATAAAATGGAGAGTTGATGAGATGTGTCCGACTCTTTTCTGGGACTGAATGAACTGTTTGATCGGCTGGTTTGCTCTGAAAGTGTTTTATTTGAATGAATCAATACACGTTCAAATGTATTGATGTGTGTCAGTGCTGCAACTCAAAACATGGCTGTCCTCCTCCCTCACCTCCTTTATTTCCTCTTTTCACCTCCTTGTTTGTTTTTTATGTTTGTTTCCTTCCCTTAGTTTCTTCTTCACTCAGCATGAAGACTTCCTGTTTAACTCAGTGTCTCTGTGTCTGTTCTTCATGTCAATAAAGCTTCAGTGGATTGAATGTAACCTGTTAATCTGTCAGATTAGCTGTGTTCAGTCTGTCAGAAGATTATCTTTTTGCTGTTAATCCAGGCGTGCTGCAGCTTCTGCTCCGTTACTCAACATGTCGTACAGACGGATCTCAGTCCTGCTCTCGGGTGAGTCCTCCATTAAACTCATTTTTACTCCATTTAATCTGAGAACCACAGACTAAAAAGAAAACATCTCATAGATTTATATTTGAGCAGTGAATCGTCCAGCAGATTCCTTAACTTCCTGTTCACATCTTTAATCTGACAGCCTCATGTTTCTTAAATCAGCCTGAGGTCAGTAAACACACCGCGGCTCTTACTGCTGCTTTTAGATGAATGTATTAATAAACGTGATCAGAGTGAGACCTCTGTCCTGTCAGCCAATCACAGACAACACATGATAAACCCACTGTGTCGTTGCCACGACAACGCTCAGGCAAATATTAGTTATAAACTCTTCACCAAACGTCATCCATACAATCAGCAACATTTATTTTTATCTTATCGTTTCTATTTCTGTCGTGTTCTCTCAGTCAGTCAAAGATAAATGAAGTGGAAACCTTCGTTTGTTTGTGATGAGCGCCTCGTTTGTTCGAATGTCTCTTTTCAGTGTTTCTCTTCCTGTCGGTGTCGGCCTTCGTGCAAGAGCTGGATGACACGTGAGTCTTCAAAATGACACATCTGAAGTGAAGTGAAGGGAACTAAAGTGAAGTGAATCATACATCCGTCTCTAATAGGATAAACTTTAATTCCCACCCGCTCACTCAGGTGGCCATCAAAGACAAACTGCATAAAATCTGAGTTAACGTGTTAATAAAGCTCTTCCTATCTTTTCATCTCATTCTTCTGTTTTAATGTGTTGAACAGCTTCATGGAGACGAGAGCAGCCGACGACATCTGGCTCATCAAAGTGCGTCTGCAGTTTGTTCACATTTACTTCATTTTCATTGACTTTTAGTCATCCATCTTTAGTGGAGCCAGTCTGCACTGATTTTTGCTGATCAGGGATGAGAAGTATTGATTAATGTAACAACAGTTGTTTTGAGGATGAGACAGTTTTGTGTGTTCAGCACTTCAGTTAGCGTTGCGGGTTAGTGTGTTTGATGTATTTGATATATTCAGTATATTTGATGTATTTCGTGACAGCGTTTTGTTTGGTCCCTGTGCAGTTTTATGCCCCCTGGTGTACCTTCTGTAAACAGCTGGATCCCATTTGGCATCAGATTGGATCAGAGCTGAGGAGTCTCGGCTCTCCGGTCAACGTCGGCAAAGCAGACGCCACCATCAGCACTGGTCAGTGAACCTTCACAATAAAACTACATCAACATGAAACTGACAAAATAAACTCCAGCAGGTCGCCGGTCACACAGAGGGGAACTGTAGAGAAATAATATACATAATACCTGTGATGTTTGGAGATCAGAGTCCTCATTTACACAACAGCGGGCGTACGCCAATTTCTACACAAACTAACTATGGAGAATGTGCGTCCTCCTGTGAGTCTGCACACTCACTTAATGTGGAAAAATGAGAAACTGACTGTCAGCTGAAGGACGAAACAGAGAAACGATGTGAGACTGAACCTGTTATTTAGAGGATAAAAATATCAAGAGTTTTTTTACTAAATGACAAAAGTCAGTTTCACAGTGAATAAACCACCAAAATCAGGTTTTAGGATCATAAACGCAAATGACGACATTTGTTGCAGCAGAAGATCCTCAGAGACGTTGTGTTACTGTTGAACAGCTGCTGAGTTTTATTCTGATGAATCAGGAGAACAGTGGGATCCATCACGTTCACACTGACGTCGTTTATGATGCTGCTGTTATCAAACAGGACTTCTTCATGTGGCCCAGCTCAGGAACGAGACTTTCCCTGAAGCTGCTGCTCGTGTCGGCTCTGAGCTGACTCCCGTCCCGTCGCAGCCGAGCGCTGCTGCCGCGTCTGCATGTGACGACGCACAGATCAGCTGCTGTTTCCTTCAACAGCTCATGTCATCAACACATTTTCCTTAAATTCTATGGTACCTTGTTGATGGAGTCGATTGTGTCCCTTTGCATCAGCGAGGACGCTCAAACCCCCCCACTGAACACTGAGCGACTAAAACTGTTTTTATCAGGGAAGTCACAGTTTTTCTTTGTTTTCAAATAAGTGTAAAGAACTTGAATCTGTTTGATTTCCTCGTCCTAAATGAGGGGACACAAATCACATTAACTACCTGAGTCATCTGTGCGTCTCTCCCCGGTGATCCCTGCAGCTTTTTATAAAGGGGGGTGAGCTCCGGTGACCTCTGACCCGCCCGTCCACAGTGATGTCACACTTCTTCTTTATTTCAGCCGATCTTCAGAGGCAGCAGCATGAGCAGCGTCCTCCACATGCTGCCACTCGGAGGCCTTTTGCACTTTTAAAACGTCACTTTATGCCAAACAAAGTTATTTTTCTGGTGTCGACCTCCCAAATAAGATCTTCTGTTTCACGCTACGTATTTCATCCTTTCTGTCGGCGTCGCTATGTTCATCATCATGAAGTCAGGTAGAATGAATGTTGATTAGAATTAGGGTTGTTTCATTGATAAATTTGGGCGTGACATGACACCTGTAAAAGATGCACCACATTTGCAGCTGGTTGTGATTTGCAGAAGACCTCAGGTTTGCTTTCTCACAGAGCCTCAGATTGTGAACCTGGACTCTTTAAATCTCGTCTGTTTAATCTTCATGTGAATTATGTTGAGTGTTGAATCTTTAAACTTTATTTATACTGTTGTTATGTGTGTGTTTAAACCTGCTGCCGCTAGATGTGTGAGCTGAATAAAGCATTCGACACGTGGAGTCCCAGCAGCTCCTCTCTTCTTCTTCATGCACAGTCGGAGCTGCACAGCTGTTGTCTCACCTCTGAGCGTCTCAGTGACACTGAAAAAGTTCAGATGAAGATAAAACCACTCTGAGTTCATGTTCTTCAAGCAAAGCCACAAAACGTTAGTTAGGGCAGTAACCAGGGATCGTCCCGCTGCCACCTGTCCGTGGAAGTGTGGAGAATGTGACCTACAGGTCAGAGGTCACTGCTGATGCTGCCTTTGTTTCTGCAGGTTTGGCCAAAGAGTTCAGGGTCAAAGGTTATCCAGCCATCCTCATGTGAGTCCTCACTATTTCTGTTCAAACTTTATTGAAGAACATCACAGAGCCAACACATCCTCTGCATCTTTATCATGAAAAAAAACATTAGTGCACTGTTCATATCATTACATTGATGGTCAGGATAAGCTGATCCTGATCACTGATCAATAATTCTTTCCTATTGTTTGCTGTACAGTGTAAATACAGTGATGGTTTTTGTAAAGTTGGTTGAATCTCTTTTTCCAGGTTGAAGAAGGATGTGAAATATAATTATTCAGGACCAAGAAACAAAGATGGAATCATGGACTTCGCTAATCGAGTCGCAGGGTGAGTAAAGCATCAAATATGAAATCATCTTGCGTGTCTGTAGAAGCCAATCAGAGCTCTGTCTGTCTCTCCAGATCAGCCAATCAGAGCTCTGTCTGTCTCTTCAGATCAGCCAATCAGAGCTTTGTCTCTCCAGATTGGCCGATCAATCTGAAGCAGCAGCACAAACCTGTGCATTGTCATCCAGTTTGCTTAGTTTGAGTTTTATTGTGTTTGAGTTCTGTTGTTGGTGTTTCCGTGAGCTCTTTCAGTGTTTTAGTGTATCTGGTCACACACGTGTACACTCAGTCTGCCAATGTGACCTTCAGGCCGCTGGTTCGATCTCTGAGCAGTGTGCAGCTCTTCCAACATGCCATGAGCCGCCATGATGTCATGTTTGTTTATGTTGGAGCCACATCAGTGCTGAAGGTACAAACACTCACACACACACACACACACACACACACTCACACACACAGTGCTGACCTCTGACCTCTGATGTGTTTTAAGGGAAACTACACGTCAGCAGCAGAAGACCTGATAGTTCACACCTACTTCTTCTCTGCCTCCAGAGATGTGCTGCCCAAGGTCTGAACACAGGGGGCAGTAGAGGATGTGGGGGGCAGTAGAAACCAGTAGGGGGCAGTAGGGGGCAGTAGAGGGCAGTAGGGGGCAGTAGAGGACGTATGGGGGCAGTAGGGGGCAGTAGAGGGCAGTAGGGGGCAGTAGGGGGCAGTAGAGGACAGTAGGGGGCAGTAGGGGGCAGTAGAGGACAGTAGGGGGCAGTAGGAGGCAGTAGAAACCAGTAGGGGGCAGTAGGGGGCAGTAGAGGACAGTAGGGGGCAGTAGGGGGCAGTAGAGGGCAGTAGGGGGCAGTAGGGGGCAGTAGAGGACAGTAGGGGACAGTAGGGGGCAGTAGAAACCAGTAAGGGGCAGTAGGGGGCAGTAGAGGACAGTAGGGGGCAGTAGGGGGCAGTAGAGGACAGTAGGGGGCAGTAGGGGGCAGTAGAGGACAGTAGGGGACAGTAGGGGGCAGTAGAAACCAGTACGGGGCAGTAGGGGGCAGTAGAGGACAGTAGGGGGCAGTAGAGGGCAGTAGGGGGCAGTAGAGGACGTAGGGGGGCAGTAGAAACCAGTAGGGGGCAGTAGAGGACAGTAGGGGGCAGTAGGGGGCAGTAGAGGACGTAGGGGGGCAGTAGAAACCAGTAGGGGGCAGTAGGGGGCAGTAGAAACCAGTAGGGGGTAGTAGGGGGCAGTAGAGGACAGTAGGGGGCAGTAGGGGGCAGTCGTGGAGTAGTGAAGAAGCAGTCGGCTTGCTGATGCCTGACACACACACACACAGGCCGGCTCCGTGTGTGTGTGGACCTCTCAGGTGATCTACCTGTCCACCTGATGTGCTTCTGATCAGCGTCTGTGTTTCAGGCCGTCTCTCTGCCCTCGCTGCCGGCTGTGGTGGTTTTTAAAGATGGGACCTTCTTCACCTTCAGTGGTGAGACAGGAAGCCTCCAGCTGGTTTCACTTTGATCGACTGTCAGAGTAACGTTCAGTGGTTTTGTTTGAGCGGACGGTAACTGATGTTACCATGACAACGGGAATGACCGTTTATCTGAAAACACTGAAAAAAGGAATTAAAAAATGCTTGCTTCACTGTAGTTCAAAGGTGCTGACACCACACAGGTTTTAACCTTCAACACTAACTGCCCATTGAAAGAGGTGAAAGCAGTGGCTGCTGTCGAAAATGCAACTGAAAAATAACTGCTCAGCGTCACATGACGTAACAGATGAAAGCAGTCGGAGTTTGAGCTGAATGACTTGCCCCTTACTTTGAAGGAAACAGGATGTTGTATTTTTGAAAATGTGGGAAAATATGTGTTTCTCTACAGATGAATGTTGGCAGAAAAGTGTAAAGAGGGTTATTTTTAGAGGAGCTGATCTTTAAATGAAGATATAAATTGCATGATGGCCTCCAGGTTATTTGATCAATTCAACATTTTTAACTCAAAAGTGTGCAGATAAGAAGGAAAAATACTATAATGTATTACACTACTGGGTAAGATAAAGATGCATGGGAACCATCCACTGTGTTTAAACACTAGTATTCAGGCAAACATCCGGCTCGGGGTTTTCATGAGTTTTAACTGTTTCAGAGGAACTCGATGGTGATCTGAAGTCGTGGATCAACCGAGAACGTTTCCCAAACTACTTCAAGATTGACAGCTACACCCTGTACGCGATGGGAGAGACAGGTACAGACACCGCCACAAGTAGTTTGACCACAACAACACCTGAGGACCTGCTGCTGATTGGCTGGTGAATTGACTCCACCTCTTTCCTGCAGGTAAACTGGTGGTGTTGGCACTGGTGGAGGAGAAGAGTTTGTGTGAGGAAAGTCTGAGGTGAGCTTGAACACCTGTCAAGTAAAGATCAATAAACACTGTGACATCATCTGTGATGCATTTCCTGTGACCTGCTCAGGTATAAAAGTCTTGTGGAGAAAGTGGCTGCAGACTACAGAGAGTTTTACAGCAGGTGAGACACTCAAAGGACACAAAGAAACACAACATTTATTTTGAAAGAACAAGACAAACCTGGCTCTGTCTTTTTCTGTCAGAAACTTCCACTTTGGTTTCATGGAGGACAGAGACTACGTCAATGGACTTGTAATGGGGTAAGTTGATGTTTAATGTTTTAGATAAAACATAAAACAAACTAAACTCTCTGGTCCATATGTGTCAAACTAAAGGCTCTCTAATAGAGAGAGACAGATCTTACTGCTGTCTAACGGTCAAACTTACAGCTATGACCCGCTCACAGCGTCACGTCTGTCTGTGCCACCAGCAAGTCCCAGCATCTGTTTTGCTCTTTCTACACTGAAAAATAACCCCAAAACAGACCATAATAAATAAAGACAAAAACACAGTATGAATCTGCACCACAGATGTTCCTACCCAGCAAACATTTATCACAATAAAGAGAATAACAATTAAAACAGAGCAGCTCTCAGCACAGTGGATCAGATAAAATCCTCTAAATCTCAGAGGCCTGCTGGAGACTGCGGGGTAAATCATTTTATATGATCGATTTTACCAGTGATCAATTTATACACTATTGCACTGGATTAGCAGTTAGCATTAACGCTGGCTAATGCTAGCTTTAGGGTCCAGTAACAACAGTTTTACAATAGTTAGTGTTACAACATTTAACAAGCATCATGTTGGCCGTGTGTGATTTCTCTTCAGCTGACTGCTCCTCCATCTCACCTGCTTCTCATGTGGCTGAAATTAAATGCTGGACATATTTGACCAATCAGAAACGTTCATCTGTAAGGCCCACCCACAAAGTTCCTGGTCTTCTTAGTAGTTGGATGTAAATTGCGTCCACAACACTACATGCAGACATTTGTTTTTATAAAATGTCACATCTGTCACATGTTCTGAGCAGCTCACAGTTATTTGTTGGTTTTGCAACTCTCAACTCTGACAAAAAACTTTTTAGTTTGGTGACATTTGTCTTTGGTATTCACTTGAAAAGTTCTTAAAAGAGTTCTTAACATGATAAAGGGATTTATGTTTGAATAACAGAGCGATGTGCTTGCATATATTTTTAACATTTATGTAAATGTATGTACAATATTTGTACACTTGAAAGAAAAGTCAAATGCAGCGACATGTATTAAAAACATCTTATCGAGTAGTTGTATTTATGCTTCATTTCAGGGAAACCATCATGCTGATGTGGCCCAGAGTGAAAATGAGTTTGATACTCCTGCTCTAGTCCTCAACGTGTCTTATAACCAGATGACGTGTTGACTGAACTGAATATGTTTCTGTCTGAATTGTTTTGTTAGTCAGGTGGCTGTGCCCTCCTTTATTGTGGTTAATCTGTCTAATGACGGCTATTTCCTGCCACTGGACACTGTGCACACGGAGCGCGACCTGCTGGACTTCATGAATGGGGTTCTGGACGGCAGCATCGAGGTAGGTCCAGACTCCAGATTCACCAGGAGGCTGATGGAGGAGATTCAACAGCTGTTTGATTGTTTGTTTCATCTGTCAGTGTCAGGGAGGAAACAGTGTCAATCAACGCGTCAGACGCTTCATTTATGAGACCAAAGCTTCCCTGATGGTAAGTCGCGTCATCATCGGTACTATTTCCTGTCTCTATGACCTCTGACCTCTCTGTCCTCTGTGTCTGTGCAGCCGGTGTTCAGACAGGCTCCGGTGCTAGGCTGCTTCTTGGTTGGCTTTCCCATTGCTATCGTCATCCTGTTTTTCTACCTCTGCTGCAAGTATCGAGCTACCATGAGTGAGGAAGACGACAACGATGGCATCGCTCTGCTGGCCCCGTCACTGCAACGCCGCTCAAAACTGTCCGACAAGAAGTCAGACTGAGGAGGAGAATCAGGAGGAAAACCTTCAGCCATGCCTAGAGCCTAAAATCTACTGTCACATCACATCTTGTGTCTGTGAAGTCAAATAAAAACTACAGTTTTCAGTCTCCCACTCTGATGTTTGAGTTTCACTGCGCAGAATCATCACATTTACATCAAAATGGAGCTCAAATTTACAAAAAAAGGAATATTAACCATGAAAATAAAGGAGAGATACTGCCTGTTGGTGGATGTGATTCACTGGTTGATGGAGACAAACAGCTGAGTCTTTAAAGCACCACAGAAGAAGAAAAACAACAAGATGACATTATTCAAAGTGATCAAAGTTCAGCAGACTAAAGTCCAGCTGCAGCTCTAGATGTCCTCATATGGAGCTCTGGTCCACTCCAGCTTCTCTCCACAACACACACACACACACACACACACACACACACACACACACATCATGTCCCCACCAGGCCAGAGACCCTCAGACAGGTGGACCACAACCAGAACCAGTGAGGAACCTGCAGGACTGAGAGAACAAAGAGGACCAGGACTCCGACAGCAACATGCACTTTGCAGGACATCAGAGAATAAATAAATAAGAGCAGAGACAGAGGGAGAGACGCCCGGTGCATCATGGGAGCTCCCCGGCAGTCTGAGCCTACAGCAGCATAATAAGAGTGAGCCTGTGCCACTATAAGTATAAGCTTTATCAGAAAGTGAAGCTCAGGTTCATGCCTGATGACATCACTATCAGCTTGGGGCCAATCAGGAAGCAGTATAACAGTGACATCATATTAATGTGGAAACCTGAAGCCTGCAGGTGACAAACACTAATCTGTACTTAATCGTAATCTTAGAGTAAAATACCACAATATATTGAAGCCAATTAATTTAAATAACTGCTGTTATCCAAACTCCATCTCACCGTTGCAGAGTACATGAACAGGACAAATATTAAATAACTCTGCTCTCACTGAGGAGTCAGCAGCTGGGGCTTTTATTGTGGAGGTCACTGACTACGAGCGGATGTTAGGGTGCAGCCGGTGTGCTAACAGCTAACAGCTAGTTAACTCAGGTAAACTAACTCACTCACCTGGTCGGACCTGGTCTTCAGCTGCCCCCCCGCAGCCCCCCATGCTGATTCACTGAAGACGCTTCTGGAAGCTGCCCCGTGCGCGCGCACAGTCTCCATGGCGACGGAAGACTTCTACGAGGTGACGCGAGCTAATGCTAACATGCTAACCGTAGCTAGCAGTTCAGATGAGTGTGTAAACTTTACGAGTTGAGCAGCTTTTCAAGTAAACCAGCTAGTTAGCAGCTGGGTGACTCGCTAACGTGAAACTATGGGTTAAGTTTGAGATTTGTTAGCTCAGAGTTAGTTGAGACTTATTTCTCTTCGCTCAGAGTTAGTTGAGAGTTCGCTTTGTTACTTTATAGTTAGCCCTGTCACTTCAGAGTTAGCCTTGTTAGCTCAGAGTTAGCTCTGTCACTTCAGAGTTAGTTCAGAGTTATCTTAGGCTCAAAGTTAGGTCTGTGAGCCTGGTTAGTTAAGAGTTAGCTCTGTTAGCTAGAGTTATCTGTGTGGTCATGGGGAGCTCAGAGTTAGCTTGGTGCTTAAAGATTACAGTGGGGCACAATCTCAGTTTAAAACTTTGATCAAAATTACGTCACCTGTTTCATTGAATCAATAATATCAGTACATCACACTCGTGATATGTTGATGTTTGGACACTTTGTAAAACTAGTTCAATCTGTCTGAGGAGTTGAATTAGATTCATAGATGAAGTGAATAGTGATCATCTACTGATCTGACAGAATTAATACATGTGTACTTTAAGTATATAAGCACATATAGCATAGAGTTTTGTGTTTTAGTACTGTATGTACAGATATATTGTTCCACTCACGTTCATGCTGTATATGCATATTATGTCTTCAAAGACTTAAAACAGAAACTGAGAGAAAATGCATGTGTATGATTATCTGTCCAACGAATCAAATATTAGTCAGGGCAGCGCATGGAGGGAGATGAGGAGGAGAGATAGGGATGAGTTGCTCACTATGTTTCTTCTCCAGGTGGAGCGCATTGTGGATAAGAGAAAGAATAAAAAGGGGAAGGTGGAGTACCTGGTCAGGTGGAGAGGTTACGGTTCGGATGGGGACACCTGGGAGCCTGAGAGTCACCTGTCCACCTGTATGATCTACGTCCAAGACTTTAACCGTCAGTACGCCGAGAGGCAGCGAGACAACATGTTACTGCGCTCCACACGCAGCTCTCCCAGCCACCACTGTAGCCCCGCCCACAGGCTGGCCTACAGGCTGCCGCACGCCGCCGCCACCACCTGCAGTGACGGCGGCGGCGCTTTAACTGGAGACTGCGAACAGGTGAAACTTGCTCTGGGCCCAGCTCACCTGCCCTCTTCTGGGCTGGCCCGCCTGGCCTCTGTGAGCTCCCAGCAGCCCCCACTGATTGGCAGGTTCACCAGTGGTCTGATGTCGGCACCGCCTGCTGGTTCGGCCCGCCGCAGCGTGGACCTGTCCAAGACCGGCATCAAGATACTGGTCCCAAAGAGTCCAATGAACAGCCGGCTGGACTCGGAGGAGTCTCCCAGCGAGGCGGCTCACAGTCTGGAGGCTGGAGCCCAAGAGGCACACCTGGTCCCCCCCGAGGTCGCCCTGCTCGAGAAACCTGCAGGAGTGCAGCTGGGACCTGGAGAGGAGAGGGCCCGCATGGGGACCAGACCCCGGAGCCAAAACCCCCTGCCCCCCCCACGGATACCCGTCACCCCTGTGGCCACACATTCCCACAATGGCACAGGTGAGGTCAAAGGTTGACGCATCTTATCAAATCTGTAGCAGTTTTGAAAACAGAAAACGTTTCACTTCATAGACCACAGTGTTCATGAGTCTCAGAACAACTGCAGGAAGCGCAGAGAGCAAAGTACTGAAGTTACTGCATCATCCAGATCTGTTCATGAGACCTGTGCTAAGAAATGACATCATGACTGTTAAAGGCTTGTACACCTGTAAAGTCTTGCAGAAACCAGAACTGCTGTCAAAAAGGAAGTGAATCATCTCTTTCTTATAGTACTTATATAACAGATCTCAGGACTCAGCATTAACCTCACCACGTGTAACATCTGAATCTGAACAAACGCATTATTCAGTAACACCTGTTTTGACTAGAAAAGTAACTTCATGGTGTGTCTTAAGGAAACAGTTATATTTGATGATAAAGCTGTAGATGAGTAAAAGTTACATGGCCTCCCAGTCGACTGATTCTGTGATGTCCTGATATGTAAAATCGCTCAAACATCATGTGTAATGGCGGCGTTTTGTCTCCTCCAGGTAACTCGCCGTTGATGGAAGGTGTTGCTACCAACGGGGTGTCAGGTGTGCGCTGTGTTGTTCCCGGGGTAACCAGCGTAACGGGGAAACGTCGTCTGGAGGAACGTTCTGCTTTCGATAAACGTCTGAGGTTCAGTGTTCGGCAAACCGAGAGCGCGTACCGTTACCGTGACATTGTGGTAAAGAAACAAGACGGCTTCACCCACATCCTGCTGTCAACCAAGAGCTCCGAGAACAACACGCTCAACCCTGAGGTGAGGCCACACCCCCAAACACTTAAACACCACCTGATCGGCACACCTCTGCTGTCACGGTTACTGATGTCGAGGGACATGTTGTGCCTCTCCGCTCTCGTTAGGTGATGAAGGAGATCCAGAGCGCTATGGCAACAGCAGCATCAGACGACAGCAAGCTGGTGTTACTCGGGGCTGTTGGCAGCATTTTTTGCTGCGGCCTTGATTTCCTGTATTTCATTAGACGCCTGACAGACGACAGGAAGAAGGAGAGCATCAAGATGGCTGAAACCATCAGGTAATGTCCTAAAACCAAGTTGCCACGGCAGCTCTGTTTGATGTCAGTAAGTAAGAAGCAGACCGTGACCTCTGTCTGTTGTTCCTCAGGACCTTCGTCAATACCTTCATCCAGTTCAGGAAGCCTATTGTGGCGGCGGTGAATGGCCCAGCGCTCGGCCTTGGTGCCGCCATCCTTCCTCTCTGCGATGTGGTGTGGGCCAATGAGAAGGCCTGGTTCCAGACCCCGTATGCATCCTATGGCCAGACCCCCGACGCCTGCTCCACCTTCACCTTCCCCCGCATCATGGGCCTCGCCTCTGTCAGTCCACCGCCCACCTCATTTACCTCATTTACCTCACCTCTTCATTTACTTCACCACTTCATTTGCTTCCTCTGTGTGTTCAGGCTAACGAGCTGCTGCTGAGCGGCAGGAAGTTGACGGCGCAGGAGGCGTGCTCTAAAGGTTTGGTGTCTCAGGTTCTCTGGCCGGGAACCTTCACACAGGAAGTGATGCTGCGGATCAAAGAGCTGGTGGCAGTGGACTCTCTGGTTAGTCACACACACACAGACACATACACACTCTCTCACACACACTGACCTGCTGCTGGACTTCACAGTGGGCCTCATGTTCACTGGTGCTTCTGTCGCTGCAGGTTCTGCAGGAGTCTAAAGGCCTGATGAGGAACACCAGCCGCGGCGCTCTGGAACAAGCTAATGAACGCGAGTGTGAAGCCCTGAAGAGAGTCTGGGGTTCGTCACAGGGAACAGACTCCATCCTGCAGTACCTGCAGAGGAGAACTGAGCTCTGCTAGCACCAGGACCAGGACCAGGACCAGGGTCAGTCCCTGCCCCACGGCTCAGCAGATTCTGAGCTAGAAACACTGAACTTGTCCTCATTTTGCTCTGTTGAAGGTCTGCTGGTTCTTCACATGCTCCTCCTGTCTGCTGTAGTCTCACCTGTGGGGTTCCCCATGTTGTCACCTCCGACTGTCTTATCGTTGTTGTTGTTGTTATTATTTACAGGCGATGTAGTTTTAAGTTTTCATGAAATTGTTCCTGTCAGACCAAACCGAGGGCAGAGCAGAACCTGAGCAGACCGTCTGACGGCAGCAGCAGCTCCTCTGATGTTTGCTGTGTTTCCTTGGCAACGCAGTCCTGAAGTGTGACCGTGTGCCGGACAACCAGAATTTATAACGTTTTGGACTGTTTCTTTAAACGGAGGTGACCTCTGATGTCTACATGGCAGACTAAAGAGGAAGTGGATTCTGAGCAGGACCAGGACTGAGCCAGACCTTCATGTTTCCTGGTGGATCTGATTCATGGTTTTTAAACTCACATGTTCCTCCACAGCGCCACCTTGAGAACAGGTAAGCCCTCAGGGTGTAATGAACTGTGCTGTCTGTGGAGGGCCGCTGGACCAAGAGTCCAAAGGAAATTTGTCCAGCAGCAGGACAGTGATGAATTATGGGTAGTTGTTGACACCCTGCTGCAGTAAGTGGGTGTGGCCTGTCAGCCATGTGACCATGTGTCCAGGTGAGCTGAAAGAACTGTGATCCAGAATAAGTTCAACGCTGAGCCCTCAGTATGGACTCTGGTCCGGGTCTTTGTTTCTTTCTGCTCTCGCTGTGAATTCCTGGTCCACGTGGTGTGACTGTTTACAGTTCATATTATCAATATCATGGTGACCATTTAAACTGTACTTTACTGTGTCTGTGTATTTTACACACGCAGTTCCTACTTCCTGTCTGTCTGCCCTGAAGAGGCATCCTCTGTTTCTCCAGAGCTTTCTGCAGTTTGTTCACATTAAAGGTTTGTTTGTCTGGACCGCAGAGGGCCGGCCTTTCAAACCACAGTCTGTCACTGAGCAAGGCAGCGTGTTAGGCTCCCTCATTGGTCTTTCTAAAAGTTCAGGTGGGAGCTTAGTGACGTACACCGTGAGTCCAGGTGAGACAGAGGTGCCTGCTCGGCGCTGCAGAAACCTTCATGCTTTGTGTGGATGAGCTCAGGCTGCAGCTTCGTGTTACTGAGAGGCCAAAAGGAGTTTGTTGGGTAGAGCAGAACTAAATAGCCTCTACAGTGGAGAGCATGCTGAAGTCAAATAAAATAAAAAGTGTCCTGACTGCAGATCTGGAAAGATCACAAATGTGTGTTTCTTATGTCACCATGTTATAACTGCTTTAATCTGTACAGAAACAGGGTTAAAACCAAGTGCAAAGACTAAACGGATGAATAGTCCCAACATAATCCTGAAAACAGCTGTTTTCATCGTTTGTTTCCGGTCTTTATGCTAAGATAAGATAAGCTGGCTTCATATTTAGCACACTGACACACAAGAGGTGATCAACCTGAACATGTGAGAAAGAAGATTTTTTTATTTTCTTTCACTAATCAGTATGTGTGTTTGGACAAACAGTTCAACATTCAGAGAACAAACAGAACTTTAATTGATCATTTCATTTTCTGTTCATCAAGCGGGATAACATCAGATTCAGCTGAACATGAATTAAAAGCAAATAAGACTTGGACTTGATGCTGCAGTCTGAAGACGTCTCACATTGAATATTTATTACTGCAGAAAAGTTTTAAAACTCAATTACCAGCAGCAGAAAAAAATTAAAAAGATTTTTTTTTACATTTCAGACATTTTCTACCTCAACACCAGATGTGATGATCATTAGTAGGTCAGTCGGTGGTTTCCAACTTGAGGGTCGGGGCCCACAAAGGGTCACATATGCGCTGCTGAACATATATATTTATCCTTTTAAACATGTAGATGTCTGAAGCTGCACACACACAGAAGATGAACCACTTAACTAACTTCTAAAACAAACACCAAACAAATGTTTATTTTTAAAATAATTTAGTCTGCGATGCTCTACAAGCGGTTTCTACAACAAAACCTGCTCTACATAAAAGAAATACATAACTGGTCAAAAGACGAAAGAAATCAAGGCAATGGCACTGAAATCACCCAGTGATGGACGCCTGGCGAGGACAGGTGCGGTCACGGTGGACAGACGTCATGTGCTCCTGTAGCCAGGTGGAGGTGGTAGGTGTGGTCGTGGAACATCAGGAGGCTGTAGAAGTTCTCTCCTCCTCTCAGGACTCCATGTTCACTGCGCCCCCATGAAACTGGACTGTCCACAAAACCATGAACCGTCAGGGACACCCAGGACTCCAACTCCGGCTGCTCCAGGTAACACCTGCAGGTGAGAACCGCTGTTTCAGTGAAGCTTACAAACCAGTAATGATAGATGAGCTGATATCTGCATATGCAGGGAAAATGTTCATTCTTTTCATCTGATCTGACTCCAGGTCTGTGCTGCACTCCTTTGTTCACCTGATCTGGTTGATGAGTCTTTGGATGTCCTGAGGAAGCAGCAGTCCGCAGATTGAGACGCTCAGAGCGTGACTCGCCGTCACCTTCGGCTCAGGACACACCATCGAGGACAAGAAACTGTCAGATGAGTTCTCGCTGAAAACAGAAGAGCCAACAGGAGAGCAGGTCATGTGACGGAGCTGACAGGTGCAGTTCACAGATAAAGAGAGACGCGTCAGGCCTCTCACCAGCTGACGTGGGCGTCCACGGCGCCGAGCCACTCCAGGAAGCTGTGAGGGTCACATGACTGCAGATCAGAGGTCAGCGGGGCAGGACAGGACAGGTCTGTCAGCGTGAGACTGTGGACCTCAGGTCTGTGCTCCGACCAATCATAACGAGACAAGAGGGCCTGCAGGGAGGCGCTGCCCCCTACAGCACAGACAGCAGGGGGTTATGGGTAATACACAGCATTCAACTTGAGCCCCCCTCACCTGGCTGCAGTACAGGGTTAGTGTCGGATGATATAACTCACCTGGATGATGGGACAGCAGGAAGTCTGCCTTCAGTCGAAGTCGAGACTTCAGGCCCGTGAGGAGTCTCTGGTGGCCCCGCCCACCGGGAGCCATGCTGCTGTCAGTCAAGTCGACAGATACCACTGTAATCCACAGAGACACAGAGTAAAGAGAACTGCAGCACTGAAGAGGCCTGCTGTTACCAACGATGACCTCGTGTCACCGCAGACTGATGTCACTATGATGTCATCAGGATGCCATTCACACCGAATCTGCTGTTTGTTCTGTGGTTGAATCTGGACGGTTTCCCCTCCACACCCAAAACCTCGAAGGAGTCCTTATCCAGAGAGAGAGACAGGTGACCTGCAGAGAGACAGGCAGGACGTCAGAGAGAGAGAGACAGGTGACCTGCAGGCAGACAGGCAGAGGAGTTACCGTTCGGCATCAGTGCGACGCAGTTATCTTCATCAATCCTGGTCCTGTGTGACACACCATACACACAACCTGAAACAAGCACATACACACAGGAGTGAGTCTACAGCGTTGTTTGTGTGTGTGTACAGGTGTGTGTACAGGTGTGTGCAGGTGTCACCTTTGTACACAGCAGTCTCTAAGAAGTGTTTGTCCAGTAGTTCGAATATCGGCAGCTCCCTGATGAGGTAGAAACTGCTGAAACTGTTAAATACAGTATCCAGGTGAGAGGGGGCGGAGCTACAGTGAGGCAGCAGCACTGACACCTGCACAGGTGAAATAACACAATTCATTAGTACACTGAAAACTTTAGTAAAGCACTGACACTGAGCGGTTCAGGTGTCACGTTCTCACACACTGAACATCATCACACTGCTTCATGTTACATGTAATTTGACTACAACACTGCCTGTGTGTACTTTGTGTAATTGTTCTGATTATATTGTTGTATATATTTATGTTTTTATTTATAATGTTTTATTTCTGTATTGCGGCACCATCCAGACTTTTATTTTGAAAAACCGTGCCCACGTGTTAGCTTCTTAGCTGCTGGCGCTAACTCTGTTTTGACATGTTAGCATGTTGCGGTGTTAGCCTGTTAGCATGCTGCTCGTCGTGATACCTTGTAGTTGAAGTGATGCTGCTCCACCTGAGAACTGAGCCGGTTCTTCTGGTCGAGAAAACTGGATCGATCCCAGACCACAACCGAGCGGGGAGTCTGATCCGGACCAGCAGACATCTTCAGGAAACTTTACCAGACCCGCAGAACTTTATTTAAACCCAACACTTTTCCTGTAACGGATTTTCAACATAAAAGCACAGTGAAGTGCATGCTGAGCTGCACATTTAATGATCTGTGAACATGCCACGTGAGATAAAAGTCCCATGAAGATTACAGAGTTCAACAACCTATTTACCTTTTTCTGACGAGCATCTGACGCAGTTTTAGGGAAAAACAACGACACCATGTAAACTCTGGGAAAGAGGCGGTGGAGGGGAAGCTGCCTCGTGCTGGTCCCTCTCAGGCAAACACGGTGCTTGTGTTGATGCTGCACTTTGTGTGATAAACCCTCTTCATATGTAAGTAAGACAGTGCCAGCGGAGTCTTCTTCAGCAAAGGAGGCGGGTCTCTGCGCGTCCTCGTCTCTCGCCGTAGTCACGTGTTAAAGCCGGAAGTGAAGAGAACACGTGGGTCAGTCCGGGTCAGGTAGGACCGGGTTCAGATCTGGATTAGGTCGGCTTTTTGTTGGTGTCTGACGTCATGTCGGCGGTCGAATCCGTACCTGGGCAGTTTGATGACGTCGAGGAGGACAGGTGAGACACGTGGTGGTGTTTAAAGTAGAAATACAAATCATCTGTCAGTGATCGATCTGTTATGGATCAGTTACCGGTCACTCATCAGTGAGTTATGGAGTTATCAATCGGCTGTGGAGTTTCTGATCAGTCGCTGATCAGTGTTTGATCAATTGTGGAGATATTGGTCACTTACTGATCAGCGATTGATCAGCTGATCCTCCACACATGTTCTGTTTTGTCTGCAGCGACCAATCAGAGCTGTCGGCTGTGCAGAGTCAGATGAGTGACGTCACAGTGCAGCCGCCTTTAGAGCGGGATGAAGATGAAGGTGATGAAGATGAAGAAGAAGATGATGATGATGATGATGATGATGAAGAGTGGGCGTGGCGTTCAGCAGGAGGAGCTCTGACGAAGAGGCTGAACAGGACGAGTGTAAACTGTCAGGTCAGACATTCTGATCAATACTGATGATTGTTTGATTATTTACACACTGCTGATCAGTACCGGCTCATCAATACTCTTATTGGTACTTAATCTGGAGGAAGAAACGTCAGCTTTGACTCATCGCTACTGAAACTCCTGAACACACACCTGTGTTACCTGTTCACTTCCTGTGTGTCCTCACACCATCATGATGATGTCATAACTGCCGCCTCTTTTTATTGGACAGTCCAACAGACAGAATCCGTCCAATAAGATGCTTCCTTCAACCCCGTCCGACAAAGCTCTGAGGAAATATGAACACAAGATCAACCTGGGTAACACACACACACTGTAACACACACACACACACACTGTAACACACGCACATGTACACACACACACACACACTGTAACACACACACTGTAACACACACACGCTGTGACCACACTGTAATATACAGTAATACATTAGCAGTACATTTCTACTTCTGATCAATAATCAGTCGTATTGACAGTGTATTTGTTCTGATTTCAGATAAGCTGAATTACGCCGACTCGGTCATCAATAAAGTGACGACGATGCAGAAACAGAAAGAGGCCGACACGTATGTCTGAGCTCCGCAGAGTTTCCTTCTCAGGTGCGGTGACCGATGTGACTAACGCTCTGATTGGCTGCTGTCCGCAGGTACAGAGTGAAGGACAAATCAGATCGCGCCACAGTCGAACAGGTGAGCATGCAGAGACTTTTACTCAGAAAAGGCCTCACAGGAAGTGAACGGCAGGAGGTGTGTGAGGTCGGGATCGGTTCTCCTCGAGCTGCTGAAGCAGCGTCAGCTTCGGTCGCTGTTGATGAAGAGGATGTGATGAAGGCCGCTCTGATGTTT
>JBAJHX010000062.1:91956-103494 GCA_037176925.1 Amniataba percoides | reverse complement strand
CCTCTCGGTTCTCCGAAGACTCGCAGGTTAACTGGCGTGAATGTGAGCGGTTCGTCTTTCATTCATTGGACGGCCTCTCACAGTGAGCTGGACTGCCTGCAGCCCCCCCGACTCCCCCAGGATGTAGATAACAGACGTGTACTCGTGTATGAAAGGCAGAACCACGCTCGACTTTTACCAACAACTTCCGTCAGTGGTTTGGACACAGACGTGTTCAAAAGTTAAACAACTTCAAAAACTTCAGAAACTTGTTTGATTGAAGGCTGAACATGTGATCATCAGTGATTGTTGAAAACTGTTTGTAATTTAAACCGGCTGATTGCTCTTCTTCTTTGACTTCTTTTGTAGGTTTTAGATCCCCGGACTCGGATGATTCTCTTCAAGATGTTGAGCCGAGGAGTAATCTGTGAAATAAATGGCTGCATCAGTACAGGGAAAGAGGTGAGGAATCACCACTAACATACATTCATCATTCGTCACAGGACAGTCAGCTACAGGTGTGCTGATGATGTAATAGTGTAGGTACAGGTGTGTTGATGATGTAATAGTGTAGGTACAGGTGTGTTGATGATGTAATAGAGCAGGTACAGGTGTGTTGATGTCTGAATTTGTTCTGTACTGAATGAAACAGCAGAACGTTTGACGATGGATGACGAGGTTCTCACAGCAAACAAACGCCTTGTGTTTGTGTGTTTGTGTGTTTGTGTTTGTGTCCTTCAGGCGAACGTGTATCATGCCAGCACGTCAGCAGGAGACGACAGAGCCATCAAAATCTACAAGACCTCAATCCTGCTGTTCAAAGATCGAGACAAATATGTCAGCGGAGAGTTCAGGTCAGTCACACCGCAGAAGTAAATCATACTTTCTTCATATATAAGGCCCCGGACTATAAGGCGCATCACACACAGTACGTATCACTCTGCGAGGCTCCTGACTACGGTGGCCGTAATGCTCCAACAATCCATCAAGCAGCGCAGCTTCTTACCAAAGTCGGACTAAAACATTTTGACAGGTTTTTGAGCACCGTGTACCAAAATAAAATCGGTTCGAGGTCAGTAAGCACAACCAGAATATATACATAAAGCGCACCAGATTATAAAGCGCACTGTCGATTTTTGAGAACATTTAAGGATTTTAAGTGCGCCTTATAGTCCGGAAAATACGTTATTTATGAACTTCCTGTTTTCTCCAAAATAAAACTTCTGACACATAGCAGAGCTGTAAGTCACTTGTGATCAATTCTGATCATTATCATTGATCAGCAGCTGTTATTGATCATGACTGTTCTGAGTTTTCTGTTGTTCTGCAGGTTCCGTCATGGCTACTGTAAAGGAAATCCCAGGAAGATGGTGAGAACCTGGGCAGAGAAGGAGATGAGGAACCTCATCAGGTCAGAACCTTTCTGCTGACACCAAACAGGAACTGTTCTCCTGGGTTCTACAGAGAACCTGACTGTGTGTGTGTGTGTGTGTGTGTGTGTGTGTGTGTGTGTGTGTGTGTGTGTGTGTGTGTGTGTGTGTGGCAGGCTGCAGACAGCAGGAATCCCGAGTCCAGAACCTCTCCTGCTCAGAAGTCACGTTCTCCTGATGAGCTTCATAGGAAAAGACAACATGTAAGAACCAATCACGGTGATTGATCGGAGACATAGCAGTTAATTATGACTCAATATTGATCACCTTTGTATGACTCATTCTCACGTGCATCGTTTGATCACTGCATATTGACGTTCAGGCCGGCTCCACTGCTGAAGAACGCGCCGTTGTCGGAGTCGAAGGCGCGTGAGCTCTACCTGCAGGTTCTGCAGAACATGAGGAAGATGTTCCAGGAGGCTCGACTCGTCCACGCCGACCTCAGCGAGTTCAATATGCTGTAAGAGCCCACAAACACACATCCTTCAAAATAAAACCTGCTCGCTGTGCTGAACGTTTGTCACGGCTCTGTAGATATCACAACGGAGACGCTTACATCATCGACGTGTCGCAGTCAGTAGAGCACGATCATCCTCACGCTCTCGAGTTCCTCAGGAAGGACTGCAGCAACGTGAACGGTGAGACTGCAGCACCTGCTTCTCTTCTGCTTTCATAATGCAGATGATAAAAGTGAAAGACGCTCCTGCAGAAGTTTCTGAGCAAAGTCAGGTTGACGGTTCGGCTCCTGTCCTGTATGATTGTTTTGATCCTTTTGAACCCGTCAGCTGATCTGTGTGTTATTTCTCCAGAGTTCTTCGTGAAGCATGGCGTGGCGGTGATGACGGTGAGAGAACTGTTTGACTTCATCACCGACCCGTCGATCACCTGCCACAACATCGACCAGTACCTGGAGAAGGTCAGAAAGAACTCAGCTTTGTTTCTGAAAACATTATTGACTCAACAAGATAAAAAGATTTAAACGACATACGTAGAGACTTTTTTTTGATAGTCTGAATGATGATGGCTGCTTCATTGATTTCATTTGACCTAATCCGAATCATATCAGATCTGTTTTTATCACCTCTGGTGTGTGTGTGTGTGTGTCAAATGTCAAATTAGTTTAAAAGCTGTCCTAACCCCTCGAAACAGCTTCATGTTTCATTGCAAATAATGCATCGCCATGGCAACTGTTTGATGGAAACAAGACGGAGATAGAAAAAAGAAAAATGAGAGATAGAGATGAGTTAAGCCAGAATCGTTTTTCTGTCAGTTTTTATCGACTGCTTTCTGGTCGTCCAGGCGATGGTGATTGCAGCTGAGCGGACGGCAGAGGAGCGATCAGATCAGGACCGAGTGGATGAGGAGGTGAAACATGAACGTAAAAACATCAGCTGATGACAATAAGAAGTACCTCTTCATAGAGAAGCTGTCAGCTGACAGTCAGTGTCCCCCACAGGTGTTTAAGAAGGCCTACATCCCTCGCACTCTGACGGAGGTCAGTCACTATGAGCGAGACGTCGACCTAATGAAGTCGAAGGAGGAAGAGTCGGCCATCAGTGGACACAATGACAATGTAAGAAACCAAGACAAGAACAGACATTTAGATTTCAATCCATTTTCTAACCCGCTTATCCTGAGCACACAGAGTATCGGGGGTGCTGCAGCCATGTTGGGCGAAGGCGGCGTAAAACCTGGACAACCACACTGAAAGAGACAACCACTCACACTCACATTCACACCTGGGGGCGATTTAGATTGCTGTGAGGCGACAGTGCTCACCACTACACCAGACATACACCAGATATTTGGCACCTGTAATCTGACAGCTGCAATCTGACAGCTGTCTTTGAGGGTTTGGGCTGCTGAGCAGTGAAACAGATGAAACCACCTGTCAACCTGTGTGAGATGATGATGATGATGATGATGATGATGATGAGTAAGATGTCGTTGTTCTCAGGTTCTGTACCAGACGCTGACCGGACTGAAGAAAGATCTCTCTGGAGTTCAAACGGTACGATTGCTTGGCTGCTCTTGTTGGCACCATTTTGACCACATCACATGATCAGGTGTGTCACCTATAACCACGCCCCTCAGTGATGTCACAGTGTGCTGGAATTCACCTGTGCATCACTGCAGCCAGGTGACAAATTAACTTTGAGATTCAGACTGTCTCCAAACTCTGCTGATGATCAGATGGGCTGAATTGGAAGCTGAGGTGAGATTCTTTGGTGAATGTTGTTGAACTCCGTCCTTCCTCAGGTTCCTGCTCTCCTGGAAGATGACCAGTCTTCATCCTCGCAGGAGGAGGAGGAGCAGGAGGAGGAGCAGGAGCAGGAGGAGGAGCAGGAGCAGGAGGAGGAGCAGGAGCAGGAGGAGGAGCAGAGTGAGGAAGCCCCGATGGATAAAAAGGTGTTTTATATTCTTTATCTCACAGAATCACCAGAGGGGGGCGCTACAACACAGCCGCACTTTCCCTACATTAGCGAGTTTCTCCACAGAGGTTCAGCTGTGTTTGCTGCCAGGTTGTCTTCTAAAGGAAGCTCACATGAAGCCTGATTCATTCATGAGGAGCAGGATGTTTTCACGGAGAGCTCTGAGGAATGTAATGTGTGATTAAATAGATGCAAATTAGCTACAGAGCCAATTTGCGTCTGTTTGTCAAGCTCCAAGAGACTTTTTTTGTGTGCAAGATTTTAGACCGAAATGCAAGCTGAGAGTAAAACAGAGTCTCGTGGCAGAGTGTGTTAAAATACGAGATTATGAATTGCTCATATCGAGAAAATATGAAACACATAAATCAAAATGTCTGACTTCCTCTTGGATTTAAGATACGGGTCCCAGAGACTTTTTTGTAGATCTTGGGATGTTATATAAACTCCCCAAATTTCAAAAACATACCTCAAAGCATGTCCAGGAGCTGTATTTTTAAACATTTCCAGGGGGCGTTACAGAGCCGTTTTACATCCGGTGGCTTGAAGAGACTTTTTTGTATCGTGATGTTTGTTTCGTGATCTTACACGTGTGCCAAATTTCAGATTCGTAGGTGAGACGCAGTTGCGAAGCTGCTTCGTTAAATCTATCTAGGTGGCGCTATTGCTCATCGCAAAAATTCAAACACAGATGTGGAAATTCTATTAAACCAATGAAAATAAATATAATATTACATTTGACGTCTCAGTGAAAACATTTTAAACATGATACAGCAAAGTTTAACATTATACTCACTAATCCCGTCCAATCACTTTAGTTTCGGGCCAAATCCAACTGAACATAATATTCACCGTCATCTGTGGCAGCACCAACACACAATGAACGAGCTGCAGATCAGCGGTGGAAATCAAACAGTAAATCAGGACCAGTGAGGATTAAGCTGGCTCTGTTTCAGTGTGTTTTCATTATTGTTTGTAGGTAAAACTATTTCTTTTGTTCTTTTAGGAGAAGAAGAAAATGGTGAAAGAAACACAGAGAGAAAAAAGAAAAAACAAAATACCAAAACACGTGAAGAAGAGGAAAGAGAAAGTGTCCAAGATGAAGAAAGGAAGATGATGACTTCCTGTGTGCAGGTGTGCACTTCCTGTGTGTCACGAGTCATTGGTCCTTTGTAAACACGAAAAGTGGGCCGAGCTCAGAGACCCGAACAGACCCGTCGTTCAGTCAGCTTCATTTGAATCTGCTGAGGAGCTCAACATCCAACCTGCAACAAGCACAGAGACACTCGAGGACTTTCCAGAACTATCTCACCTGTACTGCAGGTGCAACACCACAGAGCAGAGAGATTAAAGAAAACATCCTGATCAGCTTTGAATAAAACCATCGTGTCATTGTGGTCAATCTTTACTGTGAAATTCAGTGAAAACAAAAAGAGGGAACCCGACTGAGCGCCGAGTCGAAACACACCGAAAGCCAAAGTGACAAAGTGAATGACAGTTTAATCAGAGAGGCTCAATGTGACTGTGTGTGTGTGTGTGTGTGTGTGTGTGTGTGTGTGTATGAAATGTACATAGACAGTATATCTAAAGATATTTTGTTCAGTGAGTCGTTTTGTTCCTGCTGCAGTTTATCAGTCTGATTTCTTAACCTCCGCACACACACACTGATAACACACACACTTCCGTCCTCAAACTCAAATGAATTTTTATCAGGTTTGTTTGAGTTTAACGTGCTGATTCTCTGGGTGCTGATTGGCTGGTGGCAGCGTGACACATTCACAGGTTCTGATTGGCTGATCAATGAACCAATAGGATGACGTTTAACTGGTTCATGAAAACAGGCTGAACTGACCATCAAATAAAACTTTATCGAATAAGCACACAACAACAAACAGGACCATCAGTGATGACAGGTGCAGTGACATCATCACAGTGCAATGCTGACATACACACACACTTTGTGTAGTTAATACTAATAACTTATTACTAATTACCAAATTTCCTCTGGTGATAAATTATTCTGATAATAACAGGTGTGTTAATTAGGCTCCGCCCCCTCTGAAAAACAACACAGGTTGACAGAAAATGTAAATAAAGAAGTGAATAAAACCAGTCAAATTAAATGAATCTGACGCGTAAAACCAAAAAAATCAATAAGAATGTTGATTCCATGTGTTGTTGATCGTTCACTTCCAGTAAAGTCATATTAATTTTAGAAGTGTTGCTTCTTCTTTCACCTGCTGATTGAAACAACAGAAACTCCATCTTACAGGTTTTTCTCCTGTTACCATGGAGACAGAGACTGATCACACAGTTTTGAGTGTGTGGCTGTGAGTGGTGCATCCTGGGAGTTGTAGTTCAGTTTTGAAGTTCTCAGGTTCAGACGTGTGTGAAAGTGTGTGACAAGAAATCTGCTGACAGACGATTCAGTGTTTACGTTCGTCTGTGAGATGAAGAGCAAGAACGAGCTCATTCATTCATTCATGTGTGTGTTTCTGTGTGTGTGCTCTCCCTCAGTTCCACACACACACACACACACACAGTAACACACATACACACAGAACCACATTTACAGAGTAACATATATACACAAACTAACACAAACACACAGAGTGTGTGTTGTACATCGCTTTGGAGAAAAGCGTCTGCTAAATGAAATTGTAACACACACACAATAACACAGGTTTACACGCAGTAACACACACACAGTAACACACACTCTTAGTAACACACATAGACACAAACTAACACACACATTTAGTAACACACACACAGTAACACACACACTTAGTAACACACATACACAAAGTCTAACACACACACAGAGTAACACACACACAGTAACACACACACACACACAGTAACACACATACACAAAGTCTAACACACACACAGAGTAACACACACACAGAGTAACACACACACACACACACAGTAGCACACACACATACAGTAACACACACAGTAACAGACACACACAGTAACAGACACACACAGTAACACACACACATACAGTAACACACACACACAGTAACACACACACATACAGTAACACACACACAGTAACAGACACACACAGTAACACACACACACAGTAACACACACACAGTAACACACATACACAAAGTCTAACACACACACAGAGTAACACACACACAGTAACACACACACACACACAGTAACACACATACACAAAGTCTAACACACACACAGAGTAACACACACACAGAGTAACACACACACACACACACAGTAGCACACACACAGTAACAGACACACACAGTAACACACACACACAGTAACACACACACACAGTAACACACACAGTAACACACACATACAGTAACACACACACAGTAACAGACACACACAGTAACACACACACAGTAACACACACAGTAACACACACACACAGTAACACACACACACAGTAACACACACAGTAACACACGCACACACAGTAACACACACAGTAACACACACAGTAACACACGCACACACAGTAACACACACAGTAACACACACAGTAACACACACACACACAGTAACACACACACTCGGCTGTCTTAAATAGAATGTTTGTCCGCAGTCAGCTGACCGAACACTCGTGCTCCGGTTCCTCATGACCTGGTGACCTTTGACCCCGCAGAGTCTGTTGAAGATTTTTTAAATTTTGTGTGAAACAAACTGAGGAGCATCCTGTTATCAGACACCGAGGAGGAGGAGAGGGATGAAGATCAAGGGGAGGGGCTGATTCCTCATGCAGCGCTGTCATTGGCTGGTTGCACTGCAGGGAGGCAGGAACTGAGCTCTGATTGGCTGTTTGTTGCATAAAAGGAAAAGAAGACAGAGTTCAGAAAGTTTTTCTCCTTCAGAGACTCGCTTCAGGTACGAACACTGTTTCACTGTTACCTGTTCTGTTTGTTCTGTTGGTTCTGTTGGTTCTGTTTGTTCTGTTGGTTCTGTTTGTTCTGTTGGTTCTGTTGGTTCTGTTGGTTCTGTTTGTTCTGTTTGTTCTGTTGGTTCTGTTTGTTCTGTTGGTTCTGTTGGTTCTGTTTGTTCTGTTTGTTCTGTTTGTTTAAGGTTTTTTTCTGTCATTCTTCCATCTTCTTCTTCTCTGTTTTCATTGAACTCAACTCTGTTAATTCTTCTGTGGTTTCTTTTCTATTGTTTGTCTTTTTCTCATCTTTTTTCACTTCTTTTAAATTTTTTTTATCTTTATATTTGTTTTATGTTTTTTTCTGTTTTGGTTTTCTTTTATCACTGCTTCATGTTTCCTCTGTCATGTCTTTTTCTCTTCCAGCTCTGCTTTTCTTTTCTTTGTTCTTCTTTGCTGGTTTTCTTCTTATTTTATTACTCTTTTCTATTGTCTTCCTATTCTTCTTCTCCTTCTCTGATTTGTGTTGCTCTTTTCTTATTTTCTTCTTCATGTTCATGTTCTTTTCATCTTTTTTCCACTCTTTGTCATCTTCTTATTTCTCTTCCTCCTCCTCTTCCTCTCATGTATTCCTCCTTTTCTCTTCTCTTCTTCTGTCTGACATCAGTATTTCTTCTTCTCTGATAGGAGCTTCCACTCATCATCATCATCCTCATCATCATTATGGCCGACTGGACCGACTGTCTGAACTTCGCCATCTCCGTCACCAAACTGGCCAGTCAGGTAAGAGACACCTGACTAATCACAGCCTGGCACGGAGTCAGAGGTCAGAGGTCATATGAAAAAGGTTCATGTGAACTCACAGATTTAGTGTGCGCACTCTCTTAAAACTGCAAAATGTTCGGGACGTTAATCCAGATTACTCAAAGAAAGTGAAGAGATTAGATTGATGGCACACTCGTTTCTCCGCCAGTCTGGCTCATTTTAACAGACTCATTGAAAGCAGATCTGATGTTTTCTTGGGCCGAGAGATTTCACTGACCAGCACTTTTCAAACCTGATGGTGGATTACAGCGCCACCATCTGGCCTGTTGTAGTCATGTTCATTGTGTCCAGTAATGATTTAATACACCCAATACAAGTATAAAATGATTATAAGATGACAGTGACATATTCTAGAGGCATTTAATGTTAAATTCATATTCATAATCATTTTGTTGCTCATAATGATTAATCACTATCATACTCAGGAAACAATGATTTATATTTTAATTAAAAAAAAACTTTAAAAAGTAATTATAAAAATTTCACTATTCACAATTACAAAAACTCATATAATAATAATAATGACCATAATAATCATAATAATAATACTGATACTTCATTACATGTAAAATAATGTAAATATCAGACATGTATCGTCCAATCAGAGAACAGTGAGATGATGATATCAGTGTCCAGGTGTTACACTTTAACCAATAGCAGAGCAGCAGGTGGCGTGTTTGTCCAATCAGAGTGCAGACAGCTGATGAGTTCAGCTTCAGTTCACAATTTGAGTTGATAACAAAAGTTACAAAATGTTGAGAAAGAATCTTTTTGTGTTTGAGCTGCTGAACCTTAAATGACCCTTCGGTACACAATGCAGTAATAACAGTAACAGTAACAGCAGTAACAGTACTGCAGTAATAACAGTAACATTACTTACTGCAGTAATAACAGTAACAGTACTTACTGCAGTAATAACAGTAACAGTATTTACTACAGTAATAACAGTAACAGTACTGCAGTAATAACAGTATCAGTACTGCAGTAATAACAGTAACAGTACTGCAGTAATAACAGTATCAGTACTGCAGTAACAGTATCAGTACTGCAGTAATAACAGTATCAGTACTGCAGTAATAACAGTATCAGTACTGCAGTAACAACAGTATCAGTACTGCAGTAACAACAGTATCAGTACTGCAGTAACAGCAGTATCAGTACTGCAGTAATAACAGTACTTGTCTTTCAGATGATCCTGTCTGCCTTCCAGCAGCAGAAAGAAGTGAAGCTGAAAAGTTCTCCGGCTGATTTGGTGACAGAAACTGATCAAAGAGTCGAGAAGACCCTCATCTCTGCCATCAGGAACAAATACCCACAACACAGGTTCTACTGCGTTCTACTGTTTTTCTACTGTGCTCCTGTGTTCTGCTGCTCTGTTTGTTGTGGTTTGCGTTTTTCCTTGTTTAGTTTTCTTTTGTCTTTTTTTCTTTTTGTTTTCTGTGTTTTCCCCTGGTGTTTTTCTGCCTGAGTGTCTGTCATTTCCTGTGTCCTGTGTTTAGTAGTGAATGGTCTCGTGTCTGTAAGTTCATCTCACTTCCTGTTTTATTTTGAAGTCCCTTCTCTCCTCACGTGTCTGTGCTGTTAATCTCCTCACCTGTTCCCACTTCCCTCACTGTGTATATAAACTGGTCCGTTTCCTTTCTCTGCCTACCTCGTCTGCATTCCTGGGTCCCTGCTTCACTCACCCAAACAGTGTTCTATTGTTCCACTGTGTTCTGATGTTCTCCTACGGTTCTCTGACTGTAGGAGCAAAAACTCTCTGCTGCTTCTGTCAGTGAGGTCAGAAAACTGCAGTTTGACCTCTGACCTGTGACCCTCAGGTTCATCGGGGAAGAGTCTGTAGCTGCAGGTGAGCGTCTGGAGTTAACTGACAGTCCCACCTGGATCATTGACCCCATCGATGGGACTGTTAACTTTGTTCACAGGTGAGGCCCCGCCCATACCGTGATGTCACAGAATAAAGGTTTCAGACAACAGACTCCAACAACTCACAGAAACAACTCTCAGAGATCAATAATACAATAATTATCTATCGATCTATCTATCTATCTCTGTCTGTGTTTGTAATCAGCTTCCTGTTTCTCTCAGGTTTCCTTTTGTGGCCATCTCCATTGCCTTCACTGTTAACAAGCAGGTAAGCTCACCTGTCGAATGGATGAGGTCAGTGAGGGTCAGACAGGAAGTGGACTGATGTGTTGTTGTTGTTGTTGTTGTGGTCAGACAGAGTTTGGGATCGTGTACAGCTGCGTGGAGGACAAACTGTTCTACGCTCAAAGAGGAAGAGGAGCCTTCCTGAACGGAGAACCGCTGCACGCCTCCGGACAGGAAGGTGACATCACACGTGACATCACACATGTGACGTCACACATGTGACGTCACAGGTGTATGCTGGGTGTGGTATTATATTTGTTCTGCTTCCTCCCGTCAGACATCAGCAGGTGTGTGGTGGTGACGGAGATCGGAGCGGAGCGTGATGACCTCGCTCTGTCCACCATGACCTCCAACATCTTCAGGCTGCTGAAACTGCCCGTTCACGGGTGAGAATCTCGACTCCAGAACTTTTCTTTCCCATTTTAGGAATCAATGAATGTTTCTGCCCGAAATTTACCTGTAAAACTGCGAGTGGACGGAGCACTCAGTATGCGTGAGCGATATCTTCGGGTTAATCTGGATAATTCAGCCTTTATTACTGTTATTATGATGTTTTTATCATGTTAACGGCCACTTCATCTCTTTAACGTGTTGTTTGTATGTTCTAGTATCCGTGTTCTGTTCTCTTTAACGTGTTGTTTGCATGTTCCAGTATCCGTGTTCTGTTCTCTTTAACGTGTTCTTTGTATGTTCCAGTATCCGTGTTCTGTTCTCTTTCACGTGTTGTTTGCATGTTCCAGTATCCGTGTTCTGTTCTCTTTAACGTGTTCTTTGTATGTTCCAGTATCCGTGTTCTGTTCTCTTTAACGTGTTGTTTGTATGTTCCAGTATCCGTGTTCTGTTCTCT
>JBAJHX010000062.1:43955-58430 GCA_037176925.1 Amniataba percoides | reverse complement strand
CTGTTAGCGATGAATTCAACAAGCCAGGACCTGAACCAGGACCTGACCCTGGATCTGACCCTGGATCTGAACCAGGACCTGAACCTGGATCTGAACCAGGATCTGAACCAGGACCTGACCCTGGATCTGACCCTGGACCTGAACCAGGACCTGACCCTGGATCTGACCCTGGATCTGAACCAGGACCTGACCCTGGACCTGAACCAGGACCTGACCCTGGATCTGACCCTGGATCTGAACCAGGACCTGAACCAGGATCTGAACCAGGATCTGACCTAGGACCTGAACCAGGATCTGAACCAGGATCTGACCTAGGACCTGAACCAGGATCTGAACCAGGATCTGAACCAGGATCTGACCTAGGACCTGAACCAGGATCTGAACCAGGACCTGAACCAGGACCTGAACCAGGACCTGAACCAGGATCTGACCCTGGATCTGACCCAGGACCTGAACCAGGATCTGACCCTGGATCTGACCCAGGACCTGACCCTTGACCTTTAAAAACGGGCCTTACCTGGAAGCTGTGTCCTGAGGCGGGACTGAAGGACTGAGGCCGCCTGAAGCCGTCCCCCCTACGCCAGTTCTGCCCTCCGAAGCCTCTGGACCCCCCGGACCTCCAGCCCCCCCTTGGCCCGCTGCCGAACCCAGAGGACGGAGAACCGTCCCAGCATCCCCGGTAAGAACTCGGCGAGTAGGCCGGGGACCGCGGAGCGTGCGCCGGGCCGCCGCGGGGAGACGCCGCGTAGGGAGAGCGAGTCCCGGGGAGAGCCCAGCAGGAGGCCGGGGACGGAAACCTTCCATCCGGCCGCGGAGCTCCGGGACTCCGCTGAGGTCTGACCGGAGCTCGGTACATCTGAGCGGCTATGAGGCGAGACAGAGACGGCGAAGAGAGACCGGCAGAGACCAACAAAGACCCGGAGAGACCAGCACAGCCAAAACAACACGCCGTGACCGGAACAGGAAACTCACGCAGCTCCACTTCCGGCAGCACAGCCTGCAGCGCCACTCAGCGGCCGCCAGGAGTATTGACCTCATTATTCATTGATCTCTTTATTGATTGATTTCACCTGATTTAGGATTCACATTATTTCATTTTTCTATTATTATTATTATTATTATTATTATTATTATTATTATTATTATTATTATTACATACATATCATCGAAATATAAACCATGTCAGCATATCAGGTATATTTTCACTTGGCAATAGATAGAGACCAGGTAAGATCATAGACTTATTTATCATTATCATTATTATTATTATTATTATTATTATTATTATTATTATTATTATTATTATTTGCCCTCTGTTCAAATAAGCATTTGTTTGTTGATTCTCAGTGGAAGCCTGATTTTTTTCTGTCTTCACAGTCAGTTTGAAAAGATATTAATCTTGAAATGAAGGCAGTTTGTTTTTATAGGCACTACAGCTTTCACAGCTACAATTTTAAAAACAGTGATGAGTTTAGGTGCCACAGTGGTGTAGTGGTTCGCACTGTCGCCTCACAGTTCTGGGATCTGTGTCCTCCCACAATCCAAACACATGTAGGCTAATTGGCAGGTGTGAGTGTGGATGGGTGTCTGTCCTTCAGTGTGGCTCTGTGACTGACCCTGCCCCTCGCCCAAAGCTAGCTGAGAGGCTCCAACATCCTGCAACCCTGTGGTCTGGATAAGCAGGTATAGAAAATGAATGGATGGATAATGACTTTAGGAGGTTTTTTGAGAGAACTGCTGAGGACATTTATCTGTAATTGCGCAGTTTGTCCTGTGAGAGGCGCTGCTGCTGTGAATCTGTGTTGGCCACATTAAAGGGATATTGCTCTAGAAACGTACAATGTAGATCTCCTCTATGATCAGGAACTCATCATTCTCTCATTCATTATGTGTTGTTGTGACTGTTATTGATGCTCAGGAGCTCTTCACACTGTGGATCAAAGTGTGATGCTGGAAGGTGACGTTGGTGTGCAGCAGCAGGAGGTGCAGCTGATGACCCTCTCTGGCTCCCGTAGTTTCTCTGATGTTTGAAGGTGGACAAGGAGAAGAGACAATGTGATGGACAGGAAGCCATGAGGAAGAAATAAGGAAGAAAAACACACCCCATCATGCACACACACAAAGTCAATACAAATGAGAGCAGGTATGAATCAAACATGAAAAGCATAAGTATCAAATAATTCAATAGTGTTCAACATATCTGCTTACTTCTTATACTTGACTTATTTGCTTTGCATGAGTAGCTCCGCTTCTGTCGAGAAGCTTAAAGTAGAATTTAACTAAATTTAAAAATATTTACTGTATGAAATCTACTGTTTAAATCAGACTACGACTCTCCTCCTCCTGATGAAGATGAGTCATCTGTCACTCTGCTCTGTGGGCGTTTGAACAAACTGACTTGCTGCTGAAGCCAAAATAAAGTGAGAAAAAAGCTTCTGACCATCTGAAAACACTCTAATCTGAGCAGAGTCAGTGAATGAAAGATAGACCTCTGCACTTAGTCCTCAGTCGACGCGTCCCTGTAGTCCTGTAACCAGCGGTAAGATATCAGCAACTGGTCCAGCTCATCCTCAGACCTCTGCAACCTGTCAAGTAAATAATAATGCAACTTGTTGCCAGACCACTGCAACTGGTCTTGGGACGTCTACACTCACCAAGTCTCAACCGTCAGGGAGGTATAAACTTTTTGCATTTCTTCCACCCCCTAGAGGTGAGCCTCAATGCACTTTAATGTGTAAGCTCAGTGAAAACTCCTGAATGTGTGCGTTACATTTCAGGTTGGTATCTCACGATTGGTATCTCAAGATTTTTTGAAAATGACTTATTTTCATAAAAAATAGAAACAGTAGAACAATAGACAATAACAATAAACAATAGAAACAAAACAGATTGATGTAATTAAATCACTTTGATCATTTAAAATTTTAAAAGTTGGTAGATGAAGTTTCTGGTTTATGAGTAAAAAATTTGGATTATTTTATTATTTTTGGAGCAGAAGGCTATCTAACTAAAGATGCAGATGAATTGAGGGATTAAAGGGATAAAATAACTTTGACATTAGGGTTTGTGTTGATTTGGCTTATAATTATTATTATCACTTGTTATTATTGTTCTTATATTCTTACAGTGCCACCTGTAGGTCAGTGAGTGTCATTTTATGTGCCTGCATTGTGGGCAAGATTTGCAGCACAATTCACAGTTTTCATAAATGTCCATTACAGTTTTGCTGCACAAACACTTTAGCAGGATCCCTACATACACATGTGGTATATTTATACACTGTGATACAAACTGCTCATGGCCACGCCGGGCTGAGCGCCAGGTGAGCTTCATTTCCTTTCAATCAGTGCAGTGCGCGGCCTTTTGACTAAGTTGGTGCCGCGCTCTCTGGATGTCAGCGGTGCTGATTGATTCAAACTACACGGAAAGACTCACCACATTACTGAGGAGACTGCCGGTAAGACAAAATTTCTTGTTCTTTTATCAAGTTGGTCAAAGTGTGAAGGGTTTTTTTTTTCAAATGGCTGGAGTCTTTAATGTGGGTTTGGTGTCACTTTTTGGTTGTTATATATGTCATATTCTTTGGTATATGTGGGTGCTAATTAAGTATCATAGCATTTTGGATGGTTTAAAATGGCTTTTCAATTGGGTTAAAATTTCCATGCTAAAGTTGAAAATCGGTATTACTATTAATTTGCCTTTAACATCTTAATTATTGAATATAAAATTGGTAAAATAAGACTAGGTAAAATCCCTGTAAAAAATAGAATATTCTGGATTTATCCACCTTTAAATCCTAATGCTAATACCATAAAACCCTGAGTATAAATAGCTCATTTCAGATTTACTTACCATGTTGGGTTTCTTAATGGTTTTTCTAAGGTTTTTCACCTGCATGGTCAATGAAATAAAGATGAGGAAAGATTATTCTAAGCCTGTTTTTTGCGAGTGAAGTCCAGCATTTAATGAGGAGTGAGGAGGCCTGTGAAGGAGAAGAAAACACTTGACAAATATATTAATTCAACACCTGTACTTTTGGTTGTTCACATACTGAATTGGACATTGATAATATCTGGTTGTAAAGTCATACGCCAAAGTAAGTCAGATGCAAAACACAACTACATACATGAGGTGAGGAAAGATGTGATCTATGAGTTTTCTCAGTATTCAGAAGGAGTTCTGTGGTCAGCTGGTAACCTACCCAGACGCTTCTTCCACCTTCCATCATATATTTTCAAAATATGATTTTTCACTGTGAACCTTCAGTCTACACACACAATGACGTGTGTATCACACAATGATCCAATTGATCCAATATAGAAAACCTGTCTACAGGTTTTCACTGTTCATGGAGAAACACAAAACAAAGTTTCCATGATCCTACAAAGAAACAATATGCAGACTATATAGTTAATCCAGTCTTTTATAAAGTGATAAAGGCTGTGTTTAATCAATAAGATGTAAAAAAAAGACGTATTTGAATCACTGTCATTGTACTTCTCCAACTTCATCCATAAAATACACTGAAACACACAGGACCATGTGATGGAGCATAAAGGTTATCTGGCCTGTTTCCATCAGAAATCAACTTACCAAGAATCATGAATCACTGGTTTTTCTGTTATGTACTTTTAATTATATGAAGTCTTGAAAGAAAGAGATTTGCATCAGCAACAGGTGGCAGAATTTCTGCCCAAGGGAAACCATGATTTGTAGAGCTAAATAAAGATGAAAAAAGGACTCATATAAGCATCCCTGTTTTGATTTAGTCACAATATAGACAGTTATTGCAGACGCAGATGATCCACTGGTGTCCTGACGAATGAACTAATGTCTAATTTAGCAGCAGCAGAGTGTGAGAGAAGCTGTGGGGGTGAAAGTCTTTGAATAGCAGCAGTGAGTCTGTGTTCACTGATAGAGTAGCAGTTTGTAGTGGAGGTGGTGTCGAGGTTATCAGGCCTTCCCTCAGCTAACAGCACTGACGTGTCCTGCAGCCTGCCCACACACAAAAAATAGATCCTTCAGTTTGACTCACATGACGATTCTCCACCTCTCATCACGTTTCTCTGGACGTCTTCCCTCCTCGCAGTCCGTCTGCATGTTCACACCATCGTTTCTTCCCTTACACCACGTTGTTCATCGTCACACCGAAAATACCTCACCTGTAAAAATAAATGTGATCCTGACAAACTGTTTTTCACTGTGACGTCACATCACATCAAAGGACTCTGATTGGTTCTTTGAATGAACTTAAGGGATATATTTACAAAGTCTGTTAATGGTGGTCTCACAGGAGATTTTTAAAAAAATGTATTTTATTTTTTCCAAAGAAACACAGAACATATGGCTAATGAAGGGAAGAAAGAAGGAAAAACAAAATTTCATTTAAAAGTAAAAATTCAAGTGAGACAGTTGAGATTTATTGGTGGGTGTGTTGATTATAAATCTGACCAATTATTCTGAGATGCAATAAAACATAAAATTGAATTTACAGATAGAGTTTATGTGGTTCAAAAGAACGTTTTTCATGATAAATGAAAGGCTGCTGACCTAAAAAGGTCTATTCTTGTTTCTTGTCATTTGTCATGTCATTTTCTGTAGTTAGTAGGAATAGTTCTTTTCAGCTACCTACATCTCAGCCGGTATAGATTCTTCTGATTTACATTTCTATGTTTCACATTTATTGATAATGAGATCTGTTTTGTTTTTTTCTGCTTCCATTCCTATTAACATGTAATCAATAAATGCCCACACCTGTGGTCCTTTTTAGATCTCTAGCTTATTCATTTTGTTGAAAAAAAATAGTCGTTTGTCTTTCCTCATAAGGTCGATGAAGATATGACATTGCTCAGCCTCTTTTACAGAATACCACTGAAATTTGGAGTTTGGCTATCTCAGCATTCAGTTTCCTTCTTGAATTGCAGCACAAATACAGGTTTCTCTGTAGTCTCTGCACTGAATTATTTTCTGCCTGCAAGCTGTTTGTTGATTTTTCATGTTGATGGCCCATCTCTCCAAGTGTTTAAAATATTTTAGTTGCCCACTTGATAAGCATCCCGGCCCTGTTATTCCTTGCCAGTGTTTTGACCTGTCCAGTTTACCTGTGATTTGAGTGACTGGGCTTGTGTGTCATGTTCCTGTAGGCGTCTCCTTCTGACTGTCTGGATATGTGAGTTTGGCCCAGAGTCTTCTGCTTATCAGCAGAAAGGACAGCCAGTCCAGCCAAAGTCTTAAACGAGTGCAGTTCTTCACTTTCTCCTGCAGTTAAACAGTTCAGTGACCCCCTCTGTCTTTCCAGTGTTTCAGTCTCTGATGTGTTGGACAAATATTGCTTCAGTGTTTGACAGTCTGAATGTTTCCGGCTGCAGTCGGGTGAATGAACCGACTCATTATCAGACTCCCCTCTGAACACACAGATCTGGTTTGAACTCAGACCTGTAATGAACTCTGAGCTTATTTGTGGCCAGGTTCACCACCGTTCACATCCAGGATGCAGAAACTCAACCATTTATGATTTCATTTACCTCAGTTTTGAAAGTTGGTCCTGATGATGAGGATGCATATCTTAAGGTACTGCTCCAAAATGCCCCCTTTGGTGCCCCCTAGTGGTAGCCTTAGTGATAGACAACTTTGGACAGAGGATGAATTGTTGTTGCTGTTTCAATTTAATTGTTCATTTTTTATTCAAGTAATTTATCTACAGTTTAGCAAAGCAGGGCTCAGAGACACTAATGAAAAGCTTATCAATAATCAATCATAATCCATCAACACAAATAACATAATAACTGCTGACATGCTAAAATGAAGGTGCTGCTCAACAGCTTCAGCAGGTTGGGTTAGGGTTGTAAACCGATCTAAAGATAACCACCCATGGACATGAACTCTTGGACATGAGTTTTTTTTAAAGCCCCAAAGATAACCACCCATGTGGTCATCTTTGGGGCTTTTGATTGAGCTGGTGTTGGATTATCTGAAACAGGCTTTTGTTTATGTAAAATTGTGTTTTGGACCATTTGCATCTACTTTGGTTTATTATGGAGGTTTTCTTTCTTCTGAGTACAGCTCTGAGATTAGATTTGAATTCTTTTAAAATATTTCAACCTATTTTTTAGGAAGCGTTTCTGTCAATCTAATGTGCTCAACCAAGAGTTCTTTGTGTTTGCCTCAGCAGCCGTCTTTGTATTTCTTAAATCAACTTGTCAACCCAGCGATGAGTTTGTAGGTCAGCGAACAAACAAGTGTCGCTCTGCCAAGCGGCTGTGCCACATCTCCTCGACCTGTGAAAGTTTAACTTCACCAACATCGGTGGCCGTGATGTAGAGGAGCCTCTCAGTCTGCCAGCCTTGACGCAAAGATCATCACTCTGACTGCATTTGTCAAAGTGTGAAGGTAGAAAAAAAATCACCTGAACAGGATGCAGAGAAAAAGACCTCAAATAAACCATCAGCAGCAGAGTCAGTCTGGATGATAAAATCACCAGTCACAGCAAAAACTGTTCAGCTGCTGTATAAATATCACCTAATCTTAGATTTGATCTGAACTTGTCATTTGATTTTCGATTTTGAAACAAAATGTGCACTGATTTTCTTTTATACCTGTTAGCATCACCTACAGTCGGCAGAGTTAAAGCTAAAGAGGGTAAATTATCTTAAATGACTTTGATTCATATTCACTCAGACTGTTTCTGTGTCCTGACAGTAACATGACACAGATAATCTGATAAAAATCAGACTCCTCTGTCTCCAAACAACCATCAGAGTGTCTGATGCCTGTATCAATAAACTGGACTTTCAAAATAAGAGCACTTTCTTGTAATCTCCCCAAGTATCGTGATGATTAATATGAATTTTGAGTGAGTGTAATCCATTTAAGTTTGGCCAACAAGTGGCACTAGAAAAAAAATCATAGTTACTCAAATATAAAGAGTTCAGGCACAAAATGAGTGAGTTTAATTTGATTAGCTATTTAGAAATCTGTTTCTGTTTATACAAAATAGTCTAAATAAAGAGACTAACGTGTTGATAAACAGCCTGTTTAATGATGAAACTAAAAAACCCATCAAATAAATTATGTAAAGTTGTCAACAATGTTTCTTTTTTTCCACAAAGAAGAAACAAGCAAACACTAATGAAACATTTGTATGTATGTTCTTGTTTCATCAGTTAAATAATTTACACTAATAATACTCATAGCTTGTTAACTGACACTTTGTCTAGTTGATGTAATCACTCCTTGTTTGTATTTAAATGAACCAAATTTTCATTATCACTGTCGACTGTCTTTGGCTTTCTTGTGAATCAAAATCTCTGCCTGGAATGCTGCACAGGAAAGTGCAAATACCAGCATTCATCTCACTCTGTAAAAATAATAATGTTTGGCTCTAGCAGCCAGTTGAACAGATTTCTTTGAAGTATCTCGACAGCAGAGATTTTTACACAGGTTAAACCTTCACACAGTCGAACATATCAAAAATGAACCTCACATGTTTTCTATAACAATAGAAAACAATAGACAAACAATACGAAACAGTAGACAAACTACACATTTAAATGTAGACAGATAAAGTGGTGCATAGTATTTTCAGGTCATTCCAATGTGGAAAAAAGTCTCTCCCAATAAGAAACACAATTCTTTGTCACTAAACATAAATACTTTATCTTTACTGGGAAAGTGCTGATCTGATGTTTTGCCTGCAGGAAGCAGGAAGTGTTTCTAACATCGTTACGACCATTTACGAGCAGCCGCACTCTTCAACAATCATATTCTGGATGTCCTTCTTGATGATCTTCTGCTCTTCATTGTAGTAGAGCATCGACATGGCGCGCAGCCTCGTCGGCACACAGCATGATTTGATGTTTTGAAAGGGACTGTAGCCCCTCATACGATAGTGATTGATGACTGTTGAATGGAAAGAGAGGGATGAGCCGCTGATGCTTGTCATGTGGTTTGGACAGTCACCCTCACAGTAGTTGGCATGGTAACCGGATGGAGCAATAATCCAGTCGTTCCAACCAATGTCTTTGAAGTTAACGTAAAACTGTCGTTTGCAGCAGATGCGTATTTTCCCGTCGCACTCCAGACCTCGTTTGACTCGTCGCTGAGAGCCGTCCTCTCGACCTCGCAATATCACCATAAGAAATGGTCTGTGAGACTGATCTTGCTCTCCGGCTCGCACCAGAACTGGAGAGGCTCCTGCCTCTGCGCACAGCAGGCACGAAACCCGCAGGCTGATCAAGCTGCTGCCGCCATCCAGCAGAGTCTGAATGCTACGAGAGACAGTGATGGTGTGCCAACCGCTGCGACGAGTATCCACCATCTTCTCTGAAACACACTCCTCCTCATCACCCTGAAGCTGCATCAGCCGCAGCATCACTTTGCCTTTCACTCGATTTCCCTTAGATACTTTCAGGAAGATCCAGACGTTCGCCTGTTCCACCAATGAAGAGTCGTCGCCCTCCTTTGAAATGTCAAAGGTTAATGTGTTGGCAGAGTCTCCTGCAGCAGAAAGCACAATTAACATGTTAGCAGGAAATAGCAACATCTATCAATATGAACATCTGTGTTAAAAATAAACCTTTATATTAATTTTTCTAACATCTACTGAAAAATGTGTTTTCTATCAGGTTTAACTGATTATCTTTCTTTGATGAGGGTATTTTTGTAGAAGTAATAACACAAAAACTTTTTACTTCAGGAAAAGGTAACATAAAAGACACACTGCATGGTTTTAAATATGAAGAATGATTGTTGTGACATTAGATGGACACTATTTGACGGAGATCCTTCTGGTTTTATGCAATCCTTCTGGTTGTTCTCTGAACAACTATCAGCTTAAAGAAACTGACCCTGTTGTCCGAGCTGCTGCTTCTGCTTTTGAACAAAGAAAATGTCATAAATAACAAAAGCATGAATGAACCCACTGCCTCTAAATATACTCAATATGAGCAAAGACACTAAAAAAAGAAAAGGCCTGGTTTCTGGGAATGCTGTTACCAAGGCCACACACACACACACTCTTTGTCTCTGCTGCAGAATAATTACTGAGGCCCAGATTTGTGTGAATGAGGAGATTATTTACGGCCTGAGACCACTCGGTATGTCTCCCTCTTCCTCGTTACTGTCCTCTAATTTTGAGCCTTTGAAGGACCTTTTCAATTAAAGGTTCCTCTCAAAGAGAAGACTATTTATAGCACAAAGCCATTCTGTACATTTATGTAAGCAAACAAGCAATGGGACAGTGTGATTGGTTGCAAGCTGGCTCAAAGTTCACAGAAAACTTTAAATCTGTATGTTATCATCAACATATACATAATAACTGAATTTTAGAAAATGGTTCACTTTATCTTTGTTGATCTTCAGTTATTTGAATTAAATATTAAATTCTTGGTGCAAACTCTAACTGACCCAACTTTATAATTATGTTGAAAACAAATGCGAACAAATGTATTAATCCTGAAGGAAATTGTTTTGCTAGACTACAGTGGTTAATAATAATAATAATAATGATAATAATAAAATCTAAAAAGTACAGAATGTGTTCAGCTTGGCATATTTACATCTTATAAATCTACGAAGGTTTGAACTTTGAGAGAGTTTAAACAAGAGAGAAATGCGAGAAAATATTGCGTATCTGAGAAAAGTGTATAAAGTGTGTGGTGAGGGGTTTTATAGCCTTAAAACATTTAATGATTGTAAAAAAAAATCCTACTTTCGCCTATTGTGGGCTATTTCTGGAACGCAACCCCGCGATAAATGAATGAACACTATAAAATCAAACAATACTCACAATCACGTCACATTTTTTTTGAGAATAGACTAGACTAGAATAGAAAAGACTTGATTGATTGTAGCCCGTACCAAAGCACTGATGTATGGGATAACAGTCTTAATTGATTTATGTTCGAGAAAACATAATGTCATAGGGCAGATGTTTAGATTGTAATGTGCTTTTGGTCCATACATTTAAAACACTCCTTAGTTAACAAACTGATATTTTCCTTGAAATTAGTAACCCTCCTGGAATATCATAGTGTTCAGTCTGGCAAGCTCTGAAATCCTGTCAGGTAATTTCATATCAGCATAAAAGCTCACACATTAAATTAAATCCATGCAAACTGGTAGGGTGCCTGCTGGTCCTAAGGGGCTTTGCAAGGTGTTTTCTGCTTATTGATCACTGTTTCAGGATCAGTGTGCTCTGGTGGGAAGTTGCTCTGACATTTCTCTCCAAAAATCTCAAAGAAAAGTAAAAACCCCTTCAATTGTGGTCGCTATGGGTCAATTACCCTTCTCCTCTGCATTTATATTTATCTCCTTACACTGGCTGGAAAAAAATAATGCCCACTAATAGCTTTTGCTATCAGATCCCACCAGGGGATCCAGGAGATTATTTGGTGTGGACCCTTCACAAATGATCACTGAATATGGATGACCTGCTTCTTGATATTACAGATCCAATCAGTGATCTTCCTTATCCAGACCTACAAAAACTTGGGGTCAAAAACCTACAGGTCAAAACCTGTTGAAAAACTAAAGCAATGCATTATTTAACTTAGAATCTGCTTTGCCAGTTCATTTAAAGGACTTTTTAAAGGTAATTTTAATGTTTTTGGAGTTTATAAAGGGAGACCTGGAACATGGTCACAAACCTTCCCATTTCCATTAATTCAGTTAAGATGATGTTCTGCCCAAATCTTTATACCTTTGTGAGATGGTCTCCTTTTTCCTACAATCCTTCTTCAAATAGCTGGAACAGCCAATTGCTACATTTCAGTGGGGCGCAACAATATGTTATCATTTAAATGAATAAGTTAATGGAATAAATGCCTGCTGTATATGCATGTTAACTGGAGTACGATGTATTATAATACATCTGGTAACATCTTCAGTGTTGTGATGCTTCTATTGATTTGAATGAGATGTATTCTAATACTATTGTTTTATCTTGAATCTTTTCTTTTCTTATTTATTTAATTGTATATACATATTCATTTCTGCGTGCGCTCTGTATTTGCGTTCACACTTGAAAGATCTTTTCTTTATGAAATCCCATGAGATTATACTGAGAAGAAGCAGATTACTGACAGTCATTCTCCTCCATGTTGTTTTCACTGTCATTAGTTTGCTGAGTCACAAACATGGAGGAGAAATAATGCAGTTGCAGGTAACCATTTGGTGTGAAACCTTCAGTGGTTTATGAATACAAATCACACGAAAATATACATTTAATTGCAGTGTACAGAAATGTCCATAAAATATGAGTAAATGAATGAACTAATTAATAAAGAGAGCTTAACTATCATTCGGAAACATGAGCAATTTCTTTCAGCAAATGTTTTCTGTCAAAGAATCCCCATTTTATTTTATTTCTTCAGCAACCTCTAGATCTACTGTGTGTGAAAAGTGAGCAAAATAGAACTAAAAAAACAGACTTCACCCAACTGAGTAGAATCAATATAGTCAGTATGTGTATCCGCTGGTAGTTTGTGACTGTGGAAATCTGTAAACAAACTTTGAACTTTTGGGATTTTTGTGAATGAGCAGATATTAGCACACTCACAGAAAGCTCTAGTGCAACTGATGGTCAGCAAAACTGAGATCCATTAGATGTTCAGATAATGTTAAGACAGTAATGTGTTTATTCAGCCTGCTCAGAAAAGTTTTTTTGTATGTTTTTCTTTTTTTAACCATTTAACTGCAACTGAATCTCAGCACATTATCTCTGTAACTTTATGAGTTGAAAATGTTAATACAGACTCACCTGGCTCTGCAAAGGTAATGATTTCAGATGGTGGTTCAGATGGTGTCTGGGCCCCGGCCCCTGGGCCTTCCTCTTGGATCTCCACGCTGCCGTCTTCAGCCACACGGCCAACGTGCAGCTTCTTGATGGCGTTGAGCAGTGCGGCACGAGGGACCGGCTGGGTCAGGTTGGGCCGAGCTCTCAGGTGCAGCATGTTGAGAATGTGACGTTTCACCGCCTCCACCATGTCGCTTTGTCCTCCTGATGTAGATGAGTTCCTCCTCATCTGAGACAGAGAACAGGACGCACAGTCTGAAGACGGCGTCCCCTCCTGGAGCCGAGACACCACGTCAACCTCCGGAGCTGGAGAGACTGTTGGCGAGGCGTTGGCAAGAAGGCCCATGGCCACGAAGAAGAACACAGCAAACAGCGAGGACATGATGGGCTCTGACTGACACTGATGCTGAGGAGTCACAGTAGAGTCTCTGCAGGTGACAAAATGCAGCAGGCGTCGATGCAGAAACAGGCGGTGAACAATTCAAGATCAAGATCCTCCAGATCAAGTCCTCACAGACTCTGTAGAGTCCAGCAGTGCAGTCAGGGGAGTCCAACAATCTTTCTGATTGAGGTGAGTGAGGAGATCCAGCAGGGTTCACAGAGGACCACAAAACAGTGTTCTGGTCCTCAATCTTAGAACGAAGTCCTGATGATCTCTGAGTGTTGCAGATCTGGTCCTGGTGGTTCTCTGGTCTGAGCTGAGTGAACACTGTGTGCAGGGTCACTCTACTCTCCCTTTCTGCTCTGTTACTGTAATTATACCTCTCTGCTTGTTTAATCCCTCCCTCCATCCACAGAGGTATTTCCCTGTGAGTCCCACACACACACACACACACACACACACATACACACACACACAGACAGTAATACACTCACTGTGAGTAAAGTCTCTCAGAATATCTCAGGACTGTTTGTGGTGTTTCCTCCTGAATGAACGTCACGACAGAAGAGGAGGAAGGAGGGAAGAGGAGGAAGAGAGAATGTCCCTGATTCATTCATACCACACACACACAAACACACACTGACGATGACTCAACTCAGCGTCATCATCACCTCACGTGGAGGAGAAACTGTCAGTGTGAAAAAAATTTTAGACTGGAAAAAGCAAGTTTGTTATTATAGTCATAGTCCTGCACACAGCAGATGGAGCGCAGTGAGAACAGACCGTCACACACACACACACACACACACACACACACACAGTGTGACATCAGCACGCCCTCTGCTGGTGGGAGTCAGGTGTTACACCATCTTCTTCACCTGAGCCCCCATTCGACTTTCCTTTTCTTTCTTTTGTAATAGTATTTATACACACACACACACACACACACACACACACACACATACATGCTTCATGGAGGGATGAGCCCCCCAACAGATAGAAGATTAGGCCTACATAAAAAAATCCAAAAGAGGCTGGAAAATGCTGATTAAAGAGAGAAACTTCATGGCCTCTTTGATTGTCCTGCTCTATCCTAATTAGTTTCACCTGTCACCAGTGCCCTCACCTGTTTCCACTTCACCCTCCCCCACAGTATTTATACCTCTCTGTCAGATCATTAATGCCATCTCTAGAGTTTGTTCCTGTCCTGTTCCTGTGCTGCTTGACGGCAGCTCCGTCCTGCTGATGCTGAGCAGCTTCACCTCCTCTGTGGAGCCTCACGGTCGAGGAGCAGCTGCAC
>JBAJHX010000061.1:0-24812 GCA_037176925.1 Amniataba percoides | reverse complement strand
AATTCTTTCATCACCTCCTCCCTCCTGGACTCACTGGACCCGCTTCCGTTTATCTACAAAACAAGGACCAACATGGAACAGGATCCTCTGCAGGCCTGCAGGTGACCCCCCCCCCCCCCCCCTCCCCTGTGGGGAGCAAAGACTCAGGATTTTACTGTCCTCTGTCACCGTGTGTGTGTGTGTGTGTGTGTGTGTGTGAACTTCACTTTACTAAACTCCAAGTGCCATGATGACTCCCTCCTCGCAGATGCATGCCGGGAAACGGAGTCCTGGCAGCAGCCTGTAAGCGAGCTCCGCTGCTCCGCGTGAACTACGTTTCCCAGCATGCCCCGCGCCTCGTCTTTCCTTCCTCCTTCCTTCCTGCAGCCTCGGCCCTTCTGCCGTGAAAAAGGAAGATGAGAAGCAGCGGCAGCCCGCCGACACTGAAGCGGGTCTGAACCGGCTCCGCAGCGACCTGACGCGGGTCTGACTTCCAGCGGAATGGCGGCGCAGCGGCTGCGGACGGACCCGAGCTCCGCGGCTGTTTTCCGGCCTTGAACCGCCGCCGCCGCCGCAGGAAGGAGCGGCGGGCGGAGCTGCAGCCTGCCGGGCCGAGCCGAGCCGAGCCGGGCCGGGCCGGGCCGGGCCGCCTCACCCCGCTGCCCCATGCTCAGCTGGCTGCAGCACTGAAGAGTCTGCACCGCCCCGAAACCAGACCAGATCCCCCCTGCCCCCCTTCAGGTAAGAGCTGCACCTGGTCAGGGTCTGGATCCGGATCCTGACTCAGACAGACTCAGGTGTTCTTCAGGACTTCACAATCAGAATTGAGCCTGTTATTGATCACTGATCAGTCCCAATCGATGACACACCTGAACCAGGAGCACAGGCCCGACACCTGTCCCCCCTCCCAGAGACCTCGCACAGGCTCGGTCCAGGATCAGGTGCCAACAAAACCCCGTTTCTGCTGCTGTGGTGATGATCGGCTGCCAATCACCGATCAATGATCAGCAGATCTGTTTCCTGTGACAGCAGAGACGTTCAGGCCCAGACTGATCCACATGGATCTGGATTAAATCAGACCATGTTCCTGCTTCAGATCCTGTTTCTTTCCCATAAAACATTTGTCGTTTAGTTGCAGCAGATCAGCAGTTTTCTCATGAACTCGGGTGATAAATAATATAACTTAAATAAAATAAGCAGCGACAGTAAATCACCTGACAGATAAAAGTTCTGTTTCTTGACGCTGCATCACGTAGATGTCAGAGTTTGGTGCTGATCTGGTCCTGGTCTGTTGTGGTTTTGCAGCGCCCCCGCAGGATGGAGCGCACCGGCAGCATCCAGCTGGACATCCCGGACTTCAGTAACTCGGTTCTGACGCACCTGAACCAGCTGCGGGTTCAGGGCCGCCTCTGTGACATCGTGGTCAACGTGCAGGGTCAGAGCTTCCGGGCCCACAAAGTGGTCCTCGCCGCCAGCTCGCCGTACTTCCGGGACCACATGTCTCTGAGCCAGATGAGCACCGTGTCGCTGACGGTGATCCGCAACCCTTCGGTGTTCGAGCAGCTTCTGTCCTTCTGCTACACCGGCCGGCTCTGCCTGCAGCTCGCCGACATCATCAGCTACCTGACCGCCGCCAGCTTCCTGCAGATGCAGCACATCATCGACCGCTGCACGCAGATCCTGGAGGGCATCCACCTGAAGATCAGCCTGGCAGACATGGACGAGGAGCCCGCGGAGGAGGAGGCGCGGGGCTCCAGGGGCAGCAGGACCCTGGAGGCGGTGGTGCGAGGAGGCGGCCACCACGGCGGCCTGCGGATCCTCGGCCCGCGAGGAGGCGCGGAGCCGTGCGAGGCGGTCAGTCCCGCAGAGGAGCCGCTGAGCCCGCCGCCCGCCATGGAGCACAGCGGGCTGGAGGGCGCCGCCGGCAGGGCGGGCAAAGAGCCGATCCTCCGCATCAACCGGGCCGGTCAGTGGTACGTGGAGACGAGCAGCGAGCCCGAGAGGACCGGCAGCGCCGAGGAGGGCGGCACGGACAGGGTGAGGATCAAGACGGAGAGGATGGAGGACTGGATCGGCGCAGGAGAGCACCAGGAGGAGGGGGGCCCGGCGGAGGAGGGGGCCACCGTGATGATCGACACGTCAGGACGCAGCACGCTGGTGACGGGGCCGGTGGGAGCGCTGGGGGCCCGCAGCGCGCAGCCGTCCTCCAGCTTCAGCGAGTCAGACAGGTGAGTCCGCCCCGACTGACCCGGCTCGGGGGGGTCGCAGCTGCACAAATATACAAATGTAAATAAATTTGAATGTGTGCGTCACAGCGATGACCGCTGCAGAGCCGCGTCCTGATTGGCCCACAGACGTCTGATGATGGTGTGTTTGTGGCAGGTTCAGCCCGACCGGCAGCGTGGTCGTGCTGGCGGAGCGTCAGCGGGCGAAGAGCGAGTCTCCCAACAGGGCGGACGAGACGCGACAGCCGAGCTCCCAGGTACCAAAATCAGCTGATACACAGGTGGACTGCGACAGCGCCAACAGAGCTAATAGCAGCTAGCAGAGCTAATAGCAGCTAGCAGAGCTAATAGCAGCTAACAGAGCTAATAGCAGCTAGCAGAGCTAATAGCAGCTAACGGAGCTAACAGCAGCTAGCAGACCTAACAGCAGCTAGCAGAGCTAATAGCAGCTAACAGAGCTAATAGCAGCTAACAGACCTAACAGCAGCTAGCAGAGCTAATAGCAGCTAACAGACCTAACAGCAGCTAGCAGAGCTAATAGCAGCTAACAGAGCTAATAGCAGCTAACAGACCTAACAGCAGCTAGCAGAGCTAATAGCAGCTAACAGACCTAACAGCAGCTAGCAGAGTTAATAGCAGCTAGCAGAGCTAATAGCAGCTAACGGAGCTAACAGCAGCTAACAGACCTAACAGCAGCTAGCAGAGCTAATAGCAGCTAGCAGAGCTAATAGCAGCTAGCAGAGCTGTGCTTTACAACCACGTCACATGGCTCTCTGTTCAAATCTAAAATAACCAACCATTGATCAACTGTCCTTCACCTGACCACAGTTGAACAGGGAGGTAAATCACAGACCTGTTGTAGCCAGAAACACCTGCAGAGGGTGGACAGGTGGAGGCCGGTCTGAATTGTTCAAAGTTCCTGCATGAGCAGCGTCAGTCACTCTTATTGTCCTTGAACACCCCCCCGTCTGATTGAGGATCCTAATACGCTCCTCGGTTACCATCAGAACTTTATTATTAGTTTATTATTAAACTTTATTATTTGTTAATCAGTAAAACTCCAGAAAGACCTCCAGGAGCTCCCAAAGACTCCTCAGTGAGCCCTTTTTCTTTCTAAATGTGTACACATCTCTTTGTAATGAACAGAAAACCTTAAAGTACTCGAGTATTTTGTTTTACTGACTGGACTGAACTTCACGGGCGATTCATTGGAACCAGGAAAGTTTGAACTTATGCAGTTTTATGTTGATATTAAAAGTCCAGGGTGACGCAGCCTGCTCTCTCTCCTCTGTATTAATGTCTCGTTCTGTCTGTCAGGGGGAGGAACATGCAGCATTCGACATGGGGGGCTATGAGGACTACCTGAGGGAGCAGGTCGGAGATCGCTGGTTCCGCTACAACCCCCGCCTCACCTGCATCTACTGCTGCAAGTCCTTCAACCAGAAGGGCAGCCTGGACCGCCACATGCGGCTGCATATGGGCATCACGCCGTTTGTGTGCCGCATCTGCGGGAAGAAGTACACCCGCAAGGACCAGCTGGAGTACCACATCCGCAAGCACACCGGCAACAAGCCCTTCCACTGCCACGTCTGCGGCAAGAGCTTCCCCTTCCAGGCCATCCTCAACCAACACTTCCGCAAGAACCACCCGGGCTGTGCCCCCCAGGAGGCCCACAGCGCCTCCCCGGAGACCACCACCACCTCCGTCACGTCGAGAGGAGGCCCGAGCGACGAGGCCTCCCCCAGCCAGGAGGAGCCCGAGGGCGGGGGCGGGAGCGGCGGCGGTGGGGGTCAGTATGGCGAGGGCCCCCAGGCCTCGGTGTCCACCACGGGACCCGACTGACCCCGAAACAGGGAGGAGGGCGGGGTGGGGGTGGGGGGGTGACAGACGTGGACCTGAACCCGCTGAAGTCAAAGCAGCGACAGAAAGGACACCTCAGAGTCTGAGCTGAGATTTTTCCGCTTTAAACCGCATCTACCTTCACTAACCGAACCGAACAGATTAAGCTAAAATGAAGAAACGCCACACACTCCAACAACCTCATTCACCACACGACGCAGTGGTTCTCGTTTGCCTCCGTTTTCTTATGTTACAGATTTCTACTTTTATATTTACAGGTATTACAGGTTCACAATGCAGCATCACAACAGTCTGTCTGGTGGGAACTTTGCCAAATTACTCAGTGCCAGTTTAACAGTTCAAATCCTTCATATTTGCCTTGAGACAATCTGGAGCGGCGAGGTGAGTAATAATAAACCTGCGCGCTCCTTCAGTGCCACAGTGGCATTAAAAGATTTAGTTGCACAAAAAGGTTCAATGAGAAAACTACGACTGTCAAAGTTAACTTCAAGCGTGATCGGAGTTTCTTTCTTCATGATGATGGAACAAAAACACTTTCTGCGTTTCGTTGGTCACGTTTCCGCACAGAAAGATCTCACACTACACAACTTCACACTACTCGATGTCATGAAGGAAAACTCGGACATGATCTGTCCCGAGCTCAGCGTTAATCAACATTTCTCACCTTTTAGGGCTGCAGTGTAGTTTCACTATTCATCTGCTCGTTAGTCTCTTGATGGGTGGATTCATTATTTAATCTATAAAATGTAAGAAAACAGGAAATATATCAAATATCTCGTTTTGTGTGATCAACAGTCGAAAACCTCAAAAGATGTTCAGTTTAGTGTCATGGAAAACGAGGATGCTGGAACTGTAATATTTTAGCTTCGCGCTAACCTAAAATGAAAACAGGAGCTGATTTCTGTTACTGGTTATTCTCCAAATCACTCATCTCACGGCGCCAAACGTCTCCATCAGTAACTGGATCCACACTTTGCTGTGTCACATGATAAGCGGTCACAGACTGGAATAAATGTTCAGATGAAGAGTTGGAGGAGTTCGTCCACTCGGGAGAGCTTAAAGTTGAAATGTGCCAAATCAGCATTTCAGTTTGTTGCCTGAAGGTTCGTCTGCAAACTGTGCTAACAAGCGAGCAAGCTAACGTGTCCCATCATTGTTAGGAATAATGCCTGGTAGCCGCGTCACTTTACATCTAAATAATTTATAGAAATATAGAAAAATTGTGCTTGTTTCCTAAGTGAGCGAGATGTAAAAGAAATTATTTTAAAATGATCGTCCATCATCTGCACTTAATCTTCTGTCCTCTGTTATTCCCGGACCTTTTGCGACCTCCTCCAGCGAGTCAAACCTCCTCAGGTGTCTTCACCTGACCTACGTACAGGTGGTCATATGTCGGGGGACATTACAACCCTCACGCTCAAGGACCCCGCAGATGCACCAATATGTCATCACCTGTTCAACAAACCCTGGAGGAGGGGCGTCACCTGAATAACATTAATAATATTAATATATTAATAAACCAGCAGAACGAGGTCGCGCTCGCTTTGTCTGTTTTATCCAGGCATAACGAAAGCGAGGAGCTCCGATCACGCTTGTTAATTTGGCTGTAAATGAGTTTAAATTCTTAGTTTTTAAGGATCTGGTAGATTAGAAAGGACCATCTGGCAGCCTGTTGGCCGAACAGACTCACAGCAGGAAAACTGGACGGCGTCCAGCCTCAGATAAGCTACACAGCTCAGTTACCTCTCATCACTACGCAATACAGCTGCTGCACAGCACAGCACCACCGGGGGGCGCTCTGACACCACACAGAGATCTCCGTCAGTTTTCTCAGATATTTTTATAAACAAGCATGTTTTTCTTTTTGATTTTGTTTATCTTGGACACTTTTTTGCTCTGACAATGTGTGACGGACGACGAGAGCTTCATGTCTCGAGCAGATCAGGAACTTTTGTCAAAGTTAATGACGCATTAAATCTGCTGCACGCTGCCGAGAAATGAACTGATCAGGAAACACAGAAAAGATGGATAACAGGTGTAAAAGTCTAACATTAGCTGCATCAAAGCTGTCCATCATTATTGCCACTTACAAACCACAAACCTCAGTTATATGAAATATATATAAATTCATCAGTTATGTGTATGTCAGTATCACTTATATGTTATAAAGCTTTCGTTAACTGATGCTGACATTTGTTAGTAAAATGAACGTTAGCTTGATGCTAACTGAATTCTGGTTCCTTATCAGTTAATATTATCAATGTTGGCTAGTTAGCTTACTTTGACTGTTGGAATAACAGAAAGTAAATGTTAGCTAACAGCTCTTTAGCTAGTGGACACTGCAGTTAGTGGTTAATAATCCACACATGGCCTTTAAGTAAAAATATTTGTTGACGTTGACTAATGAATGCTTCATGTTTTACACACAGGAAGTAACAGTTAGCCTGCAAGCTAAACAGTTTTTGCTTCGTCATTGTGCTGATTCAGATTCTCTAATCAGAGCTAATAGTTAGCTCTTCAGTAGATAAATATTAATGTGAGAGGGAAAATACACAGAAAATATAATTTAGTCATTCTTACTCATCATATTTAAATGTTTTCTGATGAACTTAAACAGACCTCCATTTTTAAAAGCCCAAATGTGTGTGAGCTTGTTAGCTAAAGTGACTTTTTAGCTTTCTGCAGACTCATTGAGGATGTGTTTTACCCAGCTAACATGAATGGAAACAGCTGGCCTAGCTCTACCAAATGTTTTAATTATTGTAACTGCGATCTGGTCTCCCGTGTGCAGCAGAGGTAATGCGTCATTACAACAGTTCTGATCGATCGATATTGATGGAGGAGTGACGGGCCGAGGCCCCAGACCCGTCAGACCAGATGGATGTAGTCGCCAGGCCGCGGAGCCGGACTAAAGTAACCCTGCAGCTCTGAGAGGTCACCTGCAGGAGGGCGGGAACAGGTGAGGCCGCCTGGCAACCAAAGGAAAGACGAGGCGGCCTCGAGGCCGTCCGAAACGGAAAACAACTTCAGCACTTATCAGAGAGACGGGATCAAAAACAACTTTTTATAAGAACAGAACAATATAAAATCTACTCATATTATCAGACAAACATATTTAAACTACTAAGATGTTTTTTGCATATGAATAATGTAAGTAAGCTGGGAGTTCGATCAGATGTAGGCAGGTAGCACACGGATCGGCTGTTACTGTTTTTCTACAGAGCTGTGAACCAGATTCTCAGTGGACGCTAAATTTTTTTTATGCAAGTGAAGCCAGCGGCTCTGTCCTCACTTCGGCAGGCTGGACTCGACTTTTCCTCCCAGATCCTGCCGCCGCCGCCGCCGCACTCTTCAGGCTAAACTATCAGGTATACAGACTCTTTTATTCAGTGAATCGGACGTTTACCTTCCCTACGTAGCAGAACGCTAACGGCTAAACCTCAGTGCGAGCTACACGCCGCAGAAACAAAACTCACCTGTAAATAAACTCATTCGCAGCAGGTAAGAAATCCCCGAGAGTCCCTGCAGGGGGCGACAAAAACACACCAATCAGGGCTGGACAACATGGAGTAGAAATTGGTTACCACGACAACCTCATCCAGTCTTCACTTCATCCTGTATCTCTGTCCCGCTGTGTATTATCTTTTGTCATGTTATTAAGCAGAAGGTCAGTTTTTATCATTTGCTCATTTCAAAACACTTTTTCTGGTTGCACCTTTAAAATTAATCTGTAATATGACTTTTTTATTTTGTTCTCCCTGGCGGCACCAAGGTGGTAAGCAGGAGCTGCTCAATTGGCCACATGGTGGAAAGACTATGTTTTTCTTTGGATTTGCTGATTTTTTTTCATCAAAGTTTCATCATCATTAGTCCTTTCTTGAGAGAAGTTGGCGCTTTGACTCACCTTAATGTGAAACAGCTATGACAGCGAACAAACAAAGAAAAGCTCAGTGACTGCAGACGATGAAACTGAAGTGTCCAAAAACAGTTACAGTTACCGATTACTGCCACAGGTGCCGCCAAAGACTATTTAACATAAAAGAATATCATAAAATTAATAACATTATTTGGTCATTCAGGCCAACCTTACACCCATGTTTTTAACTGAGGCAAGTCTTTAAGTGAAAAATCTCCAGTTAAGTGACTCTTAACCCATTTATTCTTCTGTAATAAACCGAAGAATAATTAGCCTCTAAATAAGAACCAGTTAATGTGGTGCAACCCAATTTAATCTCCACTTTTTATAAATTAGTTTTTTTTAATTACTTTTACAAACATTTCCTTCATGTGAAAAGACAAACAACCTTCAGTAAAGTTAACGGGTAATTTGGGTCTTAAATTGATCATCAGCTAAAACATCCAGGAATAATAATTTCATCCTAATGTCAGAAGCCATTTTGAAACTGTTGCACTTCATGTGAAAATGAAGAAAATTGTTAAAAGTTATTTCTTAATATACTTTAAGGAATCTGGCTGTTTCACTTTTCTGTTGACTAAAAAAGTGAAACGATGCATCTGACAAACAAAAGCAACAACAACGTGACAGTTTTTAAAACAAACATGTTGTCCAGCTCTGAAGAAACTCGCGGGTCCTGCAGAAACTTCAGGAACAGTCGGGCTGAACCGGCTCAGAGCAGCAAAACAAAGATTCGTTTTGATTCAATTATGCAAGAAACTGTATTTAACTTTGGCCACGACTGACATCTGAAAGTCCCGTCAGGTGCCACAGACTAAATTTAAGAAATAAAACCTTCCTAGACGAGGCGATCTGGTCCGGACGTGAACCGGTCAGGTCGCCTCCTTTCCGCTCTGCACTGAGGCGTCGAGTCGTTCATCATTTCAAGCCAATTAAAGTCCAGAAAAGCTGCTCGGAGATCAGCCGGTCCAGCCCGGCCTGTCCGAGGAGTCTGTCGAGGAGGACGAGGCGGATCAGACCTGAACCGAGTCTGAATCAACACAAGCAGAACCAAAGAGAGATTTCAGCTGGTGGCCTGTGGCAGAACAGACTGCCGCTGTAATGAGATCAGTGACAGGCTCAGATCAGCAGCTAACGTGATGCTGGTTCGTATCTACGGTTCTCATATGATCAGATAATGTTCAGCCGTGAGCGCTTTAAAAGTCTTGATTTAAAATAAACTGGATTTAAAGTTAAAATGAGATTCAGTGACTCAGGCAGAATCCAACTTCTCCTCCACGATTGATTTCAGCTCCAGTTTCATCTTCAAACTGTGAAAACAGCCCAACCTCTTCAACATCTTCATCGTCACCCTAACGTCTTCATCGTCTTTGAGTCGGGCCACTTCTTCTCTTATCGACTCTCTTTATAACAAATGCTTCAACTTCTGGCTTTTATTTTGTACTTTTTACTGTGTGAATCAAATGTTTGCTATATGAATATCCAGTAACCTTGACCACAACATGCCTAATTATAAATCATTTAGATATATTCACTTAATGAGATTACTCTTTACTGTTGATTCCTCAAAGTATATCCTAATATATCGAAGCAGAAACCAGTCAGAGAAAAAACGTTTAGTAAATTAACTTTTAATACTGTACATTTTTTAAGAGGAGGTACTTCAGTTCTGTAGGAGGACCTGAGAGGTTTTTTATGTTGCATGTCTCTGTTAAACATGTTGGTGGGGGGGTGTGTGTGTGTGTATGGGGGGCGGGGGGGTTGAGACCAAAGGTCGATTATTAGTTCAGAAAAATGTGAAGAGTCTTCTTTCACCATGACCACTAGATCACTCACAGGTCGCGTCTCCTTCAGAGGAAATAAAGCACTTTAAGTGTCGACACGACTCGTCTCTTTCTGTACTCGTTACCCACAATGCAGCTGGTCAGGTGGGACAGACTGCGGCACGTTTACAGAAACAACCTCAGCTGTGATCGTTCGCCAATGAAGGAACAAACTGCCGTTAAACAGTTAAACCGATGTTACTTGGCCGTGCTGCAGCACTTCGTGTTCGCCTCCGTTACCTCTACAGGTAGTTTCAGGCCGCAGTCGTTATTAACGTCCAGCGGCGCCTCCAGCGAGCGTTTAGGACGGTTAGTGAAGCTGCAGGCCGTTCGTGCTGAGCAGACGAGGAGGAAAAAGACCTTTGAACGTTTTTGAGTTACAGATGAAAAACATTATTATAACAGATTTATTAGTTAGTATATTGATGATTTGGGCTCCGGTTGTTACTGGCTGCAGGGGTCGGCCACGCGGCCGGCGAACAGCAGCGCGTTGATGGTCGCCTCTCGGATGAACAGCAGGAACGGTCGGTCCGCCTGGAAAACCTCCCGGTTCAGGTTGATGGAGCGACCGATCGCCACCACGGCAGTTGCTGCCGCCGCCTCGCTGCCCTCCTCGTTCACCTGCAGACCAGAAACAGGCTTTTAACTCGCGTCCTCACACCTGCCCGAAAGCAAACCAATCAGAGAGCAGCTGTCGGCGCCATGTGACTGACCTCCAGGAAAGCTTTGTGGAAGGCATCCGAGATGTGGAGACCATCACCGCCGTCCTCCAACATCCCTGAAACACACAAACTTTACTCATCACTTTCACTGGAGTTATTTATCAGTGTGTTGCTGCTCCTGCTCACCTGTGGACTAACAGTGATAATAATAAAATTTAATAATTATACAGATTGATGGGATGTTCAAGGTCAAACAGTTAAAGTTATTTCTCAGATCCATTGAAGTGCTGCTGTAGCAGATTGTCCGTTTGCAGTGTCGACGTGAAGTCAGATTTCTGATTTGAAGCAATGATTCAACCCGACGAGGCTCCTGCGTCACAGGTGTGTTTGCCCCGCCCCCTCACCTGGCAGGCTGGCCCTCTCGGAGCTGAACAGGTCAGTCAGTCCCATCGCCTGCAGCTTCTCCTTCAGACTGAAACTGTCCTCCACCCTGAACCGAGGGACGTGGACGGACACTGTGGTTTCCTTCATCTCGTCCAACCAGCCGGTCAGTTTCTTCAGATCCAGGCTTTCCTCCACCTGAACACACAGGAAGTAACGGCAGATCAGCAGCTTCACCTTTAAGCTTGTCCCAGTTGGACTTCTGTGGTTCTGTTCACATTTACAGCATCATTTCTTCTGTGGAGAGCATCAAGCCTCTGAATTAGGACCTCTGCTTTTTTTACACTTGGCATCTTTTCTAAGTTCAATTATATTTCATTTTTATACAGATGAAGCTCATTTATCTTTCCATTCTTACGAGACCCTTATTACCTCCTCAAGCTTGGACTTTGTTTAATTACATTTTACTTTGACAGATAAATACAAATAAATACAGCATTTGTCCTTCAAACGTTTCGCTGTTGTTCTTTAATTATGTTGGAAAAACACTTGAAGAAGCTGCTGAACTTCTTCATGTCTGAAATGTTTGTCCATTCTTCATCATCCTGTTTACAATTGTGAAGTTTCTAATTTATAAAATAAATGTCCTGCTGCTGAGGGACAGTGAAGACGTCCTGATGCTCCTGCAGATTCGCTCCATTGTCAGATTTACCTGACTGAGCGTCGCGTCTCTGCCGGGCAGGATGATCACCATGGTGATGTCGTCTCCGCGGTACGGCATCTCCAGCAGCTGCACCTTGTCGTTGGGGAAGAACCTGTACCTGAACCTGGTCTCCTGGTACATCATGTTGACTGAGCAGGTCCGACTCTGACTGACGCTGAAGTCCGAGACGTAAACGTTGTCTTTGTCAAACTTATTCTTCCACTGACCCTGAAACAGGAAATGACAAATGTTAAAGCATAAAGTCAGAATCTGAAAACATGAACGGGACTGGAGCAGTCCTGGTCTCCCTTCAGTCGCGTATCCAAGCCACAAAATCAGATCCAGGTCGGTCCGGCTGAGAGAACCTGGTCTTTAGAGACCTCTGACCCACGAACACTACCTTGAAGTAGATGGTGTTGACGAGGACCAGGATGGTGTTGGAGTCCAGCGCCCCCGGCGGCAGCGTGTCCTGGATCAAGTTCTCAGTCTTGTTGGAGATCCAGTTGTTGATGGTGGCTCGGGCCTTCTCTGGGTTCTCCTGCAGCACAGTTATCAATAATATAACGTCTACCGATCGACAGTCTGATCGTTTTACAGGTCTTATCTAAATCTTGGCCCCGGTCCTCAGGATGAGGCCGGCTCATGCAGCATCACGGTACCTTGAAGTTGAGAGGCAGCAGTTTGGCCCCGTAAACCGTCTCACTGATGTTCTGGTACGTCTCGTTGAAGATCAGAGATTTGTCTCCGAACAGCCGGTTGGCAGAGATCAGCGCGGTGGTCTCGTCTTTCTTCCTGTAAAGACGACAGTTAAGTTTGGCGAAGAAGAAGTGGACCTGGTCCGACGTCTTCTCTTTGATGGTGTCGAACTGGAACACCTGCAGACACAAACAGGTTTTATCCTCCGTTGCTGGCAGAGGCTGTAAATGTGGACTCTACAGCTGAAGGGTCCGGACCTTCATGATCTGCTGCAGCGTCTGGTTGCAGGCGCCCAGTTTGGTCATGGCGAAGGCGGTGGACACGCTGATGGGGGACATGAAGATGTTGGAGTCGGGGGTCTTGCTGAGGGCCAGCTGTTTGTACAGAGACAGAGCGAAGCGGCCGTTGGCCTTCGACAGCTCCCACACTCGCGGGTTGGTGGACTCTGGGACCGGCTCCGGCACCGGGGTGGGGCCCTCGGGGGCCTCGGGGCTACGGTAGATGCAGCGCGGCTCCAGAGGAAGGTCTCTGGGTTTGGCGCTGCAGATGTCTGGGAGGACGGCGGAAACCAGCGGCAGGAACGCCAAAGCCAACAGCCAATCAGCAGCCCTCATTCTGGACAGACAGCTAATCACAGGTAAACGTCTTATTGTGTTGTTATAATCACGGTTAACTTCCCCGCTCAGTCACAGCAACAAACATTTGTTTGATTTTATTGATCAGGTTTTGTCTCAGATCACAAAACATTCAGTGGCTCAAGAGTCATAAAACACAAAATATGGAAGAAATGAAGGCAGAATAAACATTCCTGCCACACGGCACCACTGTACAATAACAGATAATCTTATACGTGTGTGTGTGTGTGTGTGTGTGTGTGTGTATATGTGTGTGTGTGTGTGTGTGTGGGTTGTTCGAGGTGTTTTATTTCTTTGTATTGGTATCGTCTCTGCTGCCACACTGCAGTTTCCCAGCTTAGGATCCATAAAGTCCGTCTGTGCTTTAAAAGCAGGAAAAGTTTGTCCTCATGGTGCTTCGGGACTTTCACAGATGAAACGTTCTCGACCATCAAAACCAAAATCCTGCGCAGAACCTGAACCTGATCTCTAAAACCAGGTCTGACCCCCCACTGGCCCTTTGAAAACACTGGTCCTCTCAGACTTTTGAGGACATTGACTCCCCGTCGACATTCTGACCTTTGACCCCACCTCCACCTGAACTCTCCAACCTAAAACTCAAGGACTCATTTAATTTTTTTCTTCTTGAACATGCTAATTTCTTGTATTCATGGTCAAACCAAAAACTGTTTCACACCTTCAGCTGGTGAAAACGCTGCAGCTCCACTTTTTACAAAAACTGAAAGACAAGATCACATCACTGGAAGTTTTATTTGATTTAAAGATTTTACTGATTAATATGGTTTAGCTCAGTTATACAGGATTATTTATTAGGATTATTAGTTATTAGACAGGATCCGGATCAAGACTGAAGGTTTGTAAAGTCTTTAAATCACTTCTGAAAACATCTTAAAAAACCTGACTGATGCTACATCTTTTTATTTTATGTCCAACATGTCTCATTCATGTTGTTATTGTCGTCTGTCCTGTGATTTGTGAGGTTTGGTTGTATAAATAAAGTTGATTTGACTGCAACAAGAACAAGAAACAAGACTGTGAGGTGAAATAATCATAAAAGTAAAATGTGGAATCAGTCCTGAAGACTCAGACATCTGTAGGTTTAAGTCCAACTTAAACAAACTTTCTGTGAGACTGAAAAAAACTTTTATTCTAAAAATAACAGCAAGCTGATGTAGAAAAATCACTGCACAGTTTTTTGTTATTTGTATTCTCATGAATCAGGAGGAAGGTGAATTATTCAGACTTACCTGAGCAGGTAGAGTTGAACGTTTCCAGACAGTCTGATGTGTTTTTGAGCTGAACTCAGGTCAGTGTCCTGCAGAGCACTAAAACATCAACCTTTGAGACATTGATCCGTCAGTCAACACAGGAAACATCTGCTGCTGTGACCACTGATCACCGATCAATATGTGCGGGACACACGTCCAACCAGCAGGGGGAGACAAACAAAATCAACGTGGACTCGATCAAAACTCAAAAATTTTATTAGTGAATCATAAATATAAAAGCCATCTGTGCAAAAGACAATTCACATAAAACAGTAAATACATTTCATAAACACACAGACAAACCAGTGTGACATCTGAGTGTTTACACACACACACACACACACACACACACACACACACACGCACACACGCACACACGCACACACACACACACACACACACACACACACACAGGAACAGTGGTTTCTGTCCGTGTTGTTTGTTTGTGTTGTCAGAAGAGTTTGGGCAGCTGTCGGAGGCGGCTCAGGTCCAGGATGTTTCCGACGGATCCTTCGGTCTGACGGCTGCTCGCCCTCACTAAAGATGGCCGCCTGCTGGAGCAGTTCTCCTTGTCGGCGGCGTTCAGTTTGGCGTCGGCGGCTAAAAGCTGCATTTTGGGCCGCAGGTCCCGGATCAGCTGACTCTGTGGGAGGAGCTTCACGTTCAGAGCTTCGGTAAGCGGCCGGCGGGCCGGCTCCTCCTCGTCCTGCTGCTGCTCGCCGTCCTCCTCCTCGATCAAGCCGTACTTCATCATGTACTTCCTGGTGGCCAGGGACATGTTGCTAGGCGACAGCAAGGAGTGATTGGAGGAGGCGGGGCGCGGCCGGGGGGCGTGGCCTCCCACAGACAGCCGGCTGAGCTGAGAGTCGCTCAGGTAGCGCAGAGCGATGGCGTTGGCCTCCAGACTCAGATCCACGCTGCCGCCGGGGAACAAAGCGCTGCCCGCAGACTCGGACACGCTCAGTCTGGACAGAACCGCCGCCGGGTTGATGCTCGCCAGAGTGCTGAGAGAGAGAGAGAGAGAGAGAGAGGGAGAGAGAGAGAGACAGAGAGAGAGAGACAGAGAGAGACAGAGAGAGAGAGAGAGAGAGAGAGAGAGAGAGAGAGACAGAGAGAGAGAGACAGAAAGACAGAGAGAGAGAGAGAGAGAGAGAGAGAGAGACAGATAGAGAGAGAGAGACAGAGAGAGAGAGAGAGAGACAGGCAGGGAGGGAGACAGTTCATCAGACTGAGGCAGTTCATCCACCGGATTATTTCTTCTTCTGCTGCTTTTTCTTTTTCTTCTCTGCAGCTGCAGGTGAGTGTAAAGTTGACTCCAGCGGCTCTCATCTCTCCTGTAATTGATCCGCGCGGGATGTTGATGTATCGATGATCGATCTCATTTCAAACGTGTTTGTGGTGTTTTATTGCTGCGTTGTTGTTCCGCATGCTGTGAAATATTCAGATGTGACCGCGAGGCAGAAACGTTTCCTAAAACCATCAAACAGAAACAGACTCAAACTATAAAACAACTTTACAGACAGACAGAAGAGTTCAGAAAGAGCTTTTACTCTAAACTTGGACTGTAAAATAAGATGTTCATATATTATATTATATTTATGATCAGATCAGATTATATTCATTATATTTATTATCAGGTCAGGTTATATTCATTTTATTTATTATCAGGTCAGATTATATTCTTTATGTTTATTATCAGGTCAGATTATATTCTTTATATTTATTATCAGGTCAGATTATATTCATTATGTTTATTATCAGGTCAGATTATATTCTTTATGTTTATTATCAGGTCAGGTTATTATCATATTTCCTCCGGTTGCACTGAAGTTGTGAGTTTGTGAAACATTAACTGACTTTAGCTTTTAAAGTTGCTGCATTTTTAGATGATTGATCAAAATGTTGTTTTCTCGTTAAGGAAATCTGTCTGACAGAAACCATCCGGAGATATTTAAATTCAGCAAACTAATATTTTCTTACTATTCTCAACATTTCATCTACATACAAACGTTAATCTCACAAATATTTCACTTTTATTGTCCTACACGATTTTTCCAAACTCAGATTTACTGAACAGAAGTTTTTAATTGTACCACAGATCTGATCTCTGATGAAGTAATCTGGGATTAAATTAGATTAGTCTTTGCAGAGTGTCAAAAAGTCAAACCCAAAACTCGCTCTTTGTGTGTGATGATCGCTGATCAAAGTTCCTCAGGTGACTCCTCCTACAGACGAAACGATTCTTAGATTAGATATTCAGACAGCTTCAGTATGTTCAGTGTGAAAACATTTGAGTCTAACCATCATCCTAATCCAGTGTAATGGATGAAAACAGGAAATTATGTCACAAAGACATTTCAGGGTCGTCTCCACGTCCCTGCAGAGTTTTACTGGTTCCTGGAATCACATTTAACAAAACGTTAGCTTTCCCTCACGTCCAGGTGAATACAGGTGTAGAGGTCGTGACCTTTCAGAGTGTCTGTAAAAAAAAACTAACTGAAAATTCTGTAAAAAGCGATGAAGGACCAAAACGTCAAAGAAGAGGTGATGAAGATAATGGAGGAAGCACCGAGCGCCAGAAAAGCTCTGCTGGAAAACTACGACAACCTGCTGAAAGTGGCCGATTACTGCTACAACAACTACATCCAGGTTAGCATGAATGCTACGACCGCTACAGACACGTCAGTGCTGCTCAAACATCTGCTGTCGCCAACAGCTGCTGTTAGCGTTAGCCGTCCTTGTGCTAAGCTAACACGTGCTGTCTCCATGTGTCAGTCAGGTGACGGCGGCATGAAGGCGTTGGAGGAAACTAAGAACTTTACCACCCAGTCGCTGGCCAGCGTCGCCTACCAGATCAGCACTCTGGCCAACAGCGTGCTGAGTCTGCTCGACGCTCAGACCAACCAGCTGCGTCACATGGAGTCTTCCATCAACCTCATTGGTCAGGTGAGCCCCCCACGACCCCCCATCCCAAAGAGACTTAAAGGTTAATATACACAGGACCTGGTGTCTGTTCTGAACCAGGACCTGGTGTCTGTTCTGAACCAGGACCTGGTGTCTGTTCTGGACCAGGACCTGGTGTCTGTTTTGGACCAGGACCTGGTGTCTGTTCTGAACCAGGACCTGGTGTCTGTTCTGGACCAGGACCTGGTGTCTGTTCTGGACCAGGACCTGGTGTCTGTTCTGAACCAGGACCTGGTGTCTGTTCTGGACCAGGACCTGGTTGAGGAGAAAGTCTCACTCTGCTTCAGAGATTTATTGGTGGTTGAAGAGAAGCAGTGGAAGTTAACACCAGAGAAACAACAGATCACATCCCATAATAACCACAGTGAATAACCCAACAAACACACAGGGGCTCAGAGCTGCGCTGGGACAGACGTTCAGGGACCATCAGGGTCCTCGTGCCTTATGTTGATCCTCCTCCTGATGGTCTGACTTTAAGGAAACTTCAGTTTCATCAGTTTGTTGTTTCTCTTCCTGTTCTCTCGAACTTTGTGCTGAGAATGTGTGTGTGAGTGTGAGAGTGTGTGTGTGTGAGTGTGTGTGTGTCAGTGTGTGTGTGTGTGTGTGTGAGTGTGTGTGTGTGTGTGTGTGTGTGTGTGTGAGTGTGAGTGTGTGTGTGTGTGTGTGAGTGTGTGTGAGTGTGTGTGAGTGTGAGTGTGTGTCAGTGTGTGTGTGTGTGTGTGTGTGTGTGTGAGATAATGGCCTCCTCTCCATCAGGGCTGAGTGGATGAATGGAGCCTCTGTTCTCCGTCTGCTTTGTGTTCCCTTACTGTCTTTAACAAACTGTCGTGCAGCAGTTGTGTGTTCTTTCACTCGTTCGCCTCTCAGCGCTTCAGTGTGTGTGTTCAGGTGTTTACATGGAGTTTGTGTCTCTCGTCTGTGTTTATGTGCTTGGTTTGAATGAAGCACTTCCTGTAATCCCACACAGTTTCTCTTGTGTGGGACAGAACATCTTATAACAAAACGACAGCAGAGTCTCATCTTCAGCTCGTCACCCCTCATTAATATGCAGATTTATATTTTACTCATTAAAATGTCAGAAAACAGAGACGGAGATAAGTTCAAATGTGTCGTTCATCCATTTCAGACGGTGGAGATGCACAAAGAGAAAGTTTCTCGGAGAGAAATCGGCATCTTCACGGCAGTGAGACGAGTCCCTCGCAGCCACAAGATCCTTCCCCCCGCTCAGCCTCCCGCCGGGACGCAGCCCCGCCCACTGTACAGCCGCCGGCCAATCAACTACCAGCAGCTGGATGGCCTGGGCCATGGCATGAAGGTCTCACACACACACACACACACACCTGCTGTAATCATCCTGCGTGCATCAGCAGTGTGTGTGTGCATCAACAGTGTGTGTGTGCATCAGCAGCGTGTGTGTGTGCATCAACAGTGTGTGTGTGTGTGCATCAACAGTGTGTGTGTGCTTCAACAGTGTGTGTGTGCTTCAACAGTGTGTGTGCATCAAGTGTGTGTGTGTGCATCAACAGTGTGTGTGCATCAAGTGTGTGTGAGCATCAGCAGCGTGTGTGTGCAGCGTCGACATGTCAGCAGTTTGATCTCTGATGGAGAAAAGCACACCGAGCTGAAATTAGACAGGTCAGAAATAAGACGGCAAAGAAAACAGAAGCAGAAGTGAAGTTTTCTGCCGATGGAGTCTCTGCGGTGCCGCTGATGCGAACAGGAAGTGTGAGCGAACCGCAGAAACAGAAGTGACTCTGAGTCCTGAGCCGACTCAGACAGACTCTTATTTCCTGTGAGAGTCTGCGACTGCAGCTTCACGGCTGCAAACTAAAGCAAACTAAAAAAACTTTTTCTAACTTTAACTGGATGTTTTTCAGTTTCTTTCTCTTGCTGTGATTGTTGAAGCTGCAGCATCTTTACTTTCGGTCAAATGATAAAATACAGTTTAAATTAAATCCCAAAGATCTGCTTTTATAATCAGAAGTGGGCGTGGCTTGTTGATGAGCAGCTCACGCGAGTGTGACTGTCTCTTTAAGAGAGAGTGGAAAAACTGAAACCATCCTTTTATGTAAGTTTGATTGTGTTTCACTGAAGAGGTGGTTTGTGCACACACACACACACACCCACACCCACACACACACACACACACACACACACACACACACACACACACACATACAGAGACCCAGGCAGTCTTTGTTGAGCGTGGGAAAATGTTTAGAGAGACTAATTAGAGCTGCTGAGGCCTGAGAGGCTCTATTGATGCTCTCTCACACACACACACAGTAACACACACACACACACACACACAGTAACACACACACACACACAGTAACACACACACAGTAACACACACTCGTGTCTCCCCTCAGGTCTCTGGGAAACAGTCGGACCGAACAGGAACCATCCGAAAAGCCTCCACCAGGTTCGCTTTGACTCGACTTTGTTTCTGCTGAACTGTCACTTCCTGTTTGGGAACGCCTCTGACAGGAAGTGCGACCGTGTGTGTTTCAGGTCCATCAGACCGGAGCCGGTGCAGTGCCCGGTGGCGCCCCCTGTCAGCGGGTAATGCATTTACAATCAGTCAGTTATTGATCTGTGAACACGTGAGGAGGCGGGTTAGGGTTAACACAGGCTGTGCTGACAGTGGTGACGTTTACATGTGTGGATTTATTTATATATTATATTTACAAACAAAGCATATTTAAATCAGATTGTTTATTCACAGTGTTGCAGATAAACATTTATATTTTATTCATCTGCATCAAAAAATTGTTTATTATGATCAATGTTGGTTCTAGAGGTAGACCAGGACTAGACCAGGACCAGGAGACCAGGACTAGACCAGGACTAGACCAGGGTCAGACCAGGACCAGGAGACCAGGACTAGACCAGGACCAGGAGACCAGGACCAGGGTCAGACCAGGGTCAGACCAGGACCAGGAGACCAGGGTCAGACCAGGACCAGGAGACCAGGGTCAGACCAGGACCAGGAGACCAGGACTAGACCAGGACTAGACCAGGGTCAGACCAGGGTCAGCGGGGTCAGAGGAAATGAACTGAGTTGAGGCTCCCACATAATCTGATGCCATGTTGAACAAAAGAGCATTTTGCCCTCGTTTCTTTTAAAACACATCAGATCATCTTATTTTATAGATTGATTGATTACTCTGTCTCTCTCAGCTCCAGTTTTGGGAAGCCTGTTGCTCCGCCCATCATTCCCACCACCGGCGAGGCTCCACCCGAGTGTGACATCATCACCACGCTGCTGGCCGACGCCCCGCCTCCTCCTCCTCCACCTCCTTTGGCAAATGAAGCTCTTGGTGAAGAGATCACCAACACATCCGTCCCCCCACCCCCACCTCCTCCACCAGATTCATCAGGACAGATCCTGGCTCCGCCCCCTCCTCCCCCTCCCCCTCCCTTTTCTTCAGAGCCCTTGTCCAATCACAGTGCTCCACCACTGGCTCCGCCCCTCAGCCTCGAGACAGGTGAGGATAAAACAAAACAGACTAGTTTGATTGCATTGAATACGTTTGAATTGTCATGGTAACTAAATCAGTTATTAATCATTAGCCCAGATTAATTAATCCCGGTTTAGTTACACCTTGATGATATAAACCTGGATTAATTAAACCTGGCTAAGTTAAGACATTTCGTCCAATGACTGTCCGGTCTCTATCTCTGCATATCTTTCACTGGTCAAACTGAGTGACATCACAATGACATCACATCTCCTCTCTCCCCAGTCGTTGAGGAAGCAAGCCTCCCCCCTCCCTCTCCTCCTCCTCCCTCCCCTCCTCCCGCTGATGATGACAGCTTCCCTGCGCTGCCCAATGCCGGCTCAGAACTTCCAGCCCCGCCCCCTCCACCTCCACCCAGCCAGGACGTAGATGGTACCTGTCTGTCTCTCTGCCTGTCTGTCTTTCCTTCTACAAACACTCTGACTTTATACCAGGTGCTTTACTTGCAGCCTCCAAACTCACTTGAGAAATGTTGAAATTTAAGTCTGTAGTGCTTCTGGATTTTCTCAGTTTCTTCTTCTGTGGTGTTTTTCTCTCAGTTTCTTCTGCTGTGTTTTCTCTCAGTTTCTTCTTCTGTGGTGTTTTTCTTCAGTAACCCTCCCATCCAGGAGGAGTCGCCGCCGTCGCTCGCCCCCAACAACTCGCTCTCTTTCTATGAGGGTCCGCTCTGGCCCCGCCTCCCGCTGCCGCTACACGCGCTCTCTCTTCCTGCCTCCTGTCCAATCACGTAAGCCGACGGTGGACACAGCCGTCACAGAAACTGAGTGCAAATTAACAAATAGCACAAATAATCAACACACCAGAAGGACAACATGTGTTTAGTCTGTTTTGTTGTATCTGGTGTGCAGAAGTAAATAAACACCTTGAGAAAGTTTGTAGGGTCCTTGAGAAGGTAAACGTAAACACTGAAGGTGCTTGAGCAGCTTGAAGCCGTTCTGTAAGTCTTTGAGGAGGTGCTACGAAGTTTGGAGGTCCTTGAGGAAGTTCCATGAAGCTTCATGTAGAGTCCTTGAGAAAAGTTTAAGGAGATCCAGGAGAAAGTTGTAGGTGTCCTTGAGGAGGTTTCAGTGAGTGTTTGATGGATTTTCACTGAGAAAGTTGTAAGAATCCTTGGGTGCGTTCAGGAAGTTCTTTGAGTTGATAAGGCATTTCTAAAGGCCCTTGAAGAATTTATGGAAGCGCTTAAGGAAAGTCCAAATGAAGCTCTGGAGGTCCTTGAGGAAGTTGCAGAGGTTTGTTTTGGATTGAAGTTCCAGTGGAGGTTGCAGTGTAACTGGTTTTATGGGTCACTGAGGTTTTATTGTCGTCTTTGAGGGAAGTCGAGTCCTGGAGAAGATTCCAGGAAGTTTCCAGGACCAGCAGGCCTGAATGTTGTTCGTGACCAAAGATTGTGTATGAACACAGATGCTCACTCTGTCTGTCTCTCTCTGTCTGTCAGTCATGATCCCACCTCCTCCCCCCTACCCTCCCCCCAACGCTCCTCCTCACCCCCGCTCCTCCTCCTCCTCCCTCCCACCTCGGCTGTGCTTACCTGCTCGCCTCGAACACCTGGGTAAGAAACGTGAATAGTTAGTAAGTGTAACTGGTAGCAGCAGTATTAGACGTATTCCTCTAACCGTAGTGGATTTTTAGTTCTCAGCTCTGCGTCTCATCACACTGTCGGTGGTTTTACACCATTACTGCTTCTCAGCATGTTCGTCAGCTCCTGTCAGCTCTGCTGCTCTCTGTTGAAGACCCGCCTCCTCAAACCTGATTGGCCAATCACAGCTGTCACTCACTTGCGTGCTGTCCTCTCAGATCTGGAGATCCCGGCCATGCCTCCTCCTCCCCTGTTGGACAGTGAGGGAGGTTTTGACGACATCCTGCCACCCCTCCCTCCACCAGTGGACTACGACATTGATGCCCCCCCACAATACCTGGAGAAAGGTACTGCTACTACCACAAATACTACAAAAAGTACAATAATTGCTGTCCTTACTGCTGATGCTGCCGTAGCTTTTGACATTTATGACAAACTCTAACTGTAGTTCTCCCGTGTGTCCAGTGGTGGCGCTGTACAGCTACGAAGCCTCAAAACCTGACGACTTATCGTTCAATGAAGGTGACATCATCTACCTAATGCATCGCCATGACGATGGCTGGTGGGAGGGGGTCCTCAACGGCAAAACAGGCTTCTTCCCCGAAAACTACGTCCAGTTGTGTGGCTGAACTGAAGCCCTGCACCGTCTCTGTGTTGCCATGGAAACACCGTCTGTGGCTTCATGTTGCCATGGAGATAAAGTGTTACTATCAGATTAATTTACCTGGTGTGCTGCCCCCCAGAGGCACAACAGAGTAACTACAAATATGTAATTTCTATAAACAGTGAATTGAACCAGTTTCAGCAAATATTTTTTATATGAAATATGAAGATTCAGTGATACAGAACAAAATAATCTATCTTAAATCAAATAAATACACACACACAGGATAAGTACAGTCTCAGTCAACACTCAGTTCATCTGATTTAATGGTTAAACCCCCTTAAGTTAGAGCTGAAACGATCAGGTGATAAATTTGATCAAGTCAAAAATCATTAAAGTCATTTTTAAAGAAAATTTGAAAAAACTTACCTGGGTTCAGCTTTTTAAATGAAAATGTTGGTTCAGTTAAATGGTTAATAGATAAAACATACTGTTTAAATATCTCAGCTGGAGCTGTGGGAATTTATTCATTTCATTTTTTATCATTCACTCATAATGTGATTAGAAATTAGATGACGTACTGACAAACTTAATTCATTCAGCCCAGTATCACAAATCACGTTAACATGTCAAATATGAAGAAAATAGTTCCTCTGTCTGACAGAGATTTAGATTTTAAATGATATATTCAGTCAGTTCATTTTAAAGAAGCAGAAATGTTTTCATTTCTCAGTTATTTCTAAAATATAAAATATAAAATCAAAATATTTTACATCTGTAAGTATTAAATTTTATGTTTCTATTTAAAGAAGGTTCAGCTCTTTAATAGACAGAACAAACCTGGTTTCACTGATGACACCTCTGCACTTGTACTTTCTTCCAGCGAGCTGTGGTTGTCGTGAAACATTTTCAGTGATTTTACTGCCCCCTGCAGGGAACAAACACAAACTACATGCTGATTCTTCAAACTGGAATAACTTTAGAAATCTTTGTTCTTTATTTAAAATCTGTTCATAAAGTGTTGCTGGTAGAAGGAAAAGATGAGTTATTATCGTACTTTTTTTTGACTGTGAGGCAGTAAAATGATCATGAAATATGAGAATTATTGATTATAACATCACTGTTGTGTCTTTAAACGATCAATAAATGAATGAACGTGTAATTTGTATCTTCCTCTTGTTTGTTTCCTTATTTACTGTTTGTAATCTTTACAGATTCAGTTTCCCCCGAAGTTCTGGTCCTGTCACGTCTGAAACATACGAGTGAAAGAAAGTGTTGAATGTGGGAGCACAAAGGGAGAAACAATAGAAAACAGAGAGAGAGAAGAACTCGCTTAAAGAGGAAGAAGTGCAGCGTTCGTTTGCTTTAGTTCGGTCAGTGAAGCTAAACGAGCAGATGTCAGCTGAAGTCTGTGACTGAAGGTGAGTCCTCCTCACAGAAACCAGGATGTAAAACGGCAGAAGTGTTGGTTCCTCACCTGCCTTCAGGTGTGTTAGTGTCTGTTTGTGACATCATCCCCGTACCGTGGTCAGAACCTCTGCAGAGGAAATGATTTAGACTTTTAGGACTGATGTTACTGTGTTAGCTGTTCACATGGACTCACATGGAGCAGACAGTTCACTTCTAAACAGAGAAGACACCTAACAGTAAAACTGAGTTTAGCTGAATACTTTGACAGATTTTTTATTTGACTGATCCCTGCAGACCAGGGGGCGTGTCCAGGGGAGTGTCCACGAATCTGATTGGCTCTCTGCCCAGCAGGAGGCGGGGCCTTAATTCCCTTGAAGTAAACCAAACTGTAACTATAAAAGGATTTAAAACTATGTGAGAACAATTCAACAAAGAAACAGCTTAAACACACAGTGCAGGAAAGACTCTTTATTGTGAACATTTATCAAAAGATACAAAATTGTTCAATAAATAAAGTAAAAACAGTTCAATAAATAAAGTAAAAACAGATCAATAAATAAAGTAAAAACAGTTCAATAAATAA
>JBAJHX010000058.1:0-22401 GCA_037176925.1 Amniataba percoides | reverse complement strand
GCAGGTATGTTTACCCAGTTTAGTTTTTCTTGGTGTGTTGGCTGGCTAACCTTTGTTAATTAGCACTACACACAATTTTCAGGTATATGGTCATAAACCAAAGATTTAAAAAGGATTAAAAGATAACTTTAAAAGATAATCGTGGGTGTATCATAACATCTCGATACTGGATCTAAAGGTGGTGCCTTTCAGTCCAGTGAGAGTTACTTTCCTGAGGCATATGCCGGAAAGGTTTTATGGCCTCAGGGCCAACTGAATATCTGCATCATGCCTTCGGCCCAGCTGGGCTGATTGTATACAAAAGTGATAAAGATATAGATGGGGTGTCAACAGTTTTACAAATGTCTCTTTTACAATGGCGGTGTGGAGGATTTTCTGCTGCAATACCACAAGTGACCACAGGAACGAACTGGAAACAAGGCAGAGTGACGGCGTCATACTTAGGTATTATAGATTATAGTTTTGATAGATAATTATGTTGTGTAAACCAGAAATGAGGTGATTGTACTTCAAACCTGATCACTTTTGATTAGGCAATGATTAGATATTAAATGTTTGAGACGCAGAGTGACAGGGGAGCTCAGTCTGTTCTGGGACGGCCCAGGGTGCCCGAACAGCACTGGGCTGCCAGCTTTCATCTATATCTACACCTATACTGTGTTTGGCACACAGGTGACAGGGACACATTTGATCTACACCCTGACAGTGAAGAGCCAATCACCTGTCAAAATGTCTGTACACATTTGCCGCTCTTCTCTGAGCAGCACACTTTGCCCTCTTAGTGCCAGCTCATCGTGAAGTCAGAACACACACAGAGAGCATTGGGGTTGACACTGACAAGATCTCATGAAATAATTATGCTGCGATTCCCAGCCAAACCGAGACAGAGAACTCATACGGGACATGGCATCCATCCAGGTACTTTCTTATTTATCCACCCCAGCTTATTATGTAATATACAACACTGCAAACGGATTCTATCAGAGGCACTGCTTTGGAGTTCGATCAAAGTTTTCCATATGAACATGTAGTTCTGTTTTTGACTTCTGGTGCTGAAGTTTGCGGCCGCTAATGCTTGCTACAGTTCTTCGTGTTGCTACTACCAAAGGTGTGGCAGAAGGAGGAGGAAGGACGGGTTCATGACGTTGATTTGTGGCTCTTAAAGTGCAAAAAACCACAGGCACTGCTCCCTGTAAAGATATTTCATTTAAACAGTAAGCTACAGCTGACTACATCTCTGTGTTCCTGCTAGAGTTTCTCGTATAATCAATGGACAAATACATGTTTTTCACCTGTCAGCTTACGCCGTTAAAGCCTGCATTTTTCATACAGTTTCAGCTTAATTTGAGCTTTATAAATATTTGAAGCGCCACACATACTGCTCCCACAGATGATGGAAGAAAGACTCTTTCTATGCTCCAGTGAGGATGGAGCCCCAGTGGAAAGCAAGTCCTTAATCAAGTGTCTAACCAGACTCATAAACCATCCTGAAAGGCCTCCCTTAGGCACCTTGCTGGGTAAACAATACCATCGCTCAGTCATTGTCCTGAATTAAGATATTACCACATGCATGTAATTAACATTTATATTCAGGCCCCAAACAATATTTCATCTTGATTAAATAAATATTGAGCGACACCTTTGTGAGAAATGTGGTGTCATTTTTTATTTTGGGGGAGTTTTTTCTTGCAGAGAGCAGAAACTGGATTAAATAGTGGGGATTTTCCAAAGCAGAAAACAGGACACCGAAGGTATTTTGTGGAGCACAAAAATAGCAAACCTCCATCAAAGCAAGTCCACTCTCCTCTCTCTCTGGAAAAATCGAGGCAGTGGCCCTGCTTCAGATGTGAGCATTATCCACTGTGGCATATCCAGCTTTTATGGGCCAACCATCAGTGAGCAAGGGGCGAAGAGAGGGCTGGTACATAGTGGCATGTCTGAGTCTTTTTATACCTAGGAGACAGGTATGAGCCATGAATATAGCGAGAGTGATGTAATGTGACTGTTTTCTTGCTTAACGAATGAACTTTCACCTTTCGAGGAACTGTCACTTTTATGGCTTTGACATACTGTGCTCTTTTTGGTGCAATATTTATAAAAGAAAACTCATTCAATGACGAACAGGACGTCGTTAGCAGAAGAATACAGCGAAGGTTGTGGTGAGTTCGTAAGTCGGAGATGCTGGGAAAACTTTGAAGCTATAACAGCTCCATGCCTGCAAGCCAGCTGATACATACCCTCTCTCAAGTGAGAAAACACGGGAGCAAGGGAGTGGGAAGGGACTGGGGGAGAAAGGCTTTGAAGATCATAGTGCTGCCATGCGGGCTTGTGTTTGCTACCCCATCAACAGCCCAGAAACAGACGCTCTCTTTTCCCAGTAATCTGTGGCACTTCCTTTTTTCTTTTCCCTTGTTACCTCCTGCTCTTTTACTCAACCCCAGAGAAGATGGGAGAAGAGGGACGGTGGTGCTTCTCATATCTCTTCTATTCCCATCAGCCTCCAGTTGTCGCAAACTACCTGACACCAGCGTAGCGCCAACAAAATGAAAGGACAGAATTAGAAAAAAAGCAGGGAACAGCGCAGCATGGACCCATGGAGAGCCGAGGAGATAGGAGCGAGGAAAACAAGAGGGAAATAGTCGATGAGAGACAGGGATGTGAGCGGTCGAGAGCTTAGCAGTAATCAACGAGGGCAAAGCCCTCTGGAGGACGCACACTCTCTGTGGAAACGGATCAACATTTCCAGGAAAACGACACACTTAGACAAAGACTCCTTTAAGGATGGTGGGTAGAAAAGGAGGGGGCAGTAACAGAGAGAGGGAGCGAGAAGATGTGAGGAATGAAGCCAGGAAAGACACATGCAACATTTTAGTGGAGAAATCACAGTTTGCTGCTGCTCTGAGAGGGACGGGAGCTATTTCTGAGCTCAACACAAACCTTACACTGGTGGCAGGAAGATTGCCAGTATGTTCAGCTTTATGTCACACCCACCGCCACCCTCAGGCGTCACACCAGGATGTGTTTCAAAGTCAACCGAACGACTGCGTTCAACCTCACACCGTTGCTCCCAGAGTTATCAGTCACATAACGGAAACATATTGTCGTCATAGTGACGCCAGTACCATCCATCTATCCAGTCAGATTTTACGTTGGCCTTATTTACTATTTATTTTATGTAATTTTTCAGACCCAGCTCTTACCCTCAGTAAATTTTAGCTGTCCGTGGATCACCTGACTGACTTTGTGTTGGGCTACCTGCCTCCACAGTCGTTATGGCAGGAAAGTGTGCCGGATGGACCCCAGTGCAGGTTATAGAGGCAGGCAGAATGAGGCAGTAGAATAGATTTATTAACAGCAAAGAACAAGTGAATATGAGTATGACCATGGTGTGTCTATGTATACAGTTAGAGACTGATGACGATATATAGATATAGATATAGATATAGATATAGACTGTGACAAAAAGGCTTCAACAAGAAACATTAATGAAGGCTGTGTTTCATGGAAGTGTCTGGCTAAGCTTTGTCAGAGCGACAGCGTGTACACAGCTGTGCTTCTCCCACTATGACGAATCAATATGACGGCTCCATAAAAGGTCTACAGCCTCGCGCTCTGCACTGAAAAAGGATGTGATGTCACGGGTGTAACGGTAATAATGAAATATTGAACAGAGCAATTATGGACTCTAAAGTGTTTAAAGGTCTTTTTCAGAGAAAACGTGTCACAGCAGGGAAAAAACAGGTGTAATCAGTACAATTAATGACAGCTGAATTCTGTTTATCTGCTTCAGTTTCAGGGTCCTGGTATTGTTGCTGATGTTATTAGTCATACCTGTGCTTTTCCTGGTAGGTAATGGCACAGTGCTTGAATACTAACACAAAACGATCAAGACAACAAAGTCTCTATTAGAAACACTTTTCAGGTCAAAGTTGAAAAGAAAAGGAATAAAACCTTTTCACCTCTGAGCCAGCCACTGAAAAGCAAACATCATTTTTACATGTACTCATCTGGGGAAAGGGCTTGGGCCTTAATCAAAATAAATGCAAATCTGAACAATTATATGTAGTATTCTTCATGCAAAGTGTTTAACAATTATTTTCCACATCAGAATTAGAGGGCTAAAACTGACAAGTACGCCCATCTGCATGCAACAAATGTGCAGAAGTGAGAAAGTGAGATTTGAGCTTCTCTCGAGCCTTATTTTATATTCTTTAGACAACAATATCCAACACCTTTCAACCAGGTATGATGCATAACTGCCTCTGAGGAGGATCTGTGTGATCCTTAAACCATTTGTACCATTCACCATTCTGTCTATGAGTCGTCCTCCACTCTGGCCATTGAGCCATAAACACTTTTGCTTGTAGATGTGGATTTGTTTTAAGCATTCAACTGTATTTTGTTTCCCATTTTACTGCAGTCCTTCTTCTGAACAGTCTGTGCTGCATAACTTGCCGAAGTATTCTAGCCTAAATGTCTGTACTCTTGACTAACTTCCATCTCTGATGTTTTGGTTTTCTGTCCTTACCCTCAAGATTTGTTTACCTGTGCAGACTGACATTTAAGTAAGACCTGTTTTTTTTTTTTTTTTTACTAAATCTGCCTCGTCTCAGGAGTCTGCTTTCAGGTCCCACCTCATTAAATGTAACAACTGTAAGATCCAATACGTCTGAGCAGCCAGGCCGCTGTTTCAAAACCTTCATAAAATTTTTAGATGTTAAAGGAAAGCAAAACAGTTTCACTCTAACTGCTGCACTTGAGAGACCATCCAGTAGCAGACTGCCAGCTAAATACATCTCTCTCCCCTGGTAGGTATGTGTGTGTGTATTGGCTAGCAGGCTGGTTAAGACGTTGGCCGTCACTGGGGTTTCTGGTCACGCTATTCTGCCTGGCATTATTACACTGCCCATCACTCAGGCCCACTGTGTACATTATTCATGCCCCCAGAGGAGTTCATCAGAGGCTGTGACCGCAGGTGCTGTGACAGCGCCCTCAATCACAGGCGCCCACGCCGTCTGCTCATCCGACCCCAGTGTGACACAGCAACCCGTGGTCCGACTTAGTTCAGCTGTGGAACCAGGCCCGGAGCCGCGAGTAATTGACCAGCATCCATTCACAAGTTTATCCAAACACAAAGTAATCTGGAGACTACCTTTAGTGGGGGCTCTTTGTTTTAGATGAAAGCCTGAGGGTCCGACATCGGCCACACAAATAACGACCCGCGCCACACATATCAGCTCACGCCTGTCAACTTCAGCACACTCCTGGGTAACAGATAGCCGGGGGATTTTATTAACTTGTTTGTTCAATTTCACAGAGCCACATAACTCCTGCCGCCACCACACATGCGAACGCAGAAGTTCTCAAAGCCGCGTCGCCTGTGAGCCAGGATGTGCATTTCCACTCTGCCGCTCCGATGCGTCCTGTCATCCTTCATGGCGATGAGTAAATTTTAGCGGCACATCTCCCCACTGACAAAGTGACTAGTGGCCTATGAGGCTATTTACCTAATATTACTGCAACTGATAGATACCTTTACATGTGATGTTTCACAGCTGTCCTGCTGCCCACATCCGCCATTTAATCAGACATTAGAGGGAGTCAAGGTGAACTGTCATTCGCCAAATGATGGTGCTATTTATGCCTCTGCCTCCCTGATTACGTGGGTAATGTCTGGCACATCACAGCTATTTCTCCCGGCGTGATACCTCTCAGATCCTTGATTCTTTACGTCACAGATGACAGAGTGACGCTTAAAAAGAAAACTGTGTAAATATTCTTTGGTGCCAATCACATGTGCATTTAAAGCAAGAATAATGCAGTTTCAGTAAGATAACTCAAAGTTATCTTTTTAAACTTTTCTTTTTTTTAAACTAGATAAGCTAGCAGGCTTTGGCAATTCTCTCTTGGCGTTCTCGACTGAAAATGATGAGTTTTACTTTGTATAGCAGCCTCTGTGGAAGATGATCTCAAATATGACGTCAACAGTGAATCATATGCATGAACATAATAAGAGATGTAGCCTTGGCACTAACAAGCAATGACGGAAAGATGCTCCTTAAGTTTTAAGAGAAAATCTTAAGTAAATGAATTTGTGAAGAGGAAGAGAGGCATGTACCGGGTTGTGTGGATTCTGTTTCTACCCCTCCCTTCGTCTGTCTGAGAGAAACACAGTGGCATTTATTCTTCTTTCTTGTAGCATCTAGTGAAAAAGGTTTCATACCTTTCATATTTACATATTTTGCATTACACTAAACAAAGTCTTATCACTGATGTTTGGCAAAGTGAAGATTCAACAGTCTATTACTACACCTCAAATTTTACAAGCTTGAGGCGTGAGCTGAAACGTTACAACACACACTCGTGACAAAGAGGAAAAGAGGTAACACATTTCATAAAATCAGCCCTTTTTTAATATTTGTTCCTTTGTTCCTGTTTGTTCATGTGCAATTTAATGCCTTGTTTGGCTATGAAATGATAGTAAACAGAGATAAGACAAAAATTTTATCCCCTGCAAAAGATGAACGAATTTGGATGAATGTCATGGCAGGAACATGAAACAACTAAGGGCTCTGCCAAAGGTCAGCACCTTTTTTTTTCCAATCCCTTAGGATACAAACAGCGTTGGTTGTCCAAACTTTTTATTATATTTGCATGCTGCGGTGTCCACAGCTTTGCGTGTCCTCCTCACCTGAACATGCGTTTTCTCAGGTTAACATTGAGGGTATTTTGGAGCATACTTCAGACCTCATGGAAATAAATAAATCGAAAATATACAGCAAGTATATTAAAAACCACACGGAGTGGAGCGACGCCTCAGGAATGCAAAACATTGCAAATATGTCCATTAGCCTTGTTGTTTAACTCCAGCTGAAAACAACTGACTTGTCCTCATCACCCCAAATGCCCTCCGCCAGCAGAGGCTATGCAGTAATGAATGTGTTGATTTCTGCAGAGCGCTCTTAGTGTCTGCCTCCACCACTATAAGCAGGGATTAACTTCTCCCTAATGAAGGGCAATTCAGTGCTGGTATTGGGACCAATGGATACCAATGAAAAGACCCGCTGTCCCTCACCCTCGCAATTACCATGCTCCAGGATTAGCGCTAAAGGTGTAAACATGTTTACAGAATGCTCAATGCAGGCTGATGAACAGCACAACGTGCACCAAGACATATACAACCATACCAACATCCACAAACATGTAACGTGACATCTACAGAAGGTTGAACTACGGTAGGTGCCTTTTATAGGAGCACGTATACAAGCATAAACACAAACATACACAAAAGATCAATGACTTCTCCCACTGAGCCACAGTTTCATAGCTCCTCTAATGGCTCATAACACATCAGAGTGGCGGCATCACACACACACACACACACACACTCGCCACCCAGCTACTTCTCATTCACCTCCACTCTATTTCACACGGCACACATGATAATAGCCTCGCCTGCATGAAAGGCAGGGCACAATGTGTGATGCTGCCCCATCCCCCTACATGGCTAAATGATGAGAGAGCATCAGTCATTCTTGTCACCGTGGCGATAAAAGTGAAAAATGAAAAATGGTGCAAGAAAAGCAGTTTTGCCACATCAGCTAACGTTAACCAAAGCCAAAAGTGAAAGGATAGTCAGATACATCTCTATGTAAACGTACCAGTACAACAGTGTAAAATACATTACAATTAAGTCCTGCATTCAGCATTTTACTTAAAATGACAAAGCATTACAGCAAAAGCATTAATTCTATATACAAATGGCACCTTTGGCTGAAATTGTTAGATTAATACTCATGCAATGTGTCAGTATTTTATTGCATTTTACTGCATGTCACTAGATGTCTCTAGCTTTAACTACTTAACAAAATTTTGAAGATGTAAAACCAAATACTTGTACACAAATCTGTTTTCAGAATTTCTCTAATCTTTGCTTTTTTGTGAAGTATTAAATATCTGAACAAGTCATCATAATTGAATGGCAAAAAACACCACATTTTAGCAGCGAAATTAGTTTTATGATGGTTTCAGCAGAAAAACAACTTGCCAGGGTTACTCCTGTCAAGTTTAGGGGACCTCCATTGTCATGGTAACAATAATAATCATGTTATTAGGAACAGGAACGGTCACGGTCTTGGATAAAGAAAATCAAATCTTACTGTCTCTTAGATGCAGAAGACAATGGTCTGTTTAAAATTCCCAATCAACTCCATGCTCAGACTTTGTTGCTCTATAACATCACCTGAATTCCAGTTTTGTAGTTCTCATAATTTTTCTGCATATTACTTCCTTCAACCTTGAACAGTTCTATAAGTTTAGAGAGTGGCTGCTAACAACTCTTCTACTATGTGAAACATGACAAAGGGCTCCACGAAGACATTACTTTTATTGTAAAAGGGTTGAATATCATCATGTTTTTGTGCGTAAAACCTTTTAAAAAATGTTTCAGCCACTGACGTAAACTATACCTTCACCTCACACACACACAGACACACACGCACGCATACACATGCATGACAAGTAGGGTAGTTTACTTTAAAGTGGCCCTTTTAGCGAAGAACTGAAAAAAGGTTGTACGAGCCTCACCTTCTTTCAAACACAGATGTTATTACGTTTTTCAGCATGAAGTTCCCACACAATAATAGTACTTATGCATAAATGATAATCACATTTCCTCACTGTGGCCCTTGGTGACATCCCTGTGCCATCTACTGTGCTTATGTATAAATGATGTCCCCATCTATTTAAGTGTTACTCACCAGTCCACATTATGGCTCCATGTTCTGCGCTTTTACATAAATCCCCCTCTTTCACTAAATGGCACATTACACATGTTTGTATACCGCCTACCCAAGCTGACATTCATTTTAAACTTGCGTGCAATTTTTTATTTAATCACACATGCATTATGGCTCTTATGTAAAATAATGGAAACCATTTTTCAAATAAAATCATAGCTGTTAATTCAAGCAAGACACTCTTGTAATTTAGGAGTTAATTGACAAAGCGCCATGTCACTCGCTGGGACATCCATCATACATGAGCCAGATGAATTTCTAATTTCCTCCACCTTCACTGAAATGTTTTTTTTTTTCTCTTTGTTTTAAACTATGTAAAAAAAAAAACAGCTTGCAGGGTTTCGCTGAAACAATTTGCCGTACCAGCGAGATAGCCTGCATGTATAATATCAGCATTTATGGTCATCTCTCTGCTGAGGTGAAAATGTGTACTCGGAGCTAATTGGCTTCAATATGGCATTAAACAAGCCTTTAATCTAACTCGTGTTCTCCTAATCACACTGCCCCGTAATAACAATATCAGAAATCAAATTAATGGCGAGAACAGGTCTTACTGTGGGCAGGCAGGGTAAGTGGGGCGAAATATCCTCAAACTGAGATGAAATGTAATTTGGATGGAGGATCGAGGAGAGGGAAAATGTTCTGAGGGAACTGGAGCAAGCATCTGTCTCCAACGAAGGAAATGTCAGGTCCTGTTAATCTTATCTGAATGGCTGCCTGCTGACGTGGATTTAATTTTACACAAGTGCGCGCCTGCTAAGTTGCGTTAGTGCACACCAGACAGTCTGTATACACAGGCATAGTACACATACACATGCAGTACTAGGCTGGCCCTGGACAACTAATTAGAAATGACAATAAAATAAATAAAAAAAAGGAAAAGGCTTTGATATCAATTCTTCATGGTTGGACAGAATCCAAGTCTGCTGTTTTTGTTAAATGTTAATAACTATTATTAATATTTAAATAACAAGTATACAATATTAAGTGTTGTTGTGTTGTGTTTGTGTTTTATATTTTCATTATTGTTTTTATTGTGCCTTGTAAAATTATGTTTTTCTGATTTGCCGTTGTATCATCTGAGTCCCAGGATAACTATTAAATTATCCGGCTTCCCTAAACCACCAACCAAATGGCCGCAGTCATGCTAAGCAGTCATGTGAAGCTAGTTTTCCACTCAGTAACCAGGGCTACCCAATCGAGCCATGAGAGCGTGCACAGAAAAGGGGCGCTGTCACTTGCAAACATGGACAATACTGGCAGCAAAGCAGAAAATTTTGTGCAAATGAAGAGTGCACATTAAATTGGAACAAGTTAAACACATAATCCAGGCTAAAATCAATCAAATCAATCCAAAATCTGGCTGTGTAAAAGCATAAATAAAACAATTAATAGCCTTACAATATCACTGTCCCATCAGTATATGAAAGTATATATGACTGTAATTGCATTTGATTATTCCATTGAATTAATGTGTTGCTGATGAGTTTTGACTGTTTCAGCCTTACTCTCTCTTAGCTGGGAGAATATCTCAGCTGCAGTCCTCGTGGTATCAAACAGACTTTTGAGCAAATGAAAGCAAAACATCATTTAAAGTGGTAAGTAGGCTTACTTTCATATCTTATAAATACGACAAGTACAAGGCTTTAGCGCTCCAATAGGTCTCTGTTGTAGGATGATATCTGAGAACAAGAAAAGACTGAAATGGCTTTGACATTGCTCGCAGCCAAAGGGGAAACAAATTAAATTAGTAAAGTAGCACAAGGCAATGCATAGATTCTGCGGGACTGAGAGTGACTACAACCCACTGGCAACATACGGCTCAAGAAGCTGACACAGATAAGCTGAAGATAATTTCTTCTTATGAGAATCTATGTCTCTCTTATGTAAAAAAATCAACAGGGAAAGTCAAAGGGCTTTGCTAGTATCCGAACATTCTTGCCTTCAGACACCCTCTCATGATTGGCCATGAGGTCTTCTTCAGCTGGTGGACGCTTTTTCCAAAGGAATTGATTGGTCAGTAGGCAGTGCTTTTATAAGATTGGTTTTGGATAAAACCTTAAGTTATCATGGTGATGTACCCCAGTAAGAAGTGAACCACTCTGAATCTACCCAGAAAACCTGAAATTACCTTCTTATATCTTGCTTTGTAGAGCAGTAAAGGCCTCAGATTCATTAATACGCTTTCTAAAAATGAGTCTCTGAAGTGTTTTCTATTTTGTTATTGTGTTCTGTGAGATGTTGCTGTGTTTTGCACCTCAGGGCCACCGTAGAGAACTCGTATGCAAAGCGCCCTCCTCACTTCCCACTGAACTACACCTCGCCACTCAACCCGTGCATGCACATAAATTCTTGTTTCCTCAAATTGGAGCATTGAGATGCAGCAACATAAACAACACACCCTTAACCTCCCACATATTCCCACACCGGCATAAAGACGAACAACCGCCCATTTACCCATCTACAACCACAGCAACACACAACCACATATACACACACACACATACACACACACTCACATCAGAAGAACAAATAGTAAAGCTAATTCTGTCCAGAGGCTATATCTCTGTTTCTTCACCACCCCCATTCCCCGAGCATTACCCATCATTCTCAGAGGCGACAGGCATGGAGAGTGAGGGAGAGATACATGCTAAGTGAAATGGGAAATAAAGGAGTGAAGACGAGGAGCGGTAGATGTGACAGCGAAAAGGGAGAGTGGTGAGAATAGGGAGAGGATGATAGGGGAGTGCCACATTTGCTCATCCTCCGCACCAGGAGCCAGGCCTCTGGAGGACAACACATGCACGGCAGCCTCTGGCTCATCACAGCGCGCGACACACAGGACAACAAGGGAGGAGTGACAACGGGAAAATGAAACAGGGAGGCAGAAGATTCAAATGAAAGGAGAGATAAGAAGATCAGAACTGTGACAAGGGAGTCGAGAAGTTGAATTACGGAGCGAAGGAGAGGAGGAAGAGGGGGAAAGAAAACGTGATGTGGAACATGATGCTCCCACAAGTCGCTGTGGAGGGTCTTTGACGCTGCGACGCACACGGGGACATTCAGGGTGGCCAAGCAGGCTAAGCTGCCTTGAACATAGATTAGCAGAGAGCCACATGAACAGTGAGTGATGTTAACGCCAAGCTCAGCACCGCCGAGCAGCTTCTGTGGTTCAGCCACGTTCACATAAGGGTCTTAAAGACCTAAAGCGCTAATGTGATGTTGATATATTTAGCGAGTTTCAGATGTACCGAGTAATCATGTGCTTTATGCTTTATTATCACAGGGATTACGATGTAAAGCAGAAAATCACACAGCAAAGGTTATATGGTAATACGTGGGAATCAGCGTAGACAGAGGAATTATGGGCTGGCAGCTTTTGGTGGGAGGGGGGATAAACCTTGAGGAAACATGTTGAAAATTGCGGTTCATGTTACTTGCTCGTTGATTAGCACAGTACAGTGGTGTGGGCGCTGCCACATTAACTCATTGTCACACACACTTGGCTGGGGATGTTCTGCAGCACAGGAGTGCAGCGGTGTGAGGAGAGGCTAATTTCAGCAGTTGAGTTGATGAAAACATTAGGGCACAAGCCAATGGAGCAGTCGGTGTGCCAGTTTGTATCAAAAATAATAAAAAACACGGACGACGCTCTCAGACTGTCGATCATCAGCTCTAACTACAACGCAGCAGCCCGCAGATAAAACAAGAGCGAGAAGGAGGAAGGAAGAGCTCTCTCGCTGACAAAGTGTAGCAAACCTTTCTCAAACGTCTTGGAGCGAGATAACACTTTAACAGGCTGCAACTGCAAAACCAGATCTCTTATGTGCAGCAGTTCAGGCGAGGCAATGTTCCCTCGTGCCACACCAGTTGGATGACTGAGTGAGCACTGCACAGCGCTAATTTCCCTGCCAGCCCTGAACATGGAGCTGGGCCCACGTCCTCAGAATCGCTGCAGCCTCAATGTGTATCTACACGCAAGCTTCGGCCGTTGTGTTGAGCTTTTTTTGTCCAACAGCTACCGTTTCTGACCTTCTCTGAGCTCTCTCCTTGTTCCCTCGCTTCCTTTTGTGGTACTGTGATGTGAAGACAGGGCTGAAGCTCAGTAATTTGGAGTCAGAGATAAGGGCAGGCGGAGGATATTACTTGTGGGTAGACAGTGATTGAATTGGCTCCAGAGGGTCAAACACACCTAAATGACAACTCGGCGGAAACCCAGGACCCATTTATTTAACTCGGAGAAGCCTCGAACGACGGGCACGCAACGGCGGCTGAGTGTGGGCGGCAGCGATGATGAAATGCACCGTAGCAGAGCTGGAGGGGAGAGTGAGGAAGAAAAACAAAAGGACGCCACTGCTTGCATCTCTCTCAGTGATCATGTGATCCTCATTTCTGAATAGAAATTAGACTAAATAGACCTACAGGGATGATGTGTCAGTCAGGTTATTTAAGGGCTTTCTGGGGATGGGAAGCAGAGACAACGCAGGAAAAAAAAAACATGGGTTGGAAAAGGGAGAAAAAACTGAAATGAAACTAGAGTAAGAGGAGAGGTATCAAAGAAGTACATATAAATCCACCTATGTATATTATTGATTTGCATTCATTGTAAATGCACTGGAGAGCATTTTCTAAATATAACAATACTCATTTTTAAATGGAAATTTGACAATGAAATATTTATTTTTGGCAATTAGGTTAGCATTTATAATAAATTTGGATGGATGCTAAATAATGGGTTGAGGTTGAAATCTAGTGTCTAGTTTTTCATCCAAAAGTAGTTTTCCTTGCAGATGTGGGTTAGGAGATGGGATATCAGGGTCAGTAGGGCAGCTGTGTGCCCAGTGGACCACAAACTAACATTGTCTAAGAATAGACAAGAACAACATTGTTTATGATTTTTTTTTTTTTTTTTTTTGTTTGCAAGTAGAGCAACCTGTTGTTATTGTGGCAGCAAATAGGTCATTTGGAGTGAAGGCAACATCTACTCTCATATTTGCTCTATTTAAGTGTCAGCAAACTCCTTTGGGAAAAATCTGGCTCCTTAGCTGCTAAATGCTCCACTCTGTTCACCAGCGAGATGCTAACTTGTGCAGCTTTGAAACTTGAATTTGTCAGATACTGCATGCCTATCAGCTCATCAGTATGTGAAACTGACTTTTTAGACTGCGGCGTTCAGCTTTGCAGGCACGGCAACGTTTCACACAGAATGCTGGTTTATCCTCTGTTTTTTTTCGCCTGACTGAGACGGTGCTTTGCCGAGTTTGACACAGTTCAGTAGGTGGCACCTGGAGCCAGAATCAAACTAGTCAATGGGCTTAAAAAACAAAAACAAAGACACAACAGCTCTGATCAAACCCCTGGAGAGTCCCCTTTGAGGCCCCTGGCAAATCCGTGTGTGTGTGTGTTGAAGTGCATCGCATGCTTGGCTGGAGAAAATGCCTCTTTTACATGAAAAATGCACACATGAGCGACCCAAGATGTAGCAAACAAGCACCAAAAAAAAAAACACAATCCCTAAAAAACAAAATCACATAATCTCAAAAGTCTGATCCTCTCATCTAAGAATAAATAAATAAATAAATAAATAAAGGCAGGAGTAGCCTGCTCGCATGCTTGATAGTTACCCAGCGGTGAAGACGTGATTGACGTGGCTGCAGGATCGGAGCCTCTCTGGAATCGGGCCAACGCTTCTGTGGCTGCCCAGCGCTGGCAGAGGGGTGGAGGAGGGGGGTCGGGGAGACCTGGATGCGGAGCAACGGCAGCGATCTATTCACACAGGAGGGGAGCCTACAACACAGGGAACAGGGGTCAGAATCTCCTCCCCAGTGGACTGTAGGAGATTTGATAAGAGGCTGAAAAAGGCACACCATTTAACAGCTGTCTTTTGGAGTTTAATCCTTTATTGGCGCTGGGCTAAATGCCAAAAGACCCGGCCTCTCCTCAGCCCCACCGCCCCTCCTTTCCTACAAGCTCAATGACATTCAGACCTGGGAGCAAAGCAGTAACAGCAGGGGGTTTTTAAAACGCGGTGACACTGACCATAAAGTAAAGGTTTTGCCCAACCTTTGAGCGAGATAGACAGAGTAGAGCGGCGAGGCTCTAACTCAGCAAACCTCTGTGGCTCTGTCCCGGTTGTTGGGCTGTTTATTATCAGCAGACAGCACACTCGGGTCTGGAATATAGGACTGCTGAGACACTGGCTGCTGGCCGCTGGGAAGAAACAGGGAGTCAGGCGATGCGGGAGGAATGCCAATGAGTGTCCCCTCTCCTCCCTGAGATTTCATTTGGCACTCTGGCACAACACCGCCCCTGCAAAGCGACTCTATCCTGGCCTCGGGTTTGATAGCAGTGTTAACAGCTTCTGGAGTCCTTTCTCTGAATCCAGGCCTCACATCCTGACCATTAACCAACACTAATAACCGAATTAATCTGCTTTGATACGGCCCCACCAGGCAGCTTACGATGCACGGCACAGACAGGCTTGGAAATAAGGGCTCTTAAAATGTAAGAGGAAGATATTTAGAGAAAGTTTGTCAGCACACAGGTTGGCTTACAGGAGTGTCACATTTCAATAAATCTAGACAGGGCGCAGTGCAGAGGTTGGCAGGAAAAAAAGAGAGCACCCCTTAACAGTTCAAAACAGATATAAAAGTTTAATGCCAAGCTGGCAGCAAGCAGCCAGCAGAAAGGGAATGAGATGAACTATTTTCAGAGTAGTAGGTGGCATTCATAATTCACATTATAGTTTAATATGAGGAAATAGAGGGTTCGCTCATATTTATTGTCTTCCTCTTCCTGCCTGTAACATTTCCACGCCGTTGACGGCTGAGCTGCAGCCGCTGTGTGTTTGTCTTGGAAGCAATGTTTGCATGTTTATTTACATTTGCGTGAATGACAGAATATTTCATTGGTTTAATGCACTCAATATGCTAAATTTTCATGCGACATCCCGCGCAGGCGTCAAAATGAAATCAAACTGAAACAGGCTGCCGTTACATCATCAGCAACAGCAAGAGACAAAGTGAGAGACAGTTTTCATTTTCAAATCAGACAGCAGGAATCCAGCACAACAGCTATTTCAGACTCTCAATCTCAATAAATTAAATCTTCCTGCTCACAGCTAATAATGAGATGTAATAATATGAGGATATTAATATGATCAAAGGTTGCCACAGATATTCATTTAGTTACAGCAGGACCACCCAGAGGGAAGAAACAGCGGGGAGCAAAAGAGATAGAGAAAGAGTGAATAAGGCATTGTATGGAACAAAATGTTAAATACACACATATGAGTGCACAAATAAGGCCAGACAAGGTGGGAAACAGAAATACACTGAGCTGCTGCTGCTGCATTTGCCTCACGTTTTAAACTGTTGAATGTTAATTAAATGCAAAAACAACAGTGAAGAAAGGTGAATGAGAGAAGTTAATCAAATGTAAAAATATCTATAAATGGCTACATTAGCCTGTAGCAAACAGAAGGTACACACGGTTGTTTAGATATTATGCAGCACACTTCTATCGCTGAAGTCTGAATAACAAAACCAACCCAGTCAGTTTACATAAGAATGAAACAAGGACTGAAACACAAATGAAAACGTTAAGCCATAACAACAGTAATGGCAATAACAGCCCCCAAAGAATAAATGCCCATTTCACTGAATTAGACAATAAAACCACCCGGAGTCACAGAGCTCGCTGCTGCAGACTGAAACCAACACCAAGTTATACGGAGCATTTCTTTATGTAAGCGAGAGGAAGTTCAAGGTGAGTTTCTATTATGCGGCCTCTTTCACTGATGTATTTTCTTCATAAGTATACAAATGGGTGACAAGTTAATGGTTTGACTCAACGTGTCCCGTCAGAGTGAAAGGTCACTGCAGATCAATAGAAAGTTGTTGCTGAGTGATCAACAATCCTCAAAGGAGTAGTCTCTTCAAGGGGGGTGATGGACCCATCCACGGGGCCCGAGATATTCACTGAATGATTTGATCCGCCGCCGTCACGAAGACTCAGAATGAAGGAATATCTTTTGAGAGAATGGCGTTCATCCTTCCAGTAGAGTTCAGAGACTTAAAGAATCAATGTTGAGGAGCCCTGAGGCTGTTCTGGCAGCATGCGGTGGGCCGACACCTTTTTAAGAAACTTTACGTTGGCGTGTCTAATAATTTGTCACCCATCTATAAATGTCTCGGTTAAGTTGATATTAAGAAGACAGAAGTGCCTCTCAGATTCAGACTCAGATTCCCTGTTTTAAGCATCTGCTGATGATATTGATGTTCTTTGTTTATATCCCTTTGCACAAAGCAAATAACTTTTAACTGAGCACTGTTCAGAAAGTGAATGATAGTGTTGTGACTGGTTTAATGAATAAACTACAAAAGAAATAAGGCGTCAGTTATGAAAAGCCTCTCCATAGAGACAAACTGAAACTGAGTTTAAACTGAAAAACTAGATTAAAATACTATATTGACATGTATACTAGTACAGTATATTGCTACTTATTCTACAAGTTTCAATAATGTATTTTTCCACAGAGGATTTCTTTCACCTTCCTAAAAAATCTTAATCTTAAAAATGTGGTTTTCTGTCCTTACTCAAACTAAGTTTTGTCCGAACTGGGTTAAGCTGATTTTTACTTCTATATTGGAAAGTAAAGTTCAAATATTTTTCATTTCAATAAATTATTTAGGAATATTTGTTCAGTAACTGCAGCACTGGTGAGGTCTTGTGAGGCTGGCCAAAGACTCGTGAGAGTTGAATGCTGACAAAATATTTGTTATTTTATCTTGTCTGAAATGGTGAGATGTTCTGATTTCACGGTTCAGTACACTAGAATATGTTTATGTAGAATGTGGAAATAAAACCCCAGTATAATGTTTCAGCTTTTGAAGATAAAAAACAGGAGACAGAGGCTAACCAAACACGAGGCAGGGCTACAGCTCTCTATAGGTTTTTATGATCAAATTATGATTTCCCTTCAACAGCTACTTACAGTTGTGAACAACCCCAAGTGGCCGACTACTTCACATTATTTATAAAATGCGTGCCCTACAAACGTCAGTGAGCATTGCTGGTTGCTGGAGATACAGTAACGACGTATTCATTGACTTATTAATTTATATTGATAGATGTCTCCTGTCAGCCCCAGTTTTAATATTTCAGATTTCATCCAAAGAACTTACAGACCCTCCTATGTAGAGTCAAGTCTGTCACTCATAACTCAAAATATTCCTGTTATCTTATTATAAGTGAATTAATACATATGTGGATTACTGGTGTTTGTATATCCACTTAAAAGTAAAGCCCTTTCACTTTCCTTATTCTACAATCTGCCCGAACAGTACAATGTACTACATAATTTAAGAAACAGGTTAGTATGCATAGAAGAGTCGAAGTAGGACACTCGCAAAAATGGACAGTGTGAATAAAGAGCTCAAAAAGTTCGAAAGAGCCGGGAGATGACCCTCGAGCTCCTGACGATTTTACTTTAGCCCTGAGCCCTTGTAGACTTATCATGAATAGGACTCACTGAGAGTGTGAGCCTGTGAGGGTGGACATTGGGAGATGGCCAGGACGCCTGCGAGCACACAGCTCTATCAGCCCACAGCAAGGCTGAAGATTGTAAGTTAGCCCAAAACTGTACTGCTCTTTGGGATTTCTCCTCATTGTGAGTCTGCCACAGAGCTGTCCTCAATGATTAATATGTTGTTGGAGAAAATAAAAAGTCACTTGATGATATATTTAATGACTCAAACAAAAGCTGCGACTGTGCATTATGTGGGTATCTTATGGTTTCAAGTATTACACAGGATTTGTATTTCATTTTTTTGTCATGCTCTGAAAAGCTCATTCATATATTCTCCGAACAACCAAAGTCATTCGCTTCAGGAATGCGGACAAGCCAAATCACCACTTTGACAGATGGACGCTGACAGACAGCTAGACAGGATGATGGTTTGACTTTAAGTGCAACTCTGTAAGTCTTTCACAGGAGCACAACACTGACACTAACATGATGTATTACTGAATACCAACATTTCCTTTCCGTTTCTTCCTCACTTCCCCCGTGGCCACCCACTGACCCTGAGAGTTTAGCCGCCTCAAACAACAACATTTCAAAAGGGATCCAATCTGTACAGGCTGTCATGGAGGACACCAGGTTGAAAAGCATCCCTCTCCATGGTGGATAAGGGGCACTCACTGCTCTGAGCAATTCTCACGCGTCCTCCCGCCAGCTCTCCCCTTCCAGGACAGCGGCATGAGAGTTTAGTCATATAGCTGCAGAGGTTGCTTGTCAATTTAAATAGGACAGCGCACTGAAGAGCACTTCTACCGCACACCGCAATTCATCATCCACAGAGTTAACCCCCCGTCACGTTCACGCTGGCTGCATAATGAAGCATTTTGTCATTGGAAATGAGTGTGTGCTCATTCAGAAAAGTCTCAGTAATGTTCCAGAGGCATGAAATAGCCTCTTTGGAGGGAGTGGTTTGATATGGGTCGGACTGACTTTAATCGAATGTATTGGACCAGACTGAGGGTTAAAATCAGGTTGCTGGTGACCAGAAACAACCGGAGCATTCAGCCTATTGATGGGGCGAGAGGGCACCTACACACAGGGGCAACCCTCGAGACACACAGAGTAATGAAGACGTGCTTACAGAGAGAGTTCAGAAAGGTTGTATTCCCTGAGTATAGAGACGAATTTCAAGTAGAGATGAGGAGAGAATTTCCATTGGAGGAGGAGGAGGAGGAGAAAAAGACAAGGGGAAAACACCAAGTATTTACAAAGCAGATATTTATAAATCACTGTATTAAAATGAGATGCACTTCATCAATTAGTTCGAGGAGATTAGTTGGAACTAAATATTGACACCCAGTAGCTGCCTGGTGTAACTGTTGCCTTGCTTACTGACATAACTGACACGATACATATATTCAAGAAAAGCGGTAAGATATCTCACGTATGCCAATAAAAACTAATAAATAAAAATAAAAAAATAAAAATAAAAACTGGATTGAATGGCTAAATTAGCTCAGAATCAGATATTTCCTGCTCATTCTAACTGCAAGAATACTGTGACCTCTGAAACAGACATATTACTCATGAAACACTGAACAGTAAAGTTTAATATGTTATTTGGCCCTTAGTTGAATGCCACTTTAGCTTGGCTGTGATCCAACTGTCCCACAAGAGGGTTCAATACTGTGATCAGACGTCAAACCTCAGTCGGTGAAGAACAAGATGACACATTTCTTTATGATGACTTTCTACTTGTGTCCAAAATCATTCCTTTATTCACTCATTCAATTACCTGTATATAATAAACACTCAAGTACCCTACCCAATAGTGGTAGAACAGGGAACTGATATTTACTTACTAATCATCATTATTTTAGGTGGCTGCCAGGAGCGTTGCCAGCATTTGTGGACTTGTCAAACTTTACAGTCTATTTTTCATTTGCTACTCGCTGTTACCAAATTTACCCAGCAACGTAGAGTTAACGTCACACTGCCCTAATTAGACCCCTTTCCTTCCTGCGAAACCTCCACTCACTACAGAGGAAGAAACAGGAGTATAAAGACAGCGATACAGCCTCTTTTAGAGAGAGAGCTTGAGACCTGTGTTTATTTGACAGACTGCAAGCATTACAAAGGGCATGAATAAATACCTTAAACACACTTTATGATTCTAGTCTCGTGATTTTGAGGTTTCACATTGTCATTTAACGTTTATTATTAAATTAACCGGGACAACGCTCAAGACATTCAGCAGCGTCACTGATTGCTACACTGACTTTCTCATCTATAAAATGTGATTAACTGCACTGTGAAGTTAGAGGGAGTGCACATACATGGATACTACTGACATCGTTCTGTTGTGGACACAGTATGCCAACAATATAGTAACTTCTTTAACCTTTCAGACTATACATAGAATAACTGATGCAATCCAGTACATAGATTGTAAGAGAGTGAAAAGAAAGAATTTTGGACAAAGAAAGAAGAAAAATCCCTGTGAGGCAGTTGGAGAGAAATAGAGGAAAGTGGAAGCCGGGAAATGAAGAATCAGAGATAAAGGGCATGACAGATGAATAGGTTGGATATCCGAAATTCTGGGAGAGAGACTAAGAGACTGAGAAGTGCAGAACATATCCAACAAGAGATCCAGTGAACATGGCAGCAGTCTTGGTCCAACACTTCCCATTAAGCCAAGGTGTGTGGAATGAGAAGTGAAATGCTGGGAGGACTTGCTGTCATTCTCACTCATTTCAAAAGTATGTCAGCCATCCCATAGCCGGTCCCGGCTGTCAGTGTTTGGAATAAGAACTATCTTTACTATTATACTGCAGCCGGGTCCCAGAGCACGCTGAAACTAAATTGTCTTCTCTTAGCAGGACAGAGCCGGAGTGTTTTAGACTTATACAGCACAATGACCAATATGATTCACCCGCCATGAACAATGAAAACTGAGCTGCTGAGTTGACCTTTAAGTCTATTGTGGGTTTATTTCACTGTAATTTGGTTGTTAAGATAACATTATTGTCACTTAGTGCTGTGGTTTCTATTCCGCTGAGCAGGCCCTTTAAGAGCCAGTGGTGCAGGTTTGTCTTACAGCCGGCGGATTGCAAACGTTATTGTTTTTCTGAAGCACTTCTTCAGTTCAGTTCAGTACAGTTCAGTCACTGTATTCATCCCCGGTGGGGCAATTAAAATGTACATGCAGCAGAGCACAGACAAACAAATCTCAACAAAATACATACAATAAAGAGAGACAATAAGTAAAAGCAAAGAGCATAAGAATTGCACTATAATAGTTAAAAGTACACAAAGTTGCCATACTTGAGTACTCGTGGTTTTGCTTTTTAGTTTGAAATAAGAGAAATTGCACTGCTAGTCTACACAGTTTAGAGTTATTTAGAGTCTCTCCAACATTTGCCGAAGGCCATTAATCCCAGGCTGAGTGGTTCGACTCCAGGCTCCCCTTGTCCACATATTGAAACGCCTTTGCACATCAGTTCCCGATGGTTAGGTCAGCTCCTTGCATAGTAGCTCAATGCCATCCGTGTGTAAGTGCGAGTGTGGGAATGAGAGGGAAAGCAGCGGATAAATGGCAAGTGTATGTTTACCATTTCTTGTTCCAATGTGGCAATGCCCCTATGTACAAGGCAAGAGTTTTTTGGGTTTTTTTCGTTTGTTTGTTTTCCTAGTTTGGATTTGGCCTGCGGAGCCCTGACCTCAACCCCATCCAAGATCTCTGGGATTCATTTAAACACCAACTGTGAGCCAGGACTTATCATGCAACACCAAGAGTTCAACCCACAGGCGTTTCCGGGATTTAAGGACATTGGGCCATCCTCTCAAACAAAAAATTTGATAAACAAGGTATTTTCTGATGTTTTTCATTCCCTCTTCTACCTTATTTACATTTGCAGTATATGTCTCAGTCAACTGAATTGCGTGACTCGAGAACTTTAAAAAATAAGATAATTTTGATGCTGAAAATGTTAGTTAATAGTTTTAATTAACCACTTAACCCTCGGGGCGATTTTATGTGATAAATTTATGCTAATGAAAATTGATAAAATATGATTTAAT
>JBAJHX010000054.1:0-19774 GCA_037176925.1 Amniataba percoides | reverse complement strand
CTGAAATTTCAGTGCCTTGAATTTGGTGGCCAAAAAAATTCACATACATAATTTCGGTGTTAAAAAAATTCAGTGTTAAAAATTCAAAGGCTTTGAAAATTCAGATTCTGATGAGACAGATTTGCTTCCATAGGCATCATCATCATCATCATGTTCACCTACTGAAGCTAATTAACTTCAAATTGAGCATGAAAATTAATTGTTGACCTCTGATTTGACCAAAAAAATTTGTTAACTTCTCCTGCTGGCTGTCTTCATGACAACTGGACACTGTGTCCATGGGCTTTTTGTGTTTTAACTCATTTCAAAGTTAATTTTTCTTGATTCTTACACAGCGATCTCACAGCTTCTGATTGCACCAAGTTCACTAATTTCACATCCATGTTTTGTTGAGTGGCCATGTATCATATGTAGTTTTAATGTTTCAGTCGATGTGACGCTACCATAATGAGATCCTTTATTTTCATTAAATGTAGCGCAACCACCGTGTAGAAAACATGGCAGTATAAAGTCCCACATTCAAACTTTTACCTTCATCAGCAAAAGTAGTGAGGAATATATTTTCCGGACTATAAGGCACACTTAAAATCCTTTCATTTTCTCAAAAATCGACAGCGCGCCTTTTAATCTGCACGTGCATGTTATGTAGGAATTCTGGTTGTGCATACTGACCTTGAACTGATTTTATGTGGTAGGAAAATAAAGGCCCAAAAAACTTTCAAAATGTTTTAGTATGACTTCGGTAAGCTACGAAGTCGCACCGCTTGATGGATTATCGGATCATTACGGCCACCGTAGGCAGGAGCCTCGCGGAGTGATATGTGCTGGCTGTTTTGTTTCGCTTATAGTCCCGAAACTATGGTATTTTAATTTTTAGTGACATAGTAAAAGTAAAAGTGTTATTATTACACCAGTAAGCAGCATTATATTTTGTGATGTAATTTTTTACTGTTAGGTACTGTACTAAATAACCACAGCTATATAAAAAAAACATTTAGTGGATAGAAAGTATTTAGTTTATGAGCTTTATTTTTCCAACATTAACATGAGTTTCCATCCTTCACATTATATCCAACAACATGTGAGTGTAAAGTCTATTTGTGACTGTGGCTGAGATTTTGCCTGTGTGTGTATGTTTAAATTAACAGTTAGATAAAAACAGAGACGTGAAAGTGAGATGTGAAGATAAGGGGTGATTAGAGCTTTCTATGGTCACATGAACATGCTTCGTAGGACTCCAAGTATCACATATAACTTTATCTTATCCACACCCTTTATCCCAAATGGGGCTTGTTTTTATCCTCTTTGCTTGTGCAGCTTTGTTTCTGTGTCTTGTCCTGACTGTCCACATTCCCAGCTGGACCCCAGTCCCTGCTGACTTTGTCTTGTCGGAGGATGACTTGTCTAAACAGAAACTAGTTGCCCAGTGAATTAGGATAGCAAGTGTGAGGCGGCAATAATTTGGCCATGTCCCTCACTGAGCTCATGTGTTTGGCCTGTCATTGTTCCTTTCCTGTCCCTTTAGTTACGGCTGGGTTGGTGCTTTCCTGTGTCCTCATCAGACAGCGGGTTAACCACACCCCTCGGAAAGCTCTTATCGTCACCATCGACCGACTGTCTAAATGATCCGTCTTTCAATCTGTGTTCATGTGAATCGGAATCTCATTGTTGTGAGAAAAGGTGTTTATCTTATCTTATTTTATCTTGCAAGCTGAGGCTTGTGCAGAGGCGAGATGAAATTTAGGAGACAGCTGGTAAACAGCACCCTTACTATTGGCTGTGGTATTTGCTGTTGCAGCCAACATTATTCTTGGCATGCTGAACCAGCCTTTATATTTCTGTGTTTTGTGCTAAATATATTTTTGGCAGACTTGTTTGGGATGCAGTTTGATCCATATTTGCCTAATTTTTTTGTTGGACAGACGAAACATTCATGTGCATCTGGCAGAATGGTCGCACCACCAGTAATCCTGGCTTGAAAAAAATGTGGTACTCTGCTAATTCAGCAACAGCCAGTGGAGTGGAGTGTAAAACTGGACTTTTCCGCTCCTTACATCAGCCAAAAGTGTCATAGAAGTGTGACTGTGCTTTAAACTGTCTGACTCTAAATGCATCCAAAGGTATGTGGATCAGTGTCTATTTTGGAACCATGCTTGGGAATTGAATTAGGCCATGAGGCTACTGGACTTTCCCCATTGGATAAAATCAGCACACGTTAACAGGTCTAGATGAAGAAAATCAGGAGAGTGAGTGACACAGAACCGTCACAAAGAGCTCATTCATGTCAGAGGTTCTTGACATGGCAATAAGGTCATGAGTGGTGATTACATACATTAAGGTTAACAATTCTTTGTTTCAAAAAATGTGCATCCATTCGGTTCAGATGTACTGTTTCCACATACACACACAAGCAACAATAACCGTCATGCATTATGAATGTTTGCTATTCAAACAGGATCTGCTTCATCTACTGTTCGTGACACGTTTCAAACCGAGCTGTTCATGTGATGGCTACTTTAAAAGAAAGGGCACAGCATCAGTTGTAAATTACAGTCAATGGCATGTATTGATCCATAGCACGGGTTATTTCATTGCAGGGCACTGCCTGCCTGTTTGTTGATGGCCGTGCTTGGATCCCTTTGACATATTTATGCCATTTCCTTTATCTCTTTCCTTTCCCTTTAATCCTGTCCTTTTCATCTACTCTCTTCTCTTCTATACTGACACTAAAGATCACACACTGTGCATCACCCACACATGAGAGATGTGTGTGAGTGCATGTGGGGAACAGAAACAGCAGTAAGGCTCCCATGCCGCCACAGCAGAGATCGCACTGTGCGTGGTGCGGATGATGCCTCACACTGACGGGAGTGGGATCGTGCAAACAGTCCAACTCACTGTCACATCAGCGCAGTGGCGGCGGAGTGCGGGACAGCGGGGGTTGTATCGAGGAGGTGGGGTCTGTCCCATGTGTCGACTGTCTGATGGAGAGAAGAGGGGCACAGCACAGCGAGTATGAAAGGACACAGAGTGCTGCGCAGAGAGAGACCGCAGGCATGCAGCGACACGGAGCAGCATATATGTTTAAAGAGGCTGCAGCAGAGTGGGCTACGGATGAGGTAGGAAATCTGAAATGGGGAGGCAGTTGTGCACTTAATGTCTTTACATGTGCTGCTAAAATGAATTAATCTTTGCACTTTAATGCTTGTGCTGTGTGTTTAACATGAGAAAGGCCATAGGGTTTTCATGATGGGGTTTTCATAAACCTCACTGGAATGCTTTTCATATGTAGTATTTAGTACTCACCCCATGTGCAGAGATTCAAGCTATTTACTGTGGATATGCCAGCAATACACGACAGTTGCACTGATTGTGTGTTTTGTGTGATTTATTTTTTCTCCAGCTGTGTTAGCCATGGGATCCCCAGACATCTGAAGTTAGAGATCCCCCAAACATGTGACTGGACAATATCTCTCATAACGCACAGCATGTGACTTTGCGGTGGAGATCACCATGCTCTCTCTGTGGAATCTATTACTTCTTCTCCCCCTCTCCTTGCTTCCTTCACTTCATGTCCTAGCTTTTACTGGAGAAGATGTCAGGGAAATACAGCTGCAGGACACTGACACGGCAGCACATCGTCTCGCACAGCCCTCACAGAGACTTCGTGGATCTGGCTTAGCACCAGGGAGTGCCATGTTTGAAACTAAGAGTGACTTCCTGGGTCTGCCTTTGAGTTGGCCCTCATCGTCATCTGAGGAATCGGACAGACAAGGAGTTATTGGTGAATATACCGATTTACAGGAGAGCACGGAAGCATCTCTTTTGTATGACGAGAAGGGGCTCGTATCCAGGCCCACAGATGGTGCTACAGAAGTTGTTACCTCCAAGGAGAGTACACAGCCAAATAGGTCTTCTTCGGGAGGAGTACCGCCTCAACCTACCGAGGAGCAAGTATTCAAGAATCGACCAGCCGAGACCACTGCTGGATCTTTATCAAATGCCACACAGCCAACTTCCCCAGTTTTGCAAAATGAGGCCGCTGATAGCCAGTTAACTTTTCTTCTGTCTGGCTCACCTCCATCAGACCAGGACTCCACTTCACTGCTGTCTCCTGGACCCGGGCCCAGCTCCGAGCGCTCTACCCCACCACCGGGCCCTTCTATTATCACACAGGGAAAGACAGTGGAGGGAACAGTCCCAGTGACAGGCACCGGAGATGGATTGATTGACATTACAGCTCATGTTTTACACAAAGGAACTGTCAGCATGAAGGCAGATAAAGGTGAGAGTCCTCCCTTCAATGTAATTGAATACTCTTGAAGCATCAGGCATTTCCTAAACATAGCACCAATCACACTCAACACTTGTCACTTGTGTACTATTAAGAATAGTACAGTTTTCCTTGATGAAATACCTAAAATAAAATTTATTAGTCTCCAAGTTTATGTGTGGCTGCACTGTTTGTGATATGTATTCTGCTGGCAGACACACTTGTTTTACATTCACAGAAGGGTTTGCATCACTTCATTCCCTTAAGCTTTCACTCTCCTCAAAAATCTCTCCCTAACCTCCTTCCCAACCCACACCCCCCCGTCTTGCTCTCTCAATCTGTTTGTCACAGATTTTCCCACTCACTTCTGCACGTTGCATCTTGTTAATATAGAAACAGTTGATTTCAATTGCAGTCAGGGTCCATTATCCACATCCAAAGGTTACTGGATAATGTGCTGCACACCAGCATGTACAATATTTGCTGTATACACACACACACACACACAAATACACAGAATGACACTTACTTGTCAAAGTAAATGATGTGTTATGTCCACAAGCATCGGGGGCAGAAGGCTTTGACAGATCTGTGTGAGAAATTACTCTTCGTCAAGCTGACTCTGCAGGCACAGTTTTCATCCAACAATCTGTTTGTTGGGTAATTGCGTATACTGTCACAAAAATATATAGGTACTTATCATCAAAGGATCTGCACATCAAGAGGCTTTTTGAGATTTTCTAGCAAACATTGTGAAAAAAATGTTTGTTTAAAAGGTCTCTCGCTGCTTGTTTGCTGCTTTTGCATTGCCACAATCACTTCACTACTAATGGAGGACCAGAAATAGGACACGTTCCATTTAAAACCAGTAGGATCCCTCGTTACGGTGACTCCACACGGCTTACTCTGTATGTTGTTTCACCACAGAATGAGATGCTTACATTATTTATAGGTTACACAATCACAGTCAGATGTGAAATACCTCTGCACTGTCTTGCTGAAAGGACGCAATATCAATGATAGTTTTACACCTCTTGACCATGCTTAATAATAGCCACACAAAATGAGAGCAGCAATGGGGTCAATACTGGCTAATCAACACACAACTCTCTTTCTCTCTCCTTTACATGAACACACACACACACACTCTCTCTCTACTTGCTCATGCTCCCGCTCTCTGTGTGACCCAGTTAGACATTCCCATTTACAAGCCTGCTCTGTTTTATTATGGATTATCTTCACATATGCCAGATTCTCCTCTCACTGGTGTTTTTTAACCATAAAGACTTACTTTAGCCTGTATTGGTTGTTTATAATGCTGGTTTCATTACTTATGATGTAATGACTGTCATTATCATTGCAATTGCCAATTAATAACTGAAGACCAGAAATGTAATAACAAGAGCACACAGCTACTCTAGTGGCTAAGTGGGACTGTATTTTGGGTATCAGCAGTGCCTTGAGCTAAATGCTATAATTTGCATGGTAACAGATTCGAGATGACAAGGCTAACATGCTGATGTTTCTCAGGTTGTTTTAGTATCTTAGTATGTCCTCTACATTTGTCAGCTAAAACTTTTCTTTTTGTCAAATTTCTCCCTTTTGGTTGGAGTTTGAAAATCTAATTCTATTTTACTTGCATTACAGTTGACTATAAGGATGATGACCGGCATTTCCCAAAGACGAGCAGCACACTCTTGCGTGATGGTAACAAAGACACATCCACTACACCCTGCAAAACTTCAAACCAGTCTTGGACTCCAACCTACCCAGATGATTTTACTCCCAATGAGTCCCTGCAGCCCTCTCTGGCTCTTGGCCCTGCCCTTCTCGTCCCTCTGTATTCGGACTGGAACTCTGCTCTCGCCACATGGGGATTTGCATGGGAAGCACACATCTATGGCCTTGGCTCTGTCTTCACTGTTTTTGGCCTAATCTCTGTGGTCTGCCTGTTAGGATTGCCCCTGCGATGTCCCCCGGGAAGTCCCTACCTCACTCTGCTGCACTTGTTCATCCTCGTATTTTCAGGGATCCAGGCTTTCTGTTTGCTCTATGACGCTTATAGTCACCAAGATCGTCTTCCCCCTCTGGGCTCTCTGCTGCTTTCTGTGCTGCCTTTCCCCTGTTTGATCTCGGCCTTCTCCCTGGCCTTCCTTCTTCTTTCCTTGCGCTCCCGCATGCATCTCTCACTCCCACTTGCTAATTCCACTTCATTCTCAGCCTTGCCCAAACCTTGCTTGTTACTGTGTATGTCCCTTTTGCATTCTGGAGTCTCTCTAGGATGTGTCGGCCTGCTCCAGCTCTTCCACAGCCTCCCCACTGTGATCCTGTTATTCCCTCAAGGTGTGTTTGTGTGCCTCAGCACCTTTCTCTCGTTATCCTACCTCATCTTCTTCTGCTTAATACAAGTCAACACTAAACACATCTACAGGCTGAATGACAATGGGGAGAGTGGAGGATCTCCTGAAGTGATGCGACCAGCAAGTTGCCCCTTTGCCAAGATGGAGGACTGGGGCAGGGCAGCTGGAGCTGGAGTAGGGGCTTCGTTGTGTTTGCTAGGGTGTGCAGGCCTCCAGCTTTATGGGATCCTGCATGCCCTTGGTTTGGGTGGGGTTGATGGTTATGGGTTCCAGCCCTGGCCCTGGTGGGGGTACCAGGTAGGCTGTAGGCTCTGTGAGATTGGGGTGTGTTTAGGTCTGTCTCTCATTGGCACACACCCTCTATTTTGTCACAACAACTCCTCTATCAAGACCATTACTCATCCTCGGCCAGGATCTTGGTCTCGCCTCTCATGCAGCTCCCCTTCACGCGGACTCACCCTGCCATCTCAGGGAGGTGCAAATTCTCCTGTACTCTCCCCTCATGATTCCTGGTCCCAGGGTAAGCAGGAAAAGCTGGTGGTCTGTGATGTCACCACTAAGGGACAGTCAGAGGCTCTTCCTCTATTCTCCATCGCAGATCCTCCAGGAAATGGGCGAGACTCTGTCCCCAAATGCAGTCAAACCCACAACACCTTACTACCTCTACCCACACCCCCAAGCCCACCACACAAGACTAAAAATGCTGGTGAGTCCCAGCTATCCTCACTGGATAGCCTGGGACTAGAGAGTGACTCTACTGTGGACCTGCGGCCCCCATCTCCCATAGACTTGTCCCGTAGCATTGACCAGGCTCTGTTTAGTGAATCCTTATTCTCTCACAGTATCTTTGGTTTGCCAAGACTACTCCATACTTCTTCCAGCCTCTCTTTAAGCTCTCCTGACCAAGGTACATCAAAGCAAGGGCCTAGCTCTGTGGAAAATGCCCTATACAGAACCTCTTCCTGTGGAGACGTGGATCAAGAGAACACCATGTCCGGTTCAAGACCTTCACAAACACATAGCTCTTTGAAGTCTCACAGCAAATCACCAATGTCACCAGAGCAATGGGATTGGAAAGGAAGTGTCACTGGCTCAACACAGGGTCTGTGCAGCAATCCCAAGGAGACAGGAAAGCTTCGCTCACACCCCTGGGCCAACAGAGGTCAAAACTTTGCTCAGAGCAGCCTCCCACGAGCAATCCCCCACCTGTCTTACCACAGGCGTTACCGAACCCTGAGCTTAGCCTCCCAGGACAGTCGTGGTTCTGGTCGGCTGGCAGGGACCAAACAACTGAGTGAAAGCAAACAGTTGGAATGGGATCTGGCCGTGCAGGCAGAGTTTGTTAATGTGTGCCGACAAATTGATGCACTGAGTGTTTGCAGTGACACCATTGAATTGTAGACAGTTATAAAAGTCCAATTGTAATTGGAATGCACATGACATTGTACAGAAATAGCAGACTCTTATTAGGTTAGGAGAAGGAATTAAATGTAAGTTATAATGGAAACAATTACCTGAAGTGATGATGATGGTAATACCGTGCTGTTAATATACAGTATATGTGTGTGTGTATGTATATATTTTTGTGTGATTTGTGTATATACGAGGAATACACACACACATATGTATATATATATACACATACACACACACACACACACACACACAATGTATGTGTGTGTGTTTTCCTTGTTACAGTAATGTTTTATATACAGTACATTAATTTAAATGCTCACTTCTGGCAGACATTCATACATCAGTCAGTGATCAGAAATCTATTATTAGAATCTAAAGAATGCAAATGCTATTACGAATTTAACCTAAGCAGGACTTTTAATATTTGTATAACCTACATTTTGAACTTTTTTATATGTGACACTATTCTGCAGACAGAAATTCAAAGAATCTGTCAAAGGAATATAAAAGGTCCCCTTTCACTCATCGTCCTTTGTGATTATATGAACAAAGAATCTACACTGAAAAAAAAACATATTGACATCCAAATCATAAGCATTAAAATCTTATGATTTAGTTTGTAATAGTGAAGCTTAATATAAAACACAACATAAAGAAGCATAATAGAGTTGGTAAACTTATATTACATTGTGGGACAGACATTTTGGCATGAAGTCTTCAAGTCCTCATTGGATTAATGTATGTTGCTTTAGTGTGGTACATTTTTTATGGCAATTCAAGGAACATTCTTATATACAGTTGGCAAGTTTATCTTCCATGGTTTTGTATTGCTTACTTAGGAAACCATTGAAGTGGTGTCTTTTAAATCCAAGTAGCCTATACTGCCAAAGTTGTAATAATTAGCTTTTCTTTTTCATTAAATCAGCAGTGGGTGGCAAATTTTGGTATTGTGTATTGCAAAGGTTAGAATTTCCAGGCACACAAGACATTTCTGTAAGTGTGAAAGATGTATATTGGGAGCTGTTCAAATGTTGAATCTACTGTCCTCTGGTGGTAAAAAGAGAAATCTCTTACTTACTGAAGAACACTCATCCACACAGGAGTCAAGATGATCAACACTTTTTGCTTCATATTTCTCTGAGGATATGACAAAAATGTTAAAACAATATCAAAATGCCCCTGTCAAAATTATATTTATTCATGCAACAGTATTTACAGCAAGTATATTTTTTAAGTCTTGAGGGTGAGTGATGAAAGAACAAATATAATTTCTGTGTTTTCTGTAACCCTCCTTGAAGAAAGTATAAAGAAGTGTTAAGTTCAAATAATTTCATCAATCAGTACATTTGCTCAATTACAACAGGCTGCAAGTTACTGAAAAATTAAGATACAATGTTAATCAAAGACCAATATATGTGATGTAAAGTAAGAATATTGCAACCTGATAAACTGACTTTCTGTCTACAATTCTATAAAGAAATAAATCCAACCAGGTTTGTCACTGAGCTTTCTGCTGACTCCATAGCCCTATTTCATCAACTCACCAATGAAAAAAAGTGACAAATGACCCACATTATATATTATTTACAACCAATAACCATGCAATTAATAATGTCTTTTTGCAAATTGAAATTATGGGAGATTACAACATGTCAAGCTGATGTGACTCATTTGTATTATGAGTATAAACATGTTGATGATATACGGAATTAAAATCAGATAACTGAAAGGTGACGCTTACATAGTCTTCTGTCTTTTTTTAACTCCATAACAGTTTGTTCTACTTCAAATAAACAAAGGAAATTTCAGAGTGAGTTTACACACATACATACACTCCTTTTAAGCCCTACTTCTCATGGAGATCAATAAAGTATCTATCTATCTCCATCTTGTCGTAAATGTGTACGTGTGAATTATGCTAAGCTTTGGTCCCTTCTGCAACAGTGCAGTACATTCAAAGCGCTCAGCCAGCTCTCCAGCAGGATGATCAGAGCAAAGCATCCTTCATGCAGCGGCCAAATTTTTACCTGCCAGAGGAACAACATTTGCTTAAACAAAACAAACATAATTGTACTATACATTTCACGCTAGCTCAGTAAGCTTTTTACAGTAAGCTTTTAAGGTCACAGGCTAGAAAATGTGACCAAATAATTCAAGATGATTTTTCTTTCATTATTGACAGAGGGGTTTTAACGCTATTTAACTTTTGTGTTACTCTCCTCTTTTAATTAAATAAAATTTTAAACATTTAAACATGTACCTTTCTTTTTATGTGTCTTTTTATTTTTCTTGCAAAGTTACAAATGTTATTATCTTCTGTGATATATTTGATGTTGAACCCTGTATGAATATAAGGTGGCACCTCTACAATGTTTGCTGTTTACTCTTATGTATCAGTGTGCAATTCAGAGGCCAACAAGGAAACAGCCTTTCGGTGGGTAAGCGATTATAAGCTTGTCCTAAAGTAGTTAATGACATAGTGTTTGCTTGGTGAAAGGGATCAGCAGACTAGATAATTACATTACCCTCACTACACCTTGGCCACATTGAGAAAGAGACAGATAAGGAGGTCATGGGCAGACGTGACTCCAAAGTTCAAGAGCTTTCCTTTGAACTTTCTGCTCATTTCCAACTGTGTTCTTTCATTCATCTTCGAAGGGATCAGAGATGGGACAGACAAGAACAAAAGGGGAGGACGAAGAAAAGAGGTGTCATGTTCTAGAGTGTTGAAGTTGTGCAGCAAGGACAGCTGTCGTGTTTGCAGTTTGATCACATGCGGCCACTGCATCTGCTCAAAGCTGCCGGGGTCGGGACGATCGGTCCTGATCGAGTGCCTCCTTTTCCTCCTGCCTCAGTAAAGCCGCTTCTCATAACTACGCATGGATCAGCAGATAAAGAAGGGTGTAAGCGTTCCCAGTGTTTCAATGGCATATCATAACAACAAAGGCAACCGTGGATGGAGATGAATGAATGAAAAAAGGAGATGGAAGTGTGATAAACACATGGACATACTTACATGGCACAAAAGAATATCTAATGTGATAGCATGGGTAAGAGAAGAGGAAGAGAGAAGACAATTTTGAAGCCTCTAACCACAGGAAAATTACATTCCATCTCACAGCGAAAGGTTTCTCACCAAGAGACTGAATACAAGTGAAGCTTAGACTCAAAATATTTGTGTCACATATTCAGAGAGGAAACAAATTATGACAAATTTCAACACACTGTCGCTAAAATATTTAGACAGTAGAAAGGTGAATACGGAGAGACATAGAGCGAAAGACAGGATTGCAGAGAAAAGGGAAAGATCAGAAGCCAGGGGTCAGAGGTCAGACTTACGAGTGGAGGCCATGGACTCCTCCCTCCATCTGTGCGGACATGGTTCGCTTTTCAAACTTCAGCTCTCCAGAGTACATCATTGACCTGGTGCAAAAACACAGAGCTCATACTCGGCCAAAAGCCTTTATGCAACAAAAACCTACAGGAAACACACATACACAGACACAATTTCACACTTACCGTAAAATGGACAAACTCTTGGCTCCAATGTCCTGACAGCCATGTTGGATACCAGCAATGAGGTAAGGAACAAACTTATGGATGGAGCCTTTATCTTGAACGGATCCTGAGACACCTTGAGCCACCTTCACTTTATCACCCTCACTGGACACACAAACACAATTCACACAGAGTAAGAGATTAATGGAGCACTATGACATCCTGTCACTATATATTTTCAAGAAAAAAGACCTCTATAACCCTACTCCTCCACCTGAAGTAGCGTTTCTGACTGTTATTTTTCTCCATGGCATCCAAGGAGCCCATCCCTCTGTACTTTTTCAGACGCACACCATCTGAAAAGAAATATTCTCCTGGAGCCTCAGTGGTTGCCGCGAGCAGCGACCCCATCATCACTATGGAGAGGACCAAAAACAAAATCAGGCATCAAGCAAAGGAGAAAAAGACTAAAATAAACAAAACCTTTACAAAAAGCACTGTTTTCTATTTGAAAACGTGATCTGTTTGACCGCTAGACTACCCCCAAGAAATGCACATTATACTCATCCATCATGTGCTTTTGTGATTCTTGCTCAGTTTGTCATTACACAAAAGTGTCTGCTGAATGATGCAAAACCCATGACTTAAGGAAACTGGCTGAATATTGCATTTTTCTACCTGTAGATGCTCCCAGGGCCAGAGCCTTCACCACGTGGCCAACAGTTTGAATACCTCCGTCAGCAATAACTGGAACTCCGAAACGCCGGGCATACTCTGCAACCTTGTAGACCGACGTACCTTGGGGTCGTCCACACGCCATCACTGAGGAAAAATCCCAGTGAAGCAACAGAATGAGAAGAATGCAATATTATATTCCATGCATTATATATACATATACATCACACATAACTAATCGGCTCTTTTTCTTATTAATCCATAGCATTGCACTCTAAGGCTTACCTTCCTGGGTGATGCAGATAGAGCCGCAGCCCATGCCCACCCTCAGAGCATCCACACCAGCATCAATGAGGTTTTTTGCCTGAGCAGCTGTGACCACTAGAGAGAGACAGACGCAGAGAAAAGATCTCGGTGTGTGAGACGTGCATAATAAGGCTATGGAGAGTAAAAATCTCTGTGACAGCGAGAGAACTCACCGTTTCCTCCCACAACCTGCAGTTCAGGATATTTCTGTTTAATGTAGTTTATCATGTTAATTTGATACACCGAGTTTCCTTGGGAGGAATCCTGAAATCAAAATTGAAATACTGTCAGTAAAAGGTGAAAGTGCCTCTATGAGATGCACTGCAAGTTTAATTTTAAAACACACACGTTAATCAGAACGGCTCCCATTTGGTAGAATCATCATGAAACCCCAAAGCCACAACATTCATCCTAAACCAGACTCAAAACTTAATCCCACTCCAGTCAAAACCTACCAGGACAACCACATCCACCCCTGCTTGCATGAGAAGGTCCAGCCTGTATTTGTCATCTTCCCTCGTACCGATCGCAGCTCCACACAGCAGCTGTTTGCGGGAGTCCTTGGAAGCCAGAGGATAATCTCTGTTCTTCTTCAAATCAGTCCTTGCAATGATGGCAACAAGCTCATCGCTGTCATTCACTATGGGCAGCTTTCCTGGGAAAGTCAAAATGAGTGTGAAATCTCTAAAAGAAAAAAAAGGTGTGTATCTTCCTTTTCTTATGCAGTGGCACACGTTACTTCACAGATTTACCTTTTTTGCTGCGCTGCAATATATCATTAGCCTCTTTCAGTGTGACTCCAGCGGGCGCAACAACTAAATCTTCCCGTTTTGTCATTGCCTGAATGAAACAGAGGTTGTATATCAATATACCACCCACTTATTTGTTATTATATGCATATATAAACACATCAGTTATACAGCTACCTCCTCCAGGGGTCTGTCATGGTCCTTCTCAGACAGAAAGTCTATGTCTCTGGAGGTAACTATGCCGACCAGCTTGCTGCCCATCTTGCCGGTCTCTGTAACAGGGATCCCAGAGAAACCATGGCGTATCTTTGCCTCAAACACGTCCCCCACCGTGTGTCGGGGACTCATCACCACTGGGTCTGTGATGAAGCCCTGTTCAAATTTCTGACAAGATCAAAAGTGTTGAGTGGTTAGTACACTGTTTTGAAAACAGTATCTTCTTTTGAAAGAAGAGTCTCGATTCATCTTACCTTGACTTTGCGCACTTCGTTGGCCTGGAACTCAGCAGTACAGTTATGATGGATTATTCCAATCCCTCCCATCAACTGGAAACGGCCAATCAGAGACACAAGAATTCAGTGATGAAGTAATAATGAAGATGTAATAAAGCCCAGTGTACTTTTGCACTTCGCAGGGCCTGTGAATACTAAGTTGAGGGAACAAATTAGGCATGCTGTGTGTTTGTGCAGTACTTGTACTTACTGCCATGGCAATGGCCATGGATGACTCTGTGACTGTGTCCATGGGAGACGAAATAAGAGGTGTCTTCAGGGTTATCTTCCTTGTTAATGCAGAAGTTAGATCCTACAAGTGAGGTGCAAAGATAATCTGAAATATAACCTTAAATGATGCACTAACACTAACACTCATAGGTGTGTGTGTGTATGGATTCTGGGAGATTTATTATCAATCAGTGATGATACTCTCAGACTAGAGCTTCAGATTCAGCAAAGGCAGCACATTTGTTAACCAAAAGCTAAAGTCTGTTTTTATTTGCAGTGAGCCTAAAGGCCAGTTTGGGCACATTAGAGACTGACTTGTTGAATTCACCTGCTGAGTGTTGAATGACGCAGGTGTGTGTCTGTTTTGAACACCTGCTAACCAGCCATGTGACCTAGGCATGAAATTAATTTAATGTCCCAGCAGAGCTTGCAAGGATGAAAACAACGCAAGACAAATAAACACGCTGCGCTCCAAGGAGCATAGCAAAGGATTACAACAAAACTGTCTGTGAGACATATTATGTATACCACTGGATTTATTCTTAAACAAATTAAACTGTTTGGGTTTCTTATGCTATAACCTGCAGATGAAAAAGATGAATAGATAACAAAGAACAACATCTTGCGCACCAGGTAAACAGCACACTGAATGTGACTTGTGACATGCCGGACAGTGTCCTGATACTCACCACCTCATCCGAAGTAAAATCTATGAAACCTGGAAGGATCAAGAAGTCACTGAGAGGAGAGACAAAACAGGCACATGAGGTGAGAGAGAACAACATCGGGGGAGGAGGGGGGGTGTCTAGCTAATGTTCTGCTCTTGCTTAATACCGTCATCATAAGCAAAAATCATGAGGCTTTAGCTGCATATGTGACCCACACAGCACATATCCATTCCCACAAAGCAGCACTTTTTAAACTTAGCCGACAGTGAGCAGACATAATCTGTCAGCCTTTCAACTCACTGAAATGTTCTGTGTTTATCCTCTGCACACTGATAAACCCCTGCATAGCCTCCATTAAGGAAACTACACCAACACCCATTAACACACTGATGTGCACACAAACACACACACACACACACACACACACACACACACACATTGCTTTTAATGTCTGTGACACCACCCAGGGTCATCCTTGAAAGTAGTATTACTCATTATAATCCTCCATATAAAACTCAAGCAGATGTGTCATCAGTGATTTTACTCAACATTAAATGGAAGACATTGCATAATGGCTATGTGTGTGTCTGCTCATGCAGACATACCATGTGTGCATGTGCACGTGTCAGTGTGTTAAGCATGTAATACCTTAAAACACAATACCATAAACTGTGTCAGTGAAAATGTATCTGTGTATTTTTTTTTCCAGTGGGATTTCTCACTTGTATGTAAGTCCATCGCCGATAGCAAAGAGTTGCTGTGCTGTTAATCCATCTTCAGGAACATAACCTGTGCCTCCACTGATCAGGTAGTCTGCCGTGCTGAAACACAAAAACACACACATGCTCCCATGACATAGGTGAAAGAAACTAATTACTCAGTGCTACGTGAATGTCTGGTGCAAGTATAAGTGAATAAATGCCACTTGTACCATAAGTGTGCACTAATCCATTGTTACTAAAAAAGAACATTGGTTTAGTAAGGCATTAATTCCTAGAAGTATTAGTCCCCTGTGCAACAAACATGCAAGTTGTTTTGCTCTGTCTCGCTTTTGACCTTTGTTTCTCACACACATGGCAGATCCTATTATGAGGCTGGAGTCGAGACAGGAACTGTTAACAAAAGGAATCCGTCCTTGTCTACAGAAACTCCTTCTCTACACCTATGACGGCAGTGCAGTAGATAAGAGGATTTGGTCAGCGGCCCAGTGCTGCTAGAAAGTGAAAGCATCTCAGGTCCTGCTAGAAACAGAATATTTATGAGTTACAGGGCTTCACACAATCACTTCTACAAATCAGAAGAGAAGATCTTACAGTGCAGCGTGCAGCATGGTAATCATGTGAGTGTGGGACTGACCTCTCAGGTTCATATCCAGCTTGGATGCGTGTTGCGCTGTAGCGCTGGGCTGCAGTCTCATGCCCATGTCCATGTGACGTTGGGTGGGCATAGGCCCCGTAGGGGTGAGGTTGTTCCCCATCTCTGTTTGAGATGCGTGGCCGAGCAGGTTCCATGTCCCCTACAATCCTCCTGTAGTCGATTTGGTAAGTGTCCCTCTCTCCATCTCCAAACCGGTCATAACCATGACCCTCCATCTCTAGGAAATCCAGGGCTACAACCTCCACAGGGCCCCGCCACCTGTCTCTCTCTCACACACACTTCAAGTATTTCTGACTTGTTTCATACACACAAACAAAGTTACACCCACGCACTACAAGTAAACAGTGGTCCCGGGAGCTCCCAATGGACACGCGGCAATGAACACTACTTGCTGTTCAATAAGTGATAGGCACTCATAAGCACCACAGATTTTGAGTGCACCTTTCAGACACACCTGACAAGGGAAGAGGCTGCCTTGCCATCTGTTTTGTGGACAGTAGCAGGAGATAGATGGTCAGAAATAACAGACGTCACAAATTCAGGTTTGCAGCAGTTCGCTAGTGGAGGAGAATCAACTGCATGAAACAGGTGAAAAATTCTCAGTAATTTCAAAAAGCTGAAAAATGTAGAAGCAGCAGCAGCAACAGAAATCCCTTAAAACAATGTTGTTTGGCCAGAGGAGAAGTTGTATTCCACTTTGTCAGCTCTCATTCTTGGAGTGTGAGGGCATTAATGCCCTCAGGCAGGGGAACAGAGTTCCAGCTAACCTGTTGATGATGTCGACTATCTCGGCAAAGCAAATTTAGAAGTCCCTGTGTGTTCCCCAGCTGGTGGCATGAGCAGCCGCTGGGGAGGAGAGTCAGGTCTTGCTTAGGTGGCAGAGATCCGTCCCTCTGGAGGCCCAGAACGCAGTGCTGCTTGGTTAATCTATGGAGCTTCTCTCCCCTCCGTTCTTCCGACGCCTGCTGAGCTTAACTCTGTTTCTGACAGTAGCAGACGTCACTCTCCCACAAAGAGGATTGGGAGCATTAATACAGGATGGGGTGGGGTGAGATGGGTGTGTTGGGTGGAGTGAGGCAGTAGGACTGAGGAAGAGAAGGATGGGTCAAGATGGCACTCGAACACATTTTCCCTTCAGAGGATTACCATGGTGTGGAGGTGTGTGTGTGTGTGTCTATGGTTTTTTTTGCAGAGCTCAAGGAGAGCAGTGAATGAGACAAAGGTCAAATCCCAGAATGCTGTCTGCCTTTGAGATAGAGAGAGATAGAGACAGGCAAGCACACACACGTAAACATACGCCATACCTTACACACACACACACACACACGTATATAAAAGGTGTGTATTTTTAAAGGTTAAGAATAGTTTACATCCCAACTTTTATTTGACATCACAGTGTAACAAATGAAGCTTTAAACTCACACTCACAGAAACTCACATTCTGAGTACAATGTTAGTGATATCTTAAATTATAATTTTACCACCAGCAGTGATTTAGCCTTTATCAGGTCACCGTTTGGCACATTGTTAAAGTAACAAGCAGCAAACCTGTACATTAAACTGAGACAGGAGAGTAACTTTGTTGCCTGGGACGCTCTCGACACCATCATCTGCAGGTGACTGACTGACTGAGTGCTTGTGACAGTTACTGAGGGATTGAACCAGAAAAGCCTCTTACCAGTCTCTCTCTCTCTCTCCCTCCCACCCAATGGAGGAAACAAGCAACTTCCCCCTTCATAACATGAACAATGGCAAACAGGTTTTATTGCTATTAATTAAGCCTTAACCCATATACAACATGGCAAATTTCTGATACGATTTAGACTCTGACTCAAGGCAGGACCCAAATGCAGGACACGACTCAGGTGCAAGGTTTAGTGAAGGTTTTAACAATGAAAAGTCTTTCTAAAACAAAAATCCAGAAACAAGGCTTGATACGTGGCTTGAGAAAATAAATCAAAGAGACTAATCCAAAAACTCACAAGAACATGGCAAAACTCAAAAACCTACTCGATGACGAGATCAACTAGAATCGTGAAACATGAAAACAAGAACACATGGACGTGACCAGACGTGGGACTTAAAAAATGAACGAGGTCCGCGAAACATGACTCGCCGATCTGGCAACAAGACAAAGGAAGCCACAGACTATATATGCACAAGAGGTAACAAGAAACAGGTGAACACAATCAGGGCGGGGCAGACAATCAAACAGGCGGGAAACACATAATGGCAGGAAGTAAAGGGACATGAAACATGAGGGAGAGCTGATTTCAAAATAAAACATGACACACCAGAACAAGGAACCAGAACCATGACAGACATGCAAAGTTAACAACAAGGACATGACAACAAGAAAACCAACTCAACTCACTGAACATCAGACCACATGAAACACACACATAGAACGGACATGACAGACATACATAAAAAAAGAAGCATGACAGACATGAAACAAAAAACGAGACATAACTAGACATGGAAGACGAGACAAGACCAGAAAAAAAACAGGACATTGAGCAAAACATGACAATTTCTTTTTGGAGATAAAATAAAAGAAGTGTGGAGAATGGATTTTCTTTCTCACAAAAATATTTATTAAAAATGTATCAAAACATTTTTTTTTCTTTTTTTTTTACTTTCATGACTTGCTGCAGAACACAGACCGTGCAATAACAGGTTGTGCAGGTGCAAGGAGGCCGTCACTTCTTTAGAATCAGCCACCTGACGGAAACAGAAAGTGAAATAAAAAACTGACAAATTGGCAAAGATTTAACTTCTACATTTGACTAATTTAATTTGAGGAAATCTTACCGAGCTTCTCCACTATTTCAGGATGATGTTTTTTGAGAGAGTCGTAGAAGGCTGCTTTGACTTTTACCCCTCCTGGCTCAAGTATCCCCCGATAAAGTGCTCTCATTTTCTCCTGGTTTCGGTCCTTAGCCTCTATAATAGAGTAGGTTTCCCTGTGGACCATGTCTCCAAGCTCGTCTACTATTGTCATTACCAAGAAAACCTCTTGAATCAAAGCCGCCCTTTTGCCATCAACAAACTTTGCTGTTTGAAAATATGAGAGAGTAAAACAATGTACATAATTCTGTTACAAATTAACATCACAAATTCTGATATCATTTTCATAATGCACATCATAGGAGTGACAAAAATACTCACCTTTATCTTTGCTGTTCATTCTGTTAGATAAATCATTGGCACAACCCTGTAGGTAAAAACAAAATCTCTATAAATCTGTACTGAGTCATAAATGTACGACTGAACTATGTAAGGTATAATATGATGATAAACTGAAAATGCAATTGCCATTCCCTTAAATATTATATTAATTTAAACTATTATGATAAAAAATAATAACACACATCAAATTTATTGGCATACCTGCACTGCAGAGTGTTCAGATTTTGCTAACCTGACATGATCTACAGTATCATGGATTGATTGTTCTGAAAAAGAGAAAGAAATATCAGTTTTATTGTGGAAAGTAATAAATAATTTCTGTCTCTCTTATACCAGAACAACTTTCAGACAGTACTAAACACTCTACCTGGTGTGTGAGGGAGGCAACTGGACACCTTACTTGATGATACACCATACGTGTATGAATGCTGATTACTGGCTGGTGACTCCTACAGCAAAACAGATAGATAGATAGATGGATAGATAGATAGATAGATAGATAGATAGATAGATAGATAGATAGATAGATAGATAGATA
>JBAJHX010000053.1:25560391-25570535 GCA_037176925.1 Amniataba percoides | reverse complement strand
GTGCAGGCAGGGGGGTGGCTCTGTATGCATTCTTCACGTTGGCATACATCAGGTCTAAGGTCCTCTTCCCCCTGGTGGACACAATCAGGGCGGGGCAGACAATCAAACAAGCAGGAAACACACTGTGGCAGGAAGTCAAGGGACCTGAAACATGAGGAAGAGTGGATTTCAAAATAAAACATGACACACCAGAACAAGGAACCAGAAACATGACAAACATGGAACTAAACAAGACAAGACATAACTAAAACATGACAAATGTGAAAACTAGACATGACAAGACATAACTAAACAAGAAACCAACAGAACCAAGACAACATGAAACACTAGACCACCAGAAACAGACATGACGACCAGATAAGGAACAGAACATCGACATACAATGTCTCTAAGTAATGTCAAAGAAACTGATTGATTATCGAGCTGTATTTTGCATAGCAAAAAAGAAAAAGGTATGTTACAGCAGATTAAAAATACACTTTATTTATAGTCAACATAAACTTTGATTTGTGCTTATTTTTGTGCAATAAGCCTCTGTCTGAGACCTGTGGAGACACTGTTCGATATCCGTCAGTGACACTGAATACAACTGAGTCTGATTGGAAAAGTACACACTCATGTTCTTACCAATCTGAGAGACTCACCAATAACACTGGATAGATTGGGATGTGTTTTGATGTTTTAAGTAAAGAACCTGCCTGCACAAATGATAAATCTGACTACATATATATCCTTACATTTGCCAGTTGGCAGTTATCATCATCAGCAGGTTTACACACATTTGAAACTCTACAAAGACACAGTGATTTTCACTGAATTATTGTAATATTTTCTAAAACAATGAGCACACATGTATTTCAGAGTTTAGAACAGGGTTGTCAAACTCATTTTAGTTAAGGGGCCACATACTGCACATTTTGATGTCAAGTAGGCTGGACCATTAAAATCATAGCATAATAAACCATACATAACATTCTCTATATTTAAATCATTTTGGGGGTTTGGATTTTAAACCCAATTTTAAAGTCTTTTTTACAATAAACAAGTAACACAAAATCCAAAAACTTGGACAGCAGTCCACTGTTTATCTGTCTGGGCTCTTCTCTGTTTGTGCTTCAAGTTGGCTGGACTGTTTCTGTCACCTCTTAAAATAACACATTGATGCCACATAAACAGTGACAGCACATGCCTATTTAAATTTCTTGTTTTAAATACACATTGATAAACCATTGCTCTACAGTACATCACCATCCTGACATTTGTCACAATTTTGAATCTCACTCGCAACATATCACCAAGTCATGATTTGACCTCGCCTGAGACGCTACCTCTCCTTCTGCCTCTCTCTTGTTTGTGCTACTAGCTGTCACCTGATCAAATAACACATTGATGCCACATGATCAGTAAAGAAATACATTAATGGCTTAGCTTAGTATTACTAATACTATTTTTGTTGACTCTGCACTGTAGCAACTGAGAAAAAAAAATTATTTCAGTCACGTACTGTGGAGGATTGAAAGTGACAGAATTAAATAAATAGATACGCCATTAAATAATTAATTAAAGGTGTCATAAATGTATTAAATGTATCATTAATTAATTAAAACACCTATTCATTTTATGTAAAAAAAAACAAAACAAAAACTTTGTTGCTGTGTTTCATGAATTATTTTATCTGTCAAACTTGCCCAGTCAGTGGGCGGGGGTAGAGCCTGATCAGTCCAATCCATTGCTTTGGTCTGAAAACATGGCAGCTATGTTTATGGAGCACTTCCATAAGCTTTCGAGGGAGTCGGTGAGAGATACAGTGTGTACGGAAAGTAATCAGACCCCTTTCAATTTTTCACTCTTTGTTTCATTGCAGCCATTAGCTAAAATCGAAAAAGTTCATTTTATTTCTCATTAATATACACTCAGCACCCCATCTTGACAGAAAAAACAGAAATGTAGAAATTTTTGCAAATGTATTAAAAAAGAAAAACTCAAATATCACATGGTCATAAGTGTTTAGACCCTTTGCTGTAACACTTATATTTAACTTACATGTTGTCCATTTCTTCTGATCCTCCTTGAGATCGTTCTACTACGTCATTGGAGTCCAGCTGTGTTTAATTAAACTGTAAACCTTCCAACCCAGAGCATGAATAGGATAAAGCAAAATAATTTTTTGAATTTGTTTGAGTTATTTCTACACTTTCCAACCAAGATAGCTCTGCATCAATCCATTACTACCATGGCGGCGCGTGGACACGCAACAGCGTGATCGTTCGGTTGCCTGCAGCAGCAGTTGTGTATGGGGGGCTGGACTGTTGGGGAGAGTACAACCTGTGACCATTTCCGGGGCTGGATTTTGTACCACCGGAGATTCAGCAGACCACCGAGGCTTTCACGATCCCTGTGTTGCCATGGACACAGAGGAGGAGGTATCATAAACAGAAGCGGGGCAGGAGCGTGCTAGGTAACCAATCAGGTATTAGGATCTGCCCATCTGACTTTGATGGGTGAGTCTGACAGATAAAATACATTCATAAAACACAGCAACACATGACCATGAAATAATTCATGAAATAGTGAAATAATCATATAAGTTTTTTTTTTTTTTTTTACATAAAATGAATAAGCATTTTAATTAATGACACATTTAATTAATTATTAAACAGTGTATTTATTTATTTAATTCTGTCTCTTTCAATCCTCCATATATTATGCTTGGACTTGTTTTAAAATAGCCCCTAATGTCCACTTTCTTTTTTTTTGCAGTCATCCTGCCTAAGAGCATATTACCAAGTTAGCTCACATAGGTGCACGCCATCACACACACACACGCCCAGACATGTACACCCACGGGCGTACATGCATACACACACTAATGTTAATATAACCACAGTATAGATAGATACCAAAATACTTATCTGCCCAGGCATAACAAACACCAAATCTGTGGCATAGTGTTGCAGATGCATACAGAAAGCTACTATGTAAACACACTGTAACAGAGAAACACATAAACATGGTGTGGAGTCTTTCCCTGCTCCCATACCTGCACATCACATTCAGTTAACAGGACTTTGGTGTTTCCTACAGCCAGACATAACTACTGCCCCTTACACGTTACTAATAGACTTACTTAATAGACTTGGGTTAATGAAGGGACTTGTGAGAAAGAATGAAACATGTTAATGCTTTCTGAATCACATACATTGACGGCAAATTTATTGGTAGGGACAATTCAGGTGTCATTGTCATGTATTGTGTATAACATTATGTTTGGTAGGGACTAGTATTAAAAATATGAAAATATGGATTTGTTTTATATGTATGAATGAAGATATAGACTGCAGAGCCTCTGTAACCAATTTGGTTGACAATTTGTGAGCGACACACTGACCAAAGTTTTGAGAGTTTGGTGACAGCTCCTGTTTCACTGAAGCAAGAAGATGACCCAGTGAAGACATTTGAATTGCCTTTAGGTATAAAATCTGTCCATCTACATTACTTATCCTCACATAGGATCAGAGGGTGCTGCAGCCAATCCCAGTTGGCATTTAGCAAGACTTTTGGACACCCTGTGGATAGGTCACTGGTTTGTTATTTTCTTATGCAGCTGACAATTTGACAAGTTCCATCAATGCAATGTGAAGAGTACCCTTTCTACTAGTTCATGATGAGATCATATACTCAAGATAATTTTCCAGTATCTTAGAGAACTGTGTGAGTAAAGGAACCAGTGGTGGAGAACCAGGAACCAGAGTCAGGTAAAAGGTAATTAACATCATTATATCATCATAGACATCTAGTAATGAATCATATTATTTCTTTCCTTCAGTAAAGTCACTCAATATATAAAAACGTATAAAATTTAGTCGCAATTTGGGTTTCAAAACATCAATACTGAGATCCAAGTTTAGCTTTATAAGCGTTCTCAATGGCAGATAAAAAGCAATTCTCCATTCACACACACAAGTGTAGATACACAAACTAAAGCTCCATTTTTCATGTTGAGATTGTGAACTTATTAACACTGGCTGAGCTGCAGTCACTCGCAGCAGGATGCATCACACCCATACACACACATATACACAAGCTGATGTAATGGGTGCTTCTCTCCTGTAATACGATCGTGTGGTTCCTCCTTTTCTCTGTCTGCTGAGTTATGCTCAGGGCGGCTACACATGCATGCACACAAGCACAAAATGTTTTTCTCTCTCCATCTTGCCCTGTTCTCTTTTGCTCTCTCTCTCTCTCTCTCTCTCTCTCTCACACACACACACACACACATTCTAACAATTGACATCCTATCTTTTCATAGACATGGCATTTTGACCAATTAGATCATCAAAAGCCTTGGCCTGGTTTAGAGGGGCCAGCTCCCTGCAGTGCTGGGCCTCCAGCGGCTAGGGCTATTTCTGTCCCTGCCTATTATACACACAGAGAAAATGCATATAACAGAGTTATAAGTCTGAGTGTGATTGCAGAAGCGGATTTAAAGAAAATCATTGATGAAACTACCACCTTTCTTAATCAAGGGTGCAGGTTATTTTTTGCATACTTTGTTGACCTATCCAGTTTTCTCTCAGCATTCTATTGTAGAGGCACCCAAGTCTGAAATAATGTGCCCTCTAATGTCAGAAGAAATTATAAAATTAAAATTACATTTATTTTTAGTTTAGATGGATTCATGGAAAAAGAGGACTAGTGCTAAATCACAGAGCAAAGGCCACACATGCGTGAGGTGAAAGTTTAAATTGTAGTTTAGCAAATAATAAGACTGGGGGCCATTGTTCTACTGGGAGACTTAAACGCTCACGTGGCCAATGACAGTGATACCTAGAGGGGATCGATCAGGAGGAACGAGTGGTGTTTTGTTATTGAACTTCTGTGCTCGTCACACTGTCCACAACAAACACCATGTTTGAGGATAAGGGTGTCCATAAGTGCACGTGGCACCAGGACACCCTAAGTCAGAGGTCGATGATTAACTTTTTTGTTGTTTCATCTGATCTCCGGCCACATGTCTTGGACACTCGGGTAAAGAGAGGGGTGAGCTGTCAACTGATCACCACCTGGTGGTGAGTTGGATCCGCTGACAGAGGTGTAAGTTGGACAGACCTGGCAGGCCCAAACGTATTGTGAGGGTCTGTTGAGAACATCTGGCTGAGCCCTCTGTCAGGGAGGTTTTCAACTACCACCTCCAGGAGAGCTTTACCCAGATTCCGAGGGAGGCTTGGGACATTGAGTGGACCATGTTCTGTGCCTCCATTGTCGACGTAGCGGCTTGAAGTTGTGGACACAGGGTCTCTGGTGCCTGTCATGGAAGTAAGGGATGCTGTCAAGCTGAAGAAGGAGTCCTATCGGGCCATGTTGGCCTGAGGGACTCCTGACGCAGTTGACGGGTACTGGTAGGCCAAGCAAGCCGCAGCATTGGCTGTCCTGGAAGCAAAAACTGGGAGGAGTTCGGTGAGGCCATGGATGAGGACTATCAGTCGGCCTTGAAGAAATTCTGGCAAACTGTCCGGCGCCTAAGAAGGGGGAAGCAGTACTCTGCCAACACTGTTTACAGTGTGCGTGGGAGGTTGTTGACCTCAACTGGGGACATTGTCGGACAGTAGTGATGGGTCCAGCAAAACCGATGCATCGGCACATGCGTTGAGCTCATAGAGCTTGTTGGGTTGCTCAGAATCTCTGATCTTTTGTGGTTGATCGTCAAATTCATCAAGAATTATAGAGCAGCCTCAAGCCAAAAGAAAGCTTTCCGCCTTGTGGGACCATTTTGATTTTGATTTTTGATCCTTGCAATTTCTCGGCATTCCAGCCTTGTATGTGCCGTGTGAGTGGGTGTTTGACAGCTGGAGAAGTTGTATCAAAAAAACGTAACAGACTCAATTTCAAAACGTTGGCAAAACGTATTTTTAAAATAAAAAATAAAAAAAAACAAACAAAAAAACCCAGTCCACAAGCATCCTCATTCACAACACGTTCACTTAGATTTTCACGTTATGATACATGTTCACATTATTCATTGAGTGCATGTAAAAATATCAAAGATATTTTAAATTAAAATGAACGTATGAAATAATACATAAAAAATACTGACTTAAATTATATTATTGTATATACTAGGTCATCAAATCAGTGCCAGTTGAGTCTGTCAATTAGGTTGCCTGTAGGGATTTCTAAGGTCCAGCAGGTGTCAGTATTCAGTGACTCAGTATCGACACAGTATCAATACAGTTTGGCAATGCGTCGAAATGCTTCATGACGCCTCATCTACCCATCACTATCGGACGGTGGAAGGAATACTTCGAGGATCTCCTCAATCCCACCCACATGCCTTCCATTGAGGAAGCGGAGGCTGGGGACTCTGAGGTGGGCTCTTCCATCACCCAAGCCGAAGTTACTGAGGTGGTTCGCAAGCTCCTTGGTGGCAAGGTGTCGGGGTTGGATGAGATCCGCCCTGAGTACCTCAAGTCTCTGGATGTTGTGAGGCTGGCTTGGGTGACACGCCTCTGCAGCATTGCATGGAGGTTAGGCACAGTGCCTCTGGAGTGGCAAACCCGTGTGGTGGTCCCTCTTTTTCTGGGTGACCAGAGAGTGTGTTCCAACTACAGGGGGATCACACTTCTCAGCCTCCGCGGGAAAGTCTACACCAGGGTCCTGGAGAAGAGAATTCAGCTGATAGTTGACCCTCGGATTCAGGAGGAACCCTCAAGCACCCTGTGGAGAGTGCTTGAGGGTTCCTCCTGAGAGGGAGTTTGCCCAACCAGTCCACATTTACTTTGTTGGATCTGGAGAAGGCATCCGACCGTGTCCCTTGTGGTATTCTGTGGGGGGTGCTCCACGAGTATGAAGTCCAGGGCCCGTTCTTAAGAGCTGTTTGGTCTCTGTATGACTGGAGCAGGAGCATGGTTCGCATTGCCAGCAGTACATCAGACCTGTTCCTAGTGCATGTTGGACTCTGGCAGGGCTGCCCTTTATTTTTAGGATTTCTAGGTGCAGCCAGGGGCCGGAGGGGGTCCGTTAGGGAGCCACAGGGTTTCTTAAAAGATTTAAAATTTAAGATTCCTTTATTTCCTTTATTCTTCTCTGCTTTTTGTGGATGACGTTGTCCTGTTGGCTTCATCAAACCAGGACTTTCAGCATGTGGTGGGGCAATTTGCAGCCGAGTGTGAAGCGACTGGGATGAGAATCAGCACCTCCAAATCTGAGGCCATGGTTCTCGACCGAAAAAGGGTGTAGTGCCCTCTCCGGGTGGATGGAGAGATCCTGCCTCAAGTGGAGGAGTTCAAGTATCTTGGGGTCTTGTTCACGAGTGACGGAAAAATTGAGCGAGAGATTGACAGGCAGATTGGTGCAGCGTCCGCAGTCATGCAGTCGGTGTACCGGACTGTTGTGGTGAAGAGGGAGCTGAGTTGAAAGGCGAAGCTCTCGATTTACCGGTCAATCTACGCTCCTACCCTCACCTATGGTCATGAACTCTGGGTAATGACCGAAAGGACAAGCTTGCGAATACAAGCGGCCAAAATGAGTTTCCTCTGCAGGGTGGCTGGGCGCTCCCTTAGAGATAGGGTGAGAAGCTCAGTCACTCGGAGGAGCTTGGAGTGAGCCGCTGCTCCTTCGCATCGAGAGGAGTCAGCAGAGGTGGCTCGGGCACCTATATCGGATGCCCCTCTGTATTTTTTAACGGGAAGTGTAACTAGACATATCATAGCTGATTTGCTTCTGTTGGATGCTTTAGTGTATCGCTCTTAAAAGAGAGGGTGTCTATGAATGAACCCTTGATGACATGGACAGGTAGCCTTGTATGGTATTATCATTCTAATATGGGTTCATAGTGAGCAACAGTTATGTTTTCATGGGTCATTTACACAGTTATCTGAAATTAGGAGTATTAGCTAAATGTGTGCTGTGGCACACTCATATGAGCCCAACATAGATAAAAAGTAATCAGTATCAGTCCTAGTATCTAAACAAGTTTCCATGTATAAGCTTTATTGATATGTAAAGTAACTCCTCTGCCCTTTTTATTGAAACTGTGGATAGAAACATTTCATGTCCCTTAATTTTAGGTAGAGCAGCTTGTTCACCTTGTTCCGAAGAGAATGCTAATGAACTGTATATATCACTGTTATACCAAATTATGGTTAGTCTTTGAAAGAGTTACATTGAGTCTGTTACTGTTAAAAATGTTTTATTGATATTACTCTGTCCATATATATTTTTATCAAATTGTTCTATTTGAATTAACCATAATCTGAAGGAATAAAATGGACTAATCCAGTTATGTATCGCAAATAGGGAATCTGAATGTTCTACTGTGTTACTAGGTCAATATTGTGGCAAAAATCTGAACCACAATGACCGTATTTTTTTACACCTTGTTTGGAGTAAGAAAGCAAAGCAAACTAATAGCCATCCATAACACCATCCTTAATGTGAAGCATACAGTACAGTCTCACGATTTATAGTCATCTATAATCATTTTGTGTTCCAACTTACAAGTTTTTCGAAATACTGTCTGTCTCTTGGCTAATTTTTTTTGCTTTTGAGTTAAAATTCGGGTTATGAGCCAGCTTCAGATACTGCTATATCCCACTGCTATAGCCCCTTTTCCACTAGCACCTACTAGTACCTACTCAGCTTGGCTTGCCTCGCCTCACCTCAGCATGGGTGGCCACCAGAGAGAAACAAACAAACACAAAGAAACGTCTGCACCTCGTTTTTGCCCCACAGTCTTGTTTTCTGTGCAGTGATCTCTGATCATGTTCATTGTTGTTATTGGGTTTTTAAAATGCCGCTGTTGATTCTTATGAATGAGTCGCTCTGTCCGACTCATCTAGTGACGTCACACCCTGGCCAATCAGCAGCCTGCCGTTTGCCGACGTCACATTTTTGGCTCGACTCAGCTCGCTTGGAACCCCAGCTGAGTAGGTATATGTGGAAAAGGGGCATATTTGGTGCAGCGAATGCCACAGTGAACTCTGCACATCTGCCCAGCATTCCATGTCTCACTCACTTAAAGCGGTTTGTGGAAACATCAGTGTTGTGCTCACATTTGTTCTCGTAGTTATTTTACTAAACATCGTTGTTCCAACCATGGGTCTAAAGTGAGTGTGATGGACAACCTAAGAAGACGAAGCGGATGATGTGCATTGAGAGAGAAAGAGAAATTATCACAATTATTGAAATATTGAAATAGAAAATAATTTTATATAATATTCTTTATTTATAAGTACATTTTTCTTATTTAAAAACATTTAACAAAAAATGGTAGTGTCTTTAGGGGCTTCAGAATGGATTAACGGCATTTCAATTCATTTTAATGGGAAAAATTGATTTGACATACGAGTAACTTGTGCTCCGTCACGGAACAAATTAAACTCGTAAGTCAAGGCACTACTGCACTTGAATGTATACAAAATTGTTTTCTAAATATAGTTGTGTGTCCCCTGGTTCTACACAAACATTGTGATGTGTAACAAGATTAAATACAGGGAAAATTAATTACAAAATGTTTTAGACATATGTTTTCTGAGATGTAAACAAATAAGAGCCCTTTATGAAAAACATTCCTGAATTATGACTGATAATTAATTAAACATGTTTTACGATCTAAATATCCACCTGGCCAGTGTGGAGATGTGATCAACATATGTAGTGAACATTTGGTTTTGGTCACTGCTGTAAAGTAAGGTTTAACTAGTCACTAAAACCATGGTTTCATTTTCTTTTTTCAGCCTGACTTTGAAAGTCTAAGCAAAAAAAAGAATAAATCCACCAGAATGAAAGGCGCAAACTACAATTCTACAATTTCATTTGGCATTTGGCTTTTGTCCAAAGTGACGTACAACACAAGCAAGAATTTAGACATAAGGAAAAACCCTTAGTACAGGGGTGTCAAACTCAATTGCTGGCCAAAACTCAACTCAGGATAAACATTTATTGAACACACTAAAAGTAAATGTTTTTTTGAACATGAATAGGTATAAAAACAGACAGAAATATTATTCCCCAATAAATAAACTTCAACTTTATATAACTAAAAATACTTTGCTCTCTATAAAAATGTATCTTATCAAAATGATAAAAGTTACAACTATGAACGTGCTGCAAAAAAACATGAAAAAATTAAATAAAAATTATGTTT
>JBAJHX010000053.1:25524662-25539546 GCA_037176925.1 Amniataba percoides | reverse complement strand
TACAGTTCCAGCAGCTTAAATATAGGAACATAAAGGCATGTAGTTTCAGTAGGAAAGAAATGCAGTTGAAACTATCATAGAGAAATAGATAAGAATAAAATATAACAAAATATAAAATAACAATATAAAATTAGAAATATGAATTACAATATGGGATGAGGTAGACAGATCTGTGAATAAGGTGCAGTCCACATGTAGGTGTATGAATTTGTGTGATAAAAGATTTTAAGTGCGCCTTACAGTCTGAAAAATACCGTAAATAATCAATAGAAGGAAACAAAGTGTGTGTGTTTAGGACTATGATATTTAGTTATTTTTGTTAATATTTCCCAAATTGTTAATGTATTCCCTCAAGTCTGGATTGCAAAAAGCACAGTCACTCCATTAAGTACACCACTAAAATTTTATATAATTTTATATAATAAAATAACTGTTTTAGTGTCTAGGCCTGTGCAGAATAATTACATACAGTGGGGCAAAAAAGTATTTAGTCAGCCACCAATTGTGCAACTTCTCCCACTTAAAAGATGAGGTCTCCAATTTTCATCATAGATATACCTCAACTATGATAGACAAAATGAGAAAAAGAAAATCTAGAAAATCACATTGGCAGATTTTTAAAGAATTTATTTGCAAATTGTGGTGGAAAATAAGTATTTGGTCAATAACAAAAGTTCATCTCACTACTTTATTATATACCCTTTGTACCCTTTTCTGGATTATTCAAATGCTCACCAGCAAACTTCAGATGGGCCTGCACATGTACTGGCTTAAGCAGGGGCACTGTATTTGAGTCCTTGGTGGCGTAGTGTGTTACTGATGGTAGGCTTTGTTACTTTGGTCCCAGCTCTCTGCAGGTCATTCACTAGGTCCCCCGGTGTGGTTCTGGGATTTTTGCTCACCGTTCTCACGATCATTTTGACCCCACAGGGTGAGATCTTGCGTGGAGCCCCGGATCGAGGGAGATTATCAGTGGGCTTGTATATCTAATTATTGCTCCCAAAGTTGATTTCTTCACACCAAGCTGCTTACCTATTGCAGATTCAGTCTTCCCAGTCTGGTGCAGGTCTACAATTTTGTTTATGGTGTCCTTTGACAGCTCTTTGGTCTTGGCCATAGTGGAGTTTGGAGTCCGACTGTTTGAGGTTGTGGACAGGTGTCTTTTATGCCGTTAATACACGTAATGAGTGGAGGACAGAGGAGCCTTTTAAAGAAGAAGGTACAAGTCTGTGAGAGCCAGAAATTTTGCTTGTTTGTAGATGACCAAATATTTATTTTACAGAGGAATTTACTAATTAATTCATTAATAATCCATTCTGTCTCTCATAGTTGAAGTGTACCTATGATGAAAATTGCAGGCCTCTCTCATCTTCTTATGTGGAAGAACTTGCACAGTTGGTGGCTGACTAAATACTTTTTTTGCCCCATTGTACATTAAAGATTAACAGTGGTGCTGCAACAAGCTTGATCGTATTCATTCCTTACTTTCTTCCTTACATGTATTGCCAGAAGTGAATATATGGCCACCCACATACTCGTGAATGGCATAACTTCACAGTGATAGTGACAATATTGTATGCCTACCTAGTTTTGTATCTCCAACATGATCAAGAATATGATATAATTGACTCACAACCTGTCCAGGATGTACCCAGCATCAGATGGGCTTCAGACCCCAATGCATGCTTGGAAAGAATAACCAGGTACAGCTGATGGATGTTTCTGGGACGCATGTTGCAAACTAGCATCTAATATATATTATAATACCTTATGATACTTGCATTGGATACCTGTATATATATTTACAGGTATGTTTACATGTTGTTTTAAAGTGTTACAGCGGACCAGTGAATTAGCTATGTAAACACTTGCATTGCCATCACTGAATGTTTGTTTGGTTTGTTCAACAATAACCAACATGTAAGCAAGATGCATGACAAGATGTGTTTTATTAAATTAGATGAGAAGAGAATGCAGCAGGAAGGCTAATTATTGATTATTGATGTGAGAATGCTGGTGTCCTGCTTAGCGTGACCATCCACCTGTGGTACTCCATACAACAGTACATTTTATAAAATGAAATCATTTCATTGGTTGTATGGAAACAAGTTCTACATCTATCTAACACAGTGAACACATGGAGAACTAACAGTATAGTGACAAATTAATGAAAAAAATTGGTATATAAGTAGGTTTATAAATGACTTTTGATCCATGTTTTTCAAAGGAGAACATGGGACATGGGGTTTACATGTGCATGTTTACATGTATGCTTTAACTGCCAAATTACATAGCATGTTTTTTGTGTGTAAAAGTTCATCACACGGAAAACATGCAGCATGCATGCAACTTGGATATCTATCTTGTGTCACTAAGTAGCAGTACGAATATATACTGATAATAATCTGAACTGAACATAAACTGACAAATATGAAGAAAGCCTAAACATGGACAATTCTAGGATCACCATCTCTCGTATGAAAACAAGAATTCCTAGCATAATGGAGAATTGGTACAGGATCATCATGTTTGTCTGTTTTATGGAAGGGGTTGTACTACTTTGTATTAGGTTTTGACTTACAGGCCACAGGTGGATGGATGGCAAAGGTGAATGGATTCTCAGGAAGGAAGGAAGGAAGGAAGATAAGAAGATAATTTAATTCTAAAAGAACTAGAACCAAGTTATGTTGAAGTCAGAGGAATCAGTTGTCTCCATCATTTGAACTTTCTTGTGTACATGACAAATTCCTTAAGGTACACACTAGAATCTACAAATATTTTTGTCCATGTCCCATTAGGGGCACTGTAGGAAAACAAGGATAACGGAAAAAAAAATCTTGTTTGATTGTCTAATCTTTTTATGGTGACAGATTGAGATTCCTGTTGGGATCAAATTCCTGTTGTTCCCCTGCTGAACATTTGTATGTGAAGTAGAATGTGCTAGTGTGACTATGTTGATGTAACGATTAACCTGTTCTGAATCTAGAAAAGGAGTTTTCAGACATAGCCTGCTTCTGTTGACAGCTTCTTCCCTATGCTCAGCCTTCTTATCAACTAGATGGAGAAGAAAAGGGATGGACAAATATTTTGTGTGTGTGTGTGTGTGAGTGTGAGTGTGTGTGTGAGAGAGAGAGAGAGAGAGAGAGAGAGAGATTGTATGTGCGTTATGTGGATGTGTGTGTTGCATCACTCTGGTAGGGCTGAAAGGCCGCCATGATGTAACTGGCAGTAATACCTCCAGACTGACAGAGGGAGAGAGAGGGAGAGGAGCTAGTGGAAAAAGAAGAAAGGATGAATGAGACAGACTTTAGAAGGAAATAGGAGTGGTGTTGCAGAACAGCTTTCTGGACATTTGCAAACTGAAACGAATGAACACACTGTCATTCACTGGTTCATAAACTTCACCTATTGATTCACATTATCACTTATTTAAGTTCATTCCCAGTGGACAATTATTTGAGGTTCTTTATCACATGCATGAGGTAGAGCAAGCGCTAAAGTATGATACAGGGAATGATAAAAAAAACCCCAAAATGTTTTATGTGCTAGCTGTACCATTCCTCAAAAACCTGAGTAGCTTTGAATGTATGCATTTCACATAGATTTTGGATTCTACACATATTTTTTTCTTGTGTTTTCTTGGAATAGAATATAATGAAAAGGGACTCAAAAGTGGACCTTTGTTAAATGTCCCTGTTTTACCTGCTTTCTGTTTCTTTGTCTCTATTTTTGCTCAGGTGTTCCCACACCAACAGAGGAAGTTCTGCATCACACGCTAAGCATGCTGGTCCGTGAGCGTAAGATCTATCCAACACCAGACGGATATTTTATTGTAACCCCTCAGACTTACTTCATCACTCCAAGTCTAATCAGAACCAGCTCAAAGTGGTACCACTTAGACGAGAGATCCACTGACCGACACCAACAGCAGCAACATCAGAACCAACAGCATCAGCAGACACAGTGCACCTCCCCTCTCTCTGGCACCATCACTCCATCCACTTCTGGGGTTGTGCGAGATCGAACACACCCAAAGTCCAGCCAAAACCACAGTGGAGGAGGTGGGGATACTTTTTATAACAACAGTTACCGTGGGGAAGACCCCACTAGCCACCACACCACCCTGCAGCGCAGATCTCCCAAAGACCATCGGGAGGCATTCTTGTCTCCACATTCCCCACAAACACCTCCTCAACAAGCAGGGGGCAACACAGAAAAGAGTCGCAGCACGCTTGGGTTTCCCTTCAAGACGGACACGCTCACCAAGCACCGAGGAGGGGGTGGCGGGGGAGGAGGACCTGGAGAGATTGAGAAACAAGTAGGTGGAGGAAGCAGTACAGGAAGTCGGAAATTTGGTCTTAAGCTATTCCGTTTGAGCTTTAAGAAGGACAAGACCAAACAGCTGGCCACCTTCTCTGCACAATTCCCCCCTGAAGAGTGGCCACTCCGCGATGAGGAGGTGCCAAGCCAGCTTCCACGCCACATAGAGATGGAGATCATCCGCAGAATTAACCCGGACCTCACTGTGGAGAACCTCGCCCGGCACACAGCAGTCATGAAGCGTCTCGAAGAAGAGCGTGCTCAGAGGAGCAAAGCATCATCAGCCAATCAAAGCTCTAGAAGTAGAAGAAGTGGTGGTAGACACAGGAAGCAATCTCAAACCAAACTCAGCCGCTCACATAGCAAGACCAGGGCATCCCGTGGTGAGCCAAGCGAAGGTTCCCACCTGGAGCTGGACTACAGAGCCTACTCCTCTTCACTGGCTCGGTCACCAAGGGAACACGCCTTGGCCATGGAGCGGCAGCGGGCCCGGCTTCACATGGCACACAGTAACCCCAACATCCTCGACTCCTCCCACCTTCCTGTTACCCCAGAGTGGGATGTGTCTGGAGAACTTGCCAAGCGACGCACAGAAATGCCTTTCCCCGAGCCAAGCCATGGCCCATCAGCCCACCACTCCAAAGTCCACCGCTCACACTCCCATACCCAGGAGAGGAAGTCAAGGAATGAACGCAGCGACAAGGCCAAGGAACGTTCCAGATCCATGGACAATTCTAAAGGACCACTTGGAGCTGGGTTGATTGGACCGCCTGATTATTATGATGACCGGAGCCGTTACTATACAGACGATGGTACCCTGCGAGCCAATCAAAGCTCATCTCATTACTCTCGTGCCACGCCTGCTTCAGCAAAGTTGCCTGTAGATTCCCTTGGGTTGGATGGTGGCAGGAGCTTAGAGAGGAGTAAGAGCAGGGACAGCCTGCCAGCATACTCACCTAAACCACTGCCCACATCTGTCCCTCCTGATGATTACTTTCAATGTGCCAGTTCCTCTGAGGCTGTTATCACAACAGCAAATCCACTGGGAACTCTTGGCAGAAGTAGCCATGATGGATTAAAACTAGCCAGTACTGAGAGGCAGACGGACAGACAGGCACCCCATCCCCTAGAAAATAAAGAGGACTTGTCAAAGATGGGACCTAAAGGTGGCAGCCTTCCTCCAATACCTCTTTCTATTCCTGACCCCTCCCTTACTAATGGACGACCTCCCCATATTGCTTCCTCTGGTCAGGAGAAACGTAAGGAGATCTTTAGTAAAGACACACTCTTCAAACCTCCTCCAAGCCTTCCTTTACCTGGCTATAGCTCCCTGAGAAAACCTTCAATCCTTGCCACCTCTACTCTGTCATCATCCTGCGATGCACTTGATTCCCAGGAGGCCTTTGATGCTCCCAAACCTCTGGTGGCCACACCATCTGCTCCCACACAAGGTACTGAACCGATAACTAGTGCTGCAGAGACATCCTTTGACTACTACAATGTGTCAGACGATGATGAACTTGAGGAGGGGGGGACTAAAAGCCGAACAGAGGATGAGAAAACTGGAGGAGGCATTGTTGGAATAGGAGGAGGTGGAGCAGGGACCATGCAGTGGCTATTGGAGAGAGAGAAGGAGAGGGATCTACAAAGGAGGTTTGAAAGAACGCTCACCTTCCCTGGTGCTAAAGAGAACCTTCCAGAACCCAGTCAGAACCAGCAGTCAGCTCACTCTGCTAGACTAGACAGTATGGACTCCAGTTCTGTCACTGTTGACAGTGGATTCAACTCACCACGGTGAGAACTTGTTTATACATTCTGCACAAATATATACAGTTATAGATGCTTTTAAAGACAATGCTGTTCTGTTTGTTAAGTTTGTGTTCTGCTTTAACCCATTTGACACATTCTAAATTCAAAAGTCTTCCTTAATGGAGGATTTTGTTGCACTTCTCGCAAACACAAGCACAGACACAGAGAATGGTGGAGAAGAGAGCAACAACCAAACTCCCCATTCAGAACCAATTTTCAAGTACTGTCCCAGACCCAGCCAATTACTATTGGCTGAAATTACCTAAAAAATAACAATTATTTAATTTCCCTGTTTATCAGTTAATATTCCATCCATTCATCTATTTTCTAACCCGCTGTATCCTGCACTCAGGGTCACGGGGGTAGGGTGAAAGCGGGGTTACTGGACTGGTCGCCAGTCAGTCGCAGGGCAACACAGAAGACAAACAACCATTCACTCTCACATTCACACACTACGGACAATTTAGATTAGCCATTTTACCTAATGCATGTCTTTGGATGGTGGGAGGAAGCCGGAGTACCTGGAGAGAACCCACTCAGACACAGGGAGAACATGCAAACTCCACACAGAAGGGCCTGCCTCAACTGGGAGTCAAACCCAGAACCCTCTTGCTGTGAGGCGACAGTGCTAACCACTGCGCTGCCCTCAGTTAATATTATAACAGCCATTTGTATGCACATTAAAATATGTAGATTTATAAAAGTGCTTTTAATAGTTTTTAAATACTAGGTAAGATAGCTTACTGCATCAGCTGTTATGTGTGTTTATCTATCTATCTAGATCGATAGATGCTGTGAAGTGTGATAGAGGTGTTAATAGATAATAAGATGTTTTTTGTTTTTTTAATTCTCTGAGGGTCAGTCTAATTTTTAAAACTTTAAAACTTGTTGCATCCATTCTACAGTTTACATGTGATAATCATAGAGACCTCTGCCCACAGAGAAAAAACCTGAACAACTGTATTGAACTGTAATGAAAAAGTGATTCACTTATGGCCAATAAATACAAGTAGTCATTCTAAAGCTGCTGCAGTGGGGTGATGAAATAGTTATTCTATAATCAGCATTTGACAAAAGTAGCCTAAATTTCAAACACAATTGGGCATCATTTTCCTGCTCAGCTCACTGTCATTGAAACTTTGTGTTTTTGTTTTCAGGGAAGGAGATTAGACCAGCTCAAAAATCTTCTGTCCAATTATATGACCAATTATTACAGACTCTGACACTGTCTCTTCTCCTGCCCAGAGTTAAACAGCATTATAGAACATGTAACTGTGTTTGACTAAATTATAAGTAACAAATAATTAAGGTAGTAATACGTTTTAGATTGAGCTACGTCTGTCCATTAAATGTAATGATGTGTGATGTGACTATGTCACGATCGGAATGTCTGTCATACACGGAATGTAGTTATGTTGTCTATTATTTCCTTGTTTGCCTCCAGCAGGATTGCAAACTTGGCTTACTTTGGTGTTGGGGGTGTATGATTTCTTTTGGTGTGTCTTTCTGCAGAACCAGGGAGAGCCTAGCATCTAACACCTCTTCCATAGTGGAGAGTAACCGTCGGCAGAACCTGGCGCTGAGCCCTGGCCATCTTGGCATCTCTACAGGCAACGGTCCACCTTTCTCCTTCCGCACCATCCCAGAACCTGCTGGCACCCAACCAGAGAAACTCCAGAAGCCCAGCACCTGCCTTGCATCAATCACCAGCGTCTAGGGACAGAGCTAAGGGCTGGGTGGAGCATAGAGAGCCAATGAGCAAGGAACCAGAAAATAAAAGTCCTACTCCCAAGGACTGTTACATCTTTAGACTGTCTGAATCAGTGGAGCTGCTACAGGCCCACGGTGGAGCTACAGCTGTAACACGTACATACACAAAGACACTACAGACACATGCAGTCTGATAGATACGAACAAAAGAACTTACACCACTAGGAGACTGCTCTGTATCTCTCTCACACACACAAACACACTAGGCAACTCGGCAGACTCTGACCATGTCATTCTACAGCCTCTAGTTTACACATGCTGTTGTGTTGTTTCACTTACGTGGGTTCTACTTCTGTGTGTGTGTGTGCGTGTGTGTATGTGTGTGTGTGTGTGTGTGTGTGTGTGTGTGTGTGTTTATGTATGTGGGGGGAGGGGGTATAATCTGGGGTATAATTTGTATAATCTGTAATCTCAGGTCATGTTATTTTCACTCCCATTCCCGCTGCTCCAGAGCTGTGCATCTCCCTCTAGTGTGCACTCTTGGTATTACTTCATGAATCCATGTCAACGATGCAGCTTTGCAGACTACTAATACTAATGGTACAAGCAGCTCTCACTGTTCCAACTCCCACTTACTAGTTGTTATCTCCTCTTTAAAATTCATCACTGGCAGACCCCCTGTAAGACGCAGTGCCACAAGAAATGAAAATGACAACTAAAACAATCACAGTACATAATTAATACATAGACCAACATTAAAAATACAATGCAAACAGTGTGAGGATAGGCAGTCAAATGAGTAGCCTGTAATGAGGGCTGTTTTCAGTATAACACTCTCTGTAGAATGATTCTCGTCTGAACTGCCTAAACACTGTTGCCAGTTTTAACCTTTCAGCTGTTGTTAGATATGTGGATAGCCTGAGGTGTAGCTCAAGGGATTAGATTTTAGATTACAGACTGTTTAGAAAGATCTTCTTCCACTTTTTGCTCACTTTTCGTGTAACCCTTTATGTCCTCAGGATGCAGCTATGTCATGTTTAGTCCTCACCAAGGCTGGCACAAACAATCATCTCCCATTTCAGCCAGTGTGCCTATGTCCACTCAACATATGCATCTTTCTTCACTCTGTTATCATGATATGGCAGGTGTGTTTTCCCCAAAACAGATAAACTTTATTGATCCTTGAGCAGAAATCCATGTTACCAAAGCCTGTCTGGTAAGGAAATCTTTATGTAATTGAGGTGACCTTAAAAAAATCCAAATACATTGTATATATTGCAATACCAGTTAACTTATATACAGTGTATAAATGCTTATATTTATTAACAGTTAACATGAAATTAATATTTTATAAAATGCTACAATGTTTTAACTGACTTTGTTTTTATGTACATAAATATAGTTTGTTTTCAGAGATACTTCACAGTGGTGTTTAGATGTAATCTTGAGGTCCTGCAGGTGACGTTAATAGTCTGTAACAGTCACCTTACTGGTAGGGAGAAAACACAATTTTACACAGTCCTGTTAGCATGTAAATGTATTTGTTCTGACTGCTGAGGTAGCTAATTTCACATAAGATAAATCACTTTACCAGTCACAGCACTAAACTCTTAAAGTTCATTGCATTCTGTTCAATAAACACCATATGTACAATAAAAGCAGTGAGGTAGTGAAGATACTACATAACATCTTACTTTTGCTCTGGTCAAAATTGGAGCAGAGTTCACAAGGCTTTGCAGAGTCATGCTGTAAATGATGACTTTAATTTAATAAAAGATGACCGTAGTTCAGCGAGTTGCTTTGGTCCTTATTTACATTACCTCAGTCAGTGAAGTTTTGTTGTTCGTCTTTCAAATATAATTAAGTTTAATAGCACATTTTAACACCATGTTCATTTCTGTAAGCCATTCTCTGCTCATATTAAGCACAATGTATGTCTGCTGTAACATTAGCCAAGTTAGCTAATCAAGAGACAGAGTTGTGATTGACAAGAAGTTTAGTAGGTACTCATTATGTTCACAACTGGATCATTGTTTATTTATTCATCCATACTATCTTGGCAAAATGTCATCAAAGGCATAATGAAGTTAAATCTCGATACATAAGCACATGAACACCTTTGTTGGAACAGTATAGGATTCACATTCATTCACATTCTCCTTTTCTTATCATGTTCTAGCTCTTTAGAGCTCAGGTGAGACCTTAGGTGGTCAAGGGGTGCCTCACTTTAAGGAACAAAGCAGCAGGCTGTCACTCAGCAGGACCTCAATAAACATAGAAACTGGCAAATTTATTGGTTATTGTTTTAAGATGTACATTTTTTAACATGCATATTATTCCCAGTTAGAGAGAGGGGAAGATGGGGAGTGAGAGAGAGAGATAAAGATGCAGAAAATGTTGAGAAAGCACTATCATGCAAATAACACCTTTGGAGCAAAAAAAAACCTACAACAGCTGGACCAAACAGCAGAAATTGTGTAAAAATCAAACAGCATGAAGATACAATGAAGCTGCATCCAGGGGACATCAGGAGTTAGTCGCATCCCTGTTGAATTAGACATCTAAGCTGTTGAAAACAGTTTTCACTGACTGGGTAGTGCATATGAACTAAAATGTATAAATCCTGGCATGAAAGAAAGTAGGTTCTGCTGCACATTAAACATCAGCCTGTGGTGTGAGTACACATTCCTTAGGAATAGCAGTACTGGCACTAGTGTCATGCACAGCAAGCAGGGATGTGACTTTATTTATTTATGTTTCATATAAATTCACCTTTTATTTACAAGTTCATGACTACCTGAGTTTTTCTTTAAACAGTTTGAATCAAATCCCTGAGTCACTCTAATTTCTGGTGCTAAATGTTTTATGGTCAGTGATGGCCATGTTATTAATAAAAAATGTAGTATGAAATGGCTGCTTTTTTAGTTTAGGAACACTTTAAACAACGGTCATTTAGTCCCATTTATGAATCATTTTTGTGAACAGGACTGGGATTACATAGTAACTAAACAGACAGATGGAGTCACCACTAACTATGGCACAGGGAAATGTAAAATAAGACCCTCATTCAAAATGTGTTGGTCTCATATAAAACCCCCACAGTCCTATAGGTCAACCATTTCCCATACTCCTATAGGCTCAGGGAGCTGTCAGTCATCCCAGTGTTGTCATCCTACAGGCTCCTCTACAACTACCTCCACAGCAGCAAAAACACAGCCCATCCTCACTGTTATCACATTGTCATCAGCCTTTAGCCTGTGAATGTCTACACACACAGACACACACATATCCTATACACTAGTGCACTACAGATCAAAGTTCTTTTCCCTTTCTTCACTTTCTTCACCAATAAGGTCCCTTGTAATGGCACATGATGGCATCATGCTCCAACCAACCTGATTACCCCTTCATTTTTACTTCCCCCTCGTATCACACACTCTACAGCCTCCAGTGGTACATACCTTTCTTTGTAGAACCTTGGAGAAAGAGACTCCTAATAGTGCTGGCTATCTCACCAATTACACATGTAGCTAAAAATTCTGACATATAGTAATGCAAACTAGCCTAATGTGGTGTGGCAAAAAGAAGGAAATATGGGATTTAGGTAGGGCATGTTTATGGAAAGACCCTAGATATGCTCCAAACCTAGTTCTTCATTTTACATTTTAGTGTGCAGTTGTCCACACAGGTGTCAGCATGTCCACTCTTGCAGTAGTAAGCTGCAGATAACATTTGCATCATATGGATCCTCATAACAGTGCAGAAAGTATAAAGTGTCACCCTTAAGGCTTTTGGTATGCGTTAAACAAACTAGTTCATATTATATTTTGTCTGACCATGTCTACCATCAGTGTTCTACTTGTTTTAAATTGCTACATGCTAATTGTGTTTCACTTTCCACACTGGAGGGCGAGACAGAAAGGCTGCCAGTTCTAGCCGCATCCTGGCTGTATTAACTGCAGCAGAAGTTCGCTGTTCTGAGATCCAACAAACATTTCATTTAAAGCTTCTTTCCCTTTAGGTGGTCCTCAGTAAACAATACAAGTGTAGCTGCCTATGGGTCAAATAAAGATAAATCTTATTTTAGTTCATTTATATGATAGAACCTGATGGTTGTACAGTTCCCTCTCTTCTGCAGTCCTTGGGAAAACAATCTATTCTGTTTGTCAGGACTATTGTCCAGGCATCATGACTGACCAGTAGGAGTGACTAGGGTGTCAAACATGAGAAACCTCTGCCTTCCCAGCTGCTTACAAATTGTATTTGTTGGAATGTACAACCAAGGTGGACAGCTACTGGGAATCGAACTCTTGCAATGTTAGACTGAATCTTAATCCTATTCACTATCATGTACATATAATAACTATAACAAACACGTCTTCCTTGATCAGATTAGACAGCTAGTCTGGCTGGTGGTCTGAGGCATCCACTGCTATCACTTCTGTAGGATTCTACTCCCTGACCTACAATTGGGTTTAGTTCTCATTCTGCATTTTGCCACTATACACGGGTCCAACCTTATGTGTTACTACTACAGTAAAAGGTTAATAGGATTATTATGACTATTAATACCAGGGCTTTACTCTCTTCTCCTTCTTTACCAGGGTAATGGTTTATATCTTCTCCCAAATGTACTGATGTTTGTGTTCTTTAGAAAAGTTTACTATTATGTCACTAATTCATTAATCTAATCTCTCTTCTACCGTTGAAATTTAAATCTCTTCCCATGCTGTTCTTGGGTTTTAGTCTCTAGGGGTGCACAGGTGCCCCTTAGAGTTACCAGTGCTTACCAATTCACATTCTCATCTTCTTGTCAACTAGGGGACTGCAATCCTAAAATACTCTGAGAACAAGGTCAATGGGGTTCTAATACCACCAAAGGATTATAGTTCATCTTCTGTTAATATTCTAGGAATACTTTACATCCTTTCTGTATCTGTAATGGGGCTCTGTCTTAGCTCTAATCCAACAGTACACTTCCAATCAATTACAGTAAGTTTATAGTCTGGATTTTAGAGGTTTCTATCTCCTATTATGTGAGTACAGCAAGGCACAAACTAAGACAAATAAAGATTCTGTAAGTTAAGACTCCTCCATGAGGGAGTACCCCAAATACACTAATTTCAGTCTCTGTTGTACTACTAACCTTGGGTTTACCACCACAGTTGAGTTCCTCTGTTGTATAACAGCTCATGTTGTCTCTTTTCCACAAGTAAAATAGGGCCATAATCCCCTGCTTGGTGAAGGTCATGGGTTCTGTTCCTCTTGTCTGATGTTTGCACTACCCCTACACCAATTCCCTTCTCATGTATGGGCAAGTGGCCTCCATCAACCCCTAGTCTCCTCCAGTCAGTCCTGTATCACTCCATCCTTTTTCTACACTAGCAGTCCATGAAATGTCTTCCCTGAACATTGGCTGTGGTTTATAAAAATGGAGATTCAACAATAACATTGTTTCTAATGGTGACAGTATGTCATACTTGTAAATGATGTTTATCTATCATGCCTAGAAAAAATAATTTAAACAATAAAAAGAGGGATTTTTTTTTTTAATGTCTATAATATCTGAAAGTCCCTTTGATGTGTAGTACTGGTGTTACTGTCGTTGTAGTGTATGTGATACCCTATGGGGATTGTGTTAATTTTTAAGATAATAAAATAACAATGTTTGATTACACCACTGTTTTGTACTTTAATGTATTCAGCATTTTTGTCTTGTGAGAAAGCAATACTGCAGGCCCTGGTAACAGAAACAGAACAGAGAAAGAGACAGACAGTGATGCAGCAACAATAATAACAACTATAATAAAAAGTTATATGACCAATAATGAGAATAGTAATAGAATTATGACCAATAATAGTAGCAAAAATGCTGATGATAATAATAATAGAAATATCAGTTGTAATAATAGTAGTAGTAGGGTCAAATTTTCCCAAAATGATACACAGGACCCTGCAAGATAAAAAAGCACAGAAACTCTGGGAAAGATATAAAGTTAGTAACATGCATTAATAGAATATGAATGTGTACAAAAGGAGAGCAAGAGGCAGAGAAAGGTGCTTAGTATTTTATGGTACTTTCGGCCTGTAGCATCATAACTGGCAGTGATTCAGGGGTAGCCTTAACTATAAACGTTATCAAAGGAAAGTTTTAAGCCTACCTCTAAATGTGGAGAGGGTTTCTGCCCCTGAAACTGAAAGTGCAGTCTGATTCTACAGTAGAGGAGCTTGATGACCTTTGGATACTCAGAACTTCAAGTTACCCTGCATCCTAGGGGTAATAGGAGTCCTTTAAGATATGATAATGACTATTGAGAGCTTTGTAGGTGGTGAAAAGGATTCTAAATTTATATTTCAGAATTTACAGGGAGCCAAGGCAGAGAAGCTAGTAGTAGAGAAATATGATCTCTCTTCCTACATCTGCATACATGCCAAATCAGTCCAGATCAGCTGGAGAGCCTTCGGGGCAGCCTCACAATAAGGAATTGCAATTAACCAGTCTAGATGTAACAAATCCATGGAGTATTTATTTATTTATTTTTTTTTTTTGAGACGAGTGATTCTGGTTCTGTCTGATTTTTACAACGTTATGTAGTTATATATATATACAGTAAGGACAGTCCTAAAAATTTGTGATTAGGTCAAAATTGTAGGTTGTAGGTTTTTATGTCTTCAAGACATGCCGGAAGGTTAACTAACTGATTTGTCCCATCAGGCTTGATTGATGGATATGATTAGGTATTAGCCATGTAAAAATGAAAGTTTATAGCGTTTCTGAATAACAATAGGATCCTAGTAATAGAAATCATATGCAAAGTGAATAGAATTGGGCCCAGCACAGAATTGTGATGTGAGAATGTAGTTAATATGTGCAAAGTGAGATTGATCTGATAAATGGGATATGATAAATGGGATATGATCCCATTTATGATGGGAAATGATCTGATAAATAGTGAAAGAACTGTATAGGGCAGTGTGGTGGGAGGTAGAGGGAGTGTGTGGTAGGCAGGCAGAGTCTCGGTCAGAAGACAGATGGATGGATGGA
>JBAJHX010000053.1:25494540-25510947 GCA_037176925.1 Amniataba percoides | reverse complement strand
TAACTAATTTCGTTCTAGCCCATGTTTTTACATGTGTTGAATGACAATAAAGAACCTTGAATCCTTGAATCCTTGAAGAAAGAAATGCCGTTGAAACTATCATAGAAAAGTAGATAAGAATAAAATATAAAAAATATAGAATAACAATATAAAATTAGAAATATGAATTATAAATATGAGATAAGGTATGACTGTGAATAAGGTGCAGTCCACATGTAGGTGTATGAATTTGTGTGATAAAGTGCATTGTATCTGAGGTGCTTGTGCAGTGAGTCCAGAGTTTGTTTACAGTTATCGTCTCCCCGTGAGGTGTTAAAAAGCCGTATAGCATGGGGGAGGAACGATCTCCTCAGTCTGTCTGTGGAGCAGGACAGTGACAGCAGTCTGTCAGTGAAGCTGCTCAGATCAGAATAGTCTATGATGGACAGGAGCCTGTTCAGTGTCCATCACTCAGCCACAGATGTCAGGCTGTCCAGCTCTGTGCCAATGACAGAGCCTGCCTTCCTCATCAGTTTGTCCAGGCGCGCAGCATCCTTCTTCTTGAGGCTGCCCCCCCAACACACTACTGCGTACAGGAGGGCACTCGCTACTACAGACTGGTAGAAGATCTGTAGCAGCTTCTTGCAGATGTTGCAGATGTTGAAGGACGCCAGCCAATTTGAGCCAATTTGCATCTATTTGTCTAGCTCCAGGAGACTTTTTTGTATGGTTGTGATGTTACAAATGTGTGCTAAATTTCAGATTAGTAGGTGAAACGGCGTCCCGGGGCAGAATGTTTAAAAATGCAAATCTCTGAAAATTCCCCCATTAAGAAATATAAATATTTATATCTCACTTCCTGTTGGATTTAGGATATGGGTCCAAGAGACTTTTTTGTAGATCTTGGGATGTTACATAAACTCCCCACGTTTCAAAAATATAAGTGGAAGCATGGCTGCGGGCTGCACTTTTGAAATTTTCTAGGTGGTGCTACAGAGCCACTTTGCATTGAGCGGGGTAGCTCCAAGAGACTTGTATGCCTCGTTATCTTAAACGTGTGCGCCAAATTTCAAATTTGTAGGTCAAACGCAGTGGCGGGGCTGCTTTGACAAATGTATCTAGGGTGTGCTATGGCACGTTGCAAAAATTCAAACGCAGATGTGTTCAGGGCTGAAATCTTATTAAACCAATGAAACCTGGGGGAGCTGAGACCACGTATGTGTACGTTAGAGCAACGTTTCCACTCATGGCGAGACATTGAAATTCGCTGCGCCGCCACGGCCACGCCCCCCGATGAAAAGTTGAAATTGTTAGTCAACTGTCATCTCCAAGGCCTTTACAACATCCACACCTAGTTTGAGGTGAATATGCTCAAGCACTTTGGAGCAGGCCTTCATAACATAAAACATGACACTTCCTGTCGCCAATGGGTGGCGCTATATCCATAACTGAATATTGTTGTATAAATGTGTTCGGGCCTGGATGGGCCTGTGAAGTTTCAGCCTGATTCAACAATGTATGTGTGAGTTATAAATGAAAAACTGTCACTTCCTGTTTCCCTTTTTTTACATCGAAATTCGCCGCGCCCCCACGGCCACGCCCTTCGATTGGAAAGTTAAAAGCTTCGCAGTTTAACATTGCCCATGTCTAGATCGTACAGTCCAAATTTGAAGCCAATCCAAATGAAGCTCTCGGAGGAGTTCGTTCAAGTACGACGTGTGGAAATGTTCAAAATCAGGCCAAAATATTTCATTCAAAATGGCGGACTTCCTGTTATAGTTAGACCATGGCTCCAAGAGACTTTTTTGTGCGTCCTGGCAGGTTACATAAACCCTGCAAATTTGATATTCATAGGGGAAAGTATATTGTGGGGCCCCTCTGAAAACACTTTTCTAGGTGGTGCTTTAGAGCCATTTTTTGACCCATAAAATACGTAATTTTACTTCCCACTTTGGGGGGGTATGCAAATTTTCATGACTTTTCTAGCACTTTTAGGCCGCGAAAAATGCGATTCATTTAGGGGAAGAATAACGATGAAAAAAAAAAAACATTTGAAATTCAATAGGGCCTCGCACCGCATTCGGCGGTGCCTTGGTGCTCAGGCCCTAAATATGACTTTTGATTCAAAATGGCGGACCTCCTGTTGCTTTTGGACCATGGCTCCAAGAGGCTTTTTTGTGCGTCTCAGCATGTTATTGTGAATTTCATACGCGTAGGTCAAAAAATGGGGACCCTCCGAAAACATGTATGTAGGTGGTGCCGTAGAGCTGTTTTTGGAGGCCCGTGTCCAGGACCCATAAAATACGTAATTTTACACCCCACTTTGGGGGGTTACGCAAGTTTTCGTGAGTTTTTGAGCATGTTCAGGCCACGTAAAATGCAATTTATTTAGGCGAACAATTCCCCCATTCGAAATCCAATAGGGCCTTGCACCGCCATCGGTGCCCTCGGTGCTCGGGCCCTAAATGTAGATTATGCTGTTCGCAGTAGCCAATGCTGTTAGCAGTAGCTAATATTGAACAGTCTGTCCAGCTCGCCTGCCTCAGCGTTGAAATTGGCCCTCAAGGTCAATGTTCCAGGGCTTGAAAAATGGCTGCCCAGTTTGGGTGAGGAACTTCTTCTCACACTGGTCTCTCTGCCTGCCAAACTCCAGCTGGCAAACCTTCCTCAGTCACTCCAGCCTGTATTCCAGCCAGCTGGCCATCAGCACAAGCCTCAGTTCCTGCAGCTTGGCTACTAGCCAAAGTCTCAGCTCCAGCTGGGAGCAGGCAGAACAGTTTGTCAGCTGATCTGCACATATTTTAAAACTCCACCAGGGATGCCATCAGATCCAGTTGCCTTGCATGAGTTAATGTGTTTTAGTGATCTACACACATCTGCCCATCTAATGCATATTAGGAGTGGGCAGGGGTTATGGTACCTCCGGAGCTAGGGAGTTACATACTGTAGGTGTTCATCGACTTTGTCCCAATATTGTCTTTTGTCACTGTTAATAGAGTGCTTATCTGGACTTTCTGTTCTCCTCCAAATCACCTAAGTCATATGTGTTGATCCATGCTTTAGGTTGGGGCAGACCTCTCCATTAACCTAGGGCTTTTGATTCAGGAATTGGCACACAGTAATCTTCTGTACAATGTCATTGATGCATCTGCCAATGTAGCTGATGACTGCATCCGTGTATGTTAACCCTAACCCTGAAACACATACTACTACATAATATAAAAGGTGTCACATTGAGCCAAATCTGTTGCTGCTCAGTGGTCTTTATCACTGGTCCCTGTCCTGTTTGAGTTTCAGCCTGTGGGAAGGCAGCCACAGAAGTAAGACTTAATCTGATTTTCCTTTGCCTTTATTTTTTTTTATATGCATCCTATGTAAATATCCTGTGTAAATATGATTGAGTGTATTCTTACCATGTGTTGAACAGCTGTGTTTGTACTAGCAGGTTGCCGTTGAAATAATCCATGCTACTGACTTGGCTATTGACTTGGTCACAGTGTGACACACTTATTATAAGGTGACTCATTTGATTCAAAGGTTTATTTATTTATCATTACACAACACAAGGTTGTAAAAAGAAATACAAGCTCTTGCTCCTACCCGCCACACACAAACGCGCACCACTACAACAGCGATATACAACTAAAACGGTTTAAGGATTCAGATAAGATAATCCTTTGTTGGTGTTACGGCAGCACAAAGTCAAAAACAAGTACAAATAAACAGAAAATCAAACTAAAATAAAAGTATATTAAAAAAATGCAAATACAATTAAATAAAAACTATGCAAGAGCAATAATTTTATAACTGTCCACAGATAATCTATATGCAATATATATGAAGCACCTGCTACTACTGAAGTACATGAATTGAAGTAAAATAGCGTGATTAGTAGCAGTAAAGGTCAGAATAACCCATAACAGTGTACATTAGATGTTATATAATATGATTATGTAATAATGCAATGATAATAGTTGGCTGTTGTGTTGTCATAATACTAAAGTTATGATTTTGATATGATAACTGCCTAAATATATCAAAAATAGTTTTATAGTTGTAGTAATGATACCACAGCAAAAACTAAAACATCAGGAAAGGATGGAATAATATTTGATTACAGAACAGGCAGGCTCTGCACATTGGTGCACTAAAGTAGACTGCACACAAATTATTTAATAGACCTCTTCTGTACTCTACTAAATGTATTTTTTTAGCAATGGAAATATTTGACAAAAATGTACATGCCATTAAACAGTTATCACTGCTGTTAATTTCCTCATCAAACCTGAGCGACTGTGGATTTCTCTCTGCGTTCCTTCTTTTTTGTTTTGTTTAACTATCCAAGAGCGCACACACAATCCACACACAAACCCACTGCCCGGCTGTTTCACATCAGCACAACCTACAGAAAATACAGCTCTTATTACAACAGTGTTATTCTTACCAGTACTAATAAAATGGGGTAAAGTACCATTTTTGATGGAAGGGTATTGCGTCACACTAGTTGTCTGTATTGCATATCACAATAAGCAGTACAAGATTTGTGTGTGTGTTTATATATATGTATGTGGGTGACTGTGTATATGTGTGTTTCTGTATACGTGTGTCTATATTATACAGTGAATAAGGTAAGGTAAGTACCTAATTTCTGTTCTGTTCTGTTTGAGCCTATTGCCTATTGAACTGGCAATGCTGTCTGATATCTTCTGCTTGTGTGGTCACTTTTTCCTCACACATCCCCACATGATTGTGACTGTCTGCACTGAGACTGCACCATCCCAACTGTTACAACTTGTGAAAACTTCATTATTCTGTGACATGTTGCTGTGATCAATTACTGCAATGTGAGTGTACCATGTCAGCACCTGTGCCTATCCTGACACTACTCTTCTTGCAATGTAGTTACTAGAAGACAGAGTATCTTGTGTTGTTGTGTGTGCTCTTTTTCACATGATTAAAACATCTCCACAACCGAAGCAGAAGCATCTTAGCAGCCATGTCTTCTCCACAGTGAACATCATTATTATTATTATATAGTCTCATGTCAAAACCTAGCACATAACATAACATAGTAACTTTTAGACTGAGGCTGATGACTTGTAGAGATGGGTATAATTTGAGATGTTGCAGCTATGTGTGTGTGTGTGTGTGTGTGTGTGTGTGTGTGTGAGTGAAATGCAAGCCTGTGTGTTGCAGTTCCCCATCCTACTAATCTCTTAAAACAACAACCCATCCTGACCAACAGGATGTGCTGATGTGTATGTTTTGATGGAGCACATTCTCCTGTTGAAAGAATCACTGGCTGGAGATACACACACACACACACACACACACACACACACACACACACACACACACACACACACACACACACACAGTTCATTGGCATCTCCCTTTATCCTTGTGCTGACTCTCTTGCTTTAGCCTGAGGCCGTGTTCACATGAACACAGGAATATTTTAAAACATATGTGTCTTTGCCTTTTTTTAAAATTGCATTTAATAAACAGACCTTTTTGAGTTTTTGAGAAAAAATGATGTCATCACTTCAGAAATTATCTGGATGTACAAAAATGTTAAAATGAAAATGTTAGAAACAGCCTCTTTGAAACAAAAGAAAAAATATATTTCTCAAAAGCTGGTGATGACAACAGGACATAGAATGTAATTGAAATGTCAAATGCAAACTAACCCTGTCAAATGTATACAATGTAGAATACCTTTTGATCAGAACCAACAGTGAGCCTATTTCTAAATATTTTCTGACTCTCCAATCCAAGCTTTTTTGTTCTGACTTAAGATATATATCTTCTACTTACATGTAGATCATTTTTTAGGCTCAGTACCTTCTTGAAGAATTACAGCGTGCTTGTTCATGCTAATTAAGGAAGTTGTCACCCAGTACAATGGTGTGCATAATGTTTTTGGACACAGGATGAGGTAAAAACAAATTGGACATTGGATCCTCAAAGTACAATGTTTATTGTTACTTATGTTGATTTTTGTCAGGCCGTCACTGTGATGTTCATCAAATGACTGGAAACTACATGTGGGATGAAGTCTCCAAGAAGGAATTTCTTATTGGGACCAATCCTGACAGCCAGTTGCCACTTTGGTGGGATGGATCAGAGCCATTATGGGTCACCTTGCAGAAGCTGGGAAAGAAGGTTTTTATGTATTACTGGCCTGGTAAGTACACACGAAATCTAAACATTCAGCTGAAGTTCTTGCATGCATGGGTGACTTTTCCACACCCAGACTTGATGCAGATGGACCACTGAAGCTTTTGATGCTGCTCTGTTAAGGTGCTACTCATGGTACATGGGCTGTGTGGACATTTTGCCGAAAGCATTTCTCCACTCAGGCAAGAGGATTCAGCACTTTTTTTCTTTGTCTGTCTCTGTTGTTAGTCTTTCTAGGTGACATCTCCATGATTAAAAGATGAGTGAAGGAAATGCAAATATATAACTAGTAACAAAAAACAAAAAAATCAATTCATGTGTACATAGCAATGTACAAAAGCATAAACCTTAAACCCTCACGCCTATTTAGTTTAAAATTGGACTGCAATTGAGTTGTTTTTTAAAAGTGAACAGAAGGAGGACTGACTGTTAAGTGTTCTGAGAAAATGCTTACTGTAACAGAATAGCAAACGTAAGAAGGAGGTTATCTAACTGCGATTTGTAGTTCACTATAAATGCAAGTGACCTTTCTCACACACTTAGGTCATCTGATGTTGAACAGTAATAAAACAGAGTTCACTTGATAAAAAAGACAATAATAGGATTGAAAATGGGAGAAAATACTTTGAAACAGTTAGAGTTGATATAATCTGTTTTTGAAAGCCAAAAGATAAAGGCACAAGAGATACAGAAACAAATGCACAACAGATATTTACATGTATATGGTAATAAAAAGCAATTAAAAGTTGATTGAGGTTCTTGAAGACGTTTCATCTCTCATCTAATTTTCCTTAGTTCACTTCAGTTCAGAAAAAGTTCAAATAGTTAAAAAAGAATCAAGAGTTTACAAAAATCCCAGTGATAGAAATAAATTAAAAATTTGGATCACACACCTGACCAGCAAAAGACTGTTCTGAGTGTCTTTTAACCAAGGATACATATGTCTTTTTTGACAATGTCAGACAAGGCACACAGACTTGAAGCGAGGTTGTTTATGCAGTTAGTTGCATGCAGCTGGAGGGGGTAATTATTTGTGATGGGTCCGGCAACACTGATGCATTGGCGCATGAGTCGAACTCATAGAGAAAAACCCTGTGTCGGTGTGCATATCGCTTTGAGAAAGTCTCGTGACCGATACACTAACTGTTTCGAACTGACACTGACGTGCCAAACTGTGTTAATAAGGAAGTGCATCTGCCAAAAGAATCTCTGATCTTTTGCGGTTCATCGTCAAATTCATCAAGAATTATATTACAGCCTCAAGCCAAAAGAAAGCTTTCCGCCGTGTGGGTCCTATTTTAATGTTGATTTTTGATCCTTACAATTTCTCTGCATTTCAGCCTCATCTGTGCCGTGTGAGCGGGTGTTTGACAGCTGGAGAAGTTGTATCAAAAAAGCGTAACAGACTCAATTTCAAAACATTGGAAAAACGTTTTTTTTTTTTAATAAAAATTTGTAAAAAAAAAAACAAAAAAAAACCCAGTCCACAAGCATCCTCACTCACAACACGTTCACTTTGATTTTCACGTTATGATACATGTTCACATTATTCATTGACTGCATGTAAAAATATCAAAGATATTTTAATTTAAAATGAAGATATGAAAGAATACATAAAAAATAACAACTTAAATTATATTATTGTATATACAAGGTCATCAAATCAGTGTCAGTTTGAGTCTGTTAATTAGGTTGCCTGTAGGGATTTTTAAGGTCCAGCAGGTGTCAGTATTCAGTTACTCAGTATCGACACAGTATCAGTACAGTTCGGTCGTGTTGAAGCGTTTCATGACGCCTCATCTACCCATCACCAGTAATTATACTGTTATGTTTTCTGATTTGGAGTCATGTAGGTACATGGAATGTTCAGACATCCAATTCTAAATTTGAGTTGGACATGAAATAAGAAACAGCCCCTCCCACCCTGACAGAGGTCTAATGTCAGCGGCTGCAAGTGAACACAGGTAGACACAGGAGACACAGGTAATAAATATGAACCAAATTCTGTGGAGATATAAATAACAGGCTTTAATGTGACTTTAGTGTGACTATACTTTAGCTAGACATTTGGTACTCATTACCTGTTTATTTACCTTTGTGATAAAGGTGACAGTGTTTCTGCATACAGTGAACTTCCTTACTTGTTAGTTAATACTTTTATATCACAACAGCTTAATCACATTATTCTCTTTACAAATATTGACTTTTCTCTCCATATCTATGTTATGGTGAGAGTTTAGAGAGTGAAACACTATAAATATATATAAATAGTTAAAAATACATTATATATAAATAGGTTCTTGAGTATTGATTTTTGCAGTGCAATAACAAGCCTCTGTGGCAATGTGTGACCTGGGGAGAGAGCATAGACAGTTTCATTAATGAATGAAGACATGTTGGAGGGATACTACCTTGTTTTAAAATAATCCAAATTCAAATTATTGTTGGGGGGGGAAGTGTGGTCAATGGTTGGCTGAAGGCTGTGTTTTTGCTGGGCTCCTCCTTCCTTTCCATTATATTCAGTATTAAAGCGCTTTTTTGCAGCTGAAATTTTACCGACGGCATCATAAAATGTTAAGTAAACCCAGTGGACACACTCAGAGAGAAAGACCTGCTAAACTTATACAAACAACACAGTCACGGCCCACTCACTTCTACCTAAGATGGAGTCTCTGCCTCCATCTGAAACTAGCATGGAAACTAGTGCAATGAACATGCCCAAAACATCAGCAAGATAATGGAGAAGAAATTTTCAAAATTTGCTGATATGTTGGATAAGATCACTGGGAGCCTGGAAGGACAGTCTAAAGGTATTAGAGCGGAGAGCAGGTCTCCACCCTGGAGCTCCGCCTGGCTCAGGTAGAGAGCAGGCAGGTGACCATGGCGGACCAGCTGGATGACATGGAGAACTGCAGCAGGTGTAACAACATACAGATCCTGAATCTGAAGCAGGGCAATAATCCTCTTGGCTTTTTTGAGTCTTGGCTCCCATCTAAGCTTGGCTTGTCTGCCGCCAAAGGGCGTATAAAGCTGGACCGGACATAGGACCGACACCAAGGGGCGACTGCCTCAGGCCGGTGATCCTGAAATTACACAACTCCCAAGACAAGCTGCAGATCTTAGCAGCTGCAAGAGGAGCAGCACAACTGGAGCATGGGGGATTATGCATTTTTATCGATCAGGACGTGTCCAGTGCGGTCCAGTTAAAGCACTGTTCTTTCAACGAAGCGGTCTGTAAACTTATGGACAAAGGGATCAAGTTCTGATGCGGTTCCCAGCAAAGCTCGTCATGCAGCACAATGGGACGGAGCACAACTTTGACACCGCGGAGCAGGCTCAGCTCTTTCTGGATGCGCTAGAGTGACAACATCTGCAGTGAGACACGTATATACTGATGAAGGGTCCAACTGATGTGCGGTACAGTTATAAACCCCTTTTTCATGATTACATGTTGAGACAAGTCAAAGGGGCTAATTTCACTTTCCCTGGATTCATGATTCAACATTTTGAGCCCCCAGTTGTGTTTGCCGGGACTCCATAAACTGTTTACCTTACAATTATGTAAAGTGGATGACATTGTGCTTATGTTTTTCTGTCATTGGTGCTTCCTTAAGCATTAGAATTTAGTCCTTTTTTTTGGACAGCTCTTTTCATTTGGGTCAAACATCAGAGTTGATGTAATTTTCTTTTTCAATTTCAAGTTTTGCTTGCATCCTATATAGGACAGAGGTATTGTCCCTAAGTAGTTCCTTTGTGTTGTTTCAGTTTCTTACATCTGATTTAATTTACTTACCTAAAGCAGCCATATTTTATTTCATTAGCTAGTCTGTATTTTACTCCTGTTTGGGGAGAGACGTGTGGGGATTTTCTTTTTGTTTCTCCTTAGTGATAGCCTCCTTCGGTGTCACGGTCCTCTGTATTAGCCACTGAGTGTTTTTTTTATTTTTTTCTTATTGCATGAATTTTGCTTCTCACATTTATTTTTGCTTTTTACTCTGGGATGCGTTTCTTTGTTTTCTTGTTCTTGGCTGTCGTTTGGGGGTAGTCTTTTATCACATGATAGCACTATTTATCTTTGTTTTTTCCCAGTGTCAATGACCAACAGATCTGTGTGGATGAGGTTGTATATCATGTTGCATAGGAACTGCACAGTGCGATTGGGATAGCATCACCTTATTAGTATAATGGAATATGAAGGGAATTGATAATGTTGTTGAGAGGCTCAAAATTCTTTCGATCCTGAATAAAGAAGGTGCCCACCTAGCTCTTTTGCAAGAGACTCACCTAAGTGATCACCTAAAATTAAGGACTAAACTGCAATATTTTATGCAAGACACTGTTTATTTGAGTCTGCTAACAAACCAAGGAGGCTTTTGGCTCGGCTGGCAAGGGGCAGGGCTGAATCTAATGTGATCTCATCAAAAGATAGCAAGGGAGATAAACATTTTGAAACCAAACAAATGGTTATTATCATGAAGTGCTTTTTATCAAAAATCATTACTCCCCGGAATGTCTTGATAAGGCTGGTGACAGGGCCAAGTTTTTAGATTACATAAAACTGTCAACTTTGTCAGAGATATTCTTTGTCATCCAATTACGAAAGAAGAGGTTGCTGATACAATTAAATCTCTACCAAGTGGCAAAGCATCAGGTCCCGATGGGTTCTGCCCTGAATTCTATAAGGAAATGGCTGAATTAGTGGTGGAGCCGCTCACTAAAATGTACATGGAGTCTTTTGAGTGGAGCACTCTATCGCCAACACTAAATCTAGCCAACCATTTTACTTATTTTAAAGCCCTCAAATTGTCTTACCGGCCAATAAGTCTGATCGGGATGGATTGCATATTATTGTCGAAGCTCCTTGCCAGGAGACTAGACAACTATCTCTGTGGTCTGATTAAAACTGATCAAACTGGTTTTGTTAGAAATGGGTTTTCTCATACTAATGCACGGCGTCTTCTTAATGCAATACAATATACCAATACTAGTCAAGAAAGGGTTCTGTCTGTGGCTTTGGATGCAGCTAAAGCTTTCGATAGGGTGGAATTTGAATGTCTTTTTGACGTCCCTCAGAGGTTTGGACTTGGGACTGAATTTATACAGTGGGTGAGGCTGCTCTACAGGGGCCCCAAGGGCCCAAGTATTGGTTAACGGCTGTGCATCAGAGGCCTTTCAACTGGGATGAGGGACTAGACAGGGCTGCCCCCTGTACCCTCTTTTATTTGCATTGGTTATCAAACCCCTTGCGGAAGGTGTAGATAACATTGCCGGTGTTAGCCTTGGTGGGAATGTCCATAAGCTGGCTCTTCATGCTGATGATGTAGTTCTCTTCCTGTCTCAACTGGAAACTTCCATTCGCACCCTTGTTTCAATGATAGATTTATTCTGCAGTTTTTCAGATTACAGAATTAACTATAATAAATCTGAGGCCCTGCCTCTGGGTACCTTTGGTAATGAAAGTCCTCTTCCCAACTTTCTTTTCAAATGGTCCAGCTCTGTTTCATATTTTTAAGTCTAAAAATTGCTGCTGACTTAAATAATTTATATAGACTTAATTCCCCCTCTCCCCTTATATAGGTTTGACCTCCCCCTCTCCTGACTGGGAGGGATGAGCCTTATTAAAACGTCCTTCCAAGGATTTTATATCCAATGCAAATGCTCTGACTGAGGACTAACAAATCGGTGTTTTCTGATATCAACAAAGCTATTTCTAAATTTATCTGGCACGGGAAAAGACCACATCTAAATCTTAAAAATTTTTCATCTTACTCAGCCTTGTTACTAATGATGTGTATCTGCTTCCAATAATGATGAATACTATTAAGACCTGCAAGAGCATTGTGAAATTCACAATAGAAGGAATAATTGTATATTCTTAGTTTTGCACCTTATTATACACAATAAAGCCTTTCTTCCTGGAATGAGTATGAACATATTTCACCATTGGTATGATCACGGTATGAAGTTTGTTTAGAATCTATTCGAGGATGACAAATTTCTATCATTTGCACAAATCAGGTATAACATTGCTCAACATATTTATGCTTACCTTCAGGTCTGACATTATGTTTACAGTCTTAATCTTCCTGGAAATCAGCCTGTAGCCTTGACTATTGCTTCATCTCTTTTACAATTTCATGTAAATTAAAAAAATATTTTTTTTATTTCTATGTTTCTATGATCTAAACTACAATCCCTTAATATATTTAAAACTGATAGAGTTAAAAGTTTGTGGGACAAGGACTTGGGGACTGAGTTGAGTGAGGAGGAATGGTCCATCTGTACTGACAGAGAGTCAGTACAGAATCCTTCATCAGTGTCAAATGCAAAAAGGAGAAAGGTACAAGAAATACATTTGATTTTTAATAAAAACATTCAGATGAACCCTTATTTGTTCCTGTTGAACCTTCCACGGAAAGCTCTCTCTCTGTCTAATGCTCAGCTAAAACTCCCAAATAAGCTACTTTTATTAGCAAGGAGGTGCATTTTATTTCAGACCTCCAACTATTAATCAGTGGTTTGGGGAAATTCTTAAAGTCCTACCGACTGAACGCTTAAGCTCATAAAATATCACAGAGGGGTACTGAGAGGGGTTTTGACAATGTGTAGACACCTTTCTTAAACTACTTGCTGGACTGCACAGCCAAGTTGTTCATAAAGGATGTTATAATATTGTCTGGCATCCCTCCTATACCCGTGTGATTGGATAATTACTTATGTTATTTTATTTGTTCATTCATTTTTATTTTATTTTATTTTCTAATGGGAGCAATACATTCTGGTGAATGATTTCATAGGGATATTTCCTGAGACATGTAAAAAGTTCAATTGTAACTTGTCAAGAAATGTAATGGTAACAACCTTTACTATGTGCTGTATTTGTACATTTCATTATCTTATTAATTTGAATGGTCATATCTAGCTGTGATAGATAAAAAACACAATAGCAGAAATGTAGAATATCAATGAAAAAGGAATTTAAAAAATATAAAATAAAAGTGAGGAGCAGAATTGCAGATCTGCAGAACAAGTCCTTGAAAATCAATCATATATAAGTAACCATAAGTGAGAAAACTCTGTCCAACATTACTCTGATCTGGATTCAAGCATATAATATTTTCTTTTTATTTTTAGCATTTCTTATTTTTATTTTTTTATCACTTCTCATTTGGAATCTCCCAACATATTAATAAATGTTAGACAGACTTTTATCCATAATTAAATTCAAGACAATGAAGTTGACTACAGCTGAGTCTCCACTACGGTCAGTGTGGGAAAGTACACAATCAGTTTCTTACCCATTTGAGAGACTCACCAACAACACTGGACAAGTTTGGATGTGTTGATATTAGAGCTAAAGAATCTGCCTGATATCTCTGCCTGATATCTGCAAGAAAACAAATGGCAAATGGCACAGTCTATCTCCTTTAAAATGATAAATACACCTAATATATTGTTGAAACAATTTGTCAGCTTGCAGTTCTTATTTTCCTATTATAAACTTGTGTACAGGCATTTGAAAAAGTTGCACCAGCAAAAGCTCCAAGGAGGAGTGATTTTCAATGAATTATTTCATTTTTGCGCCATTAATTCAGCTGCCCAAGCATTACGTTTGTTAGATGTCAATAATGAGATAGGATTTGCAGTCACAGATTTCAGATATATTTGTTTGATAAGAGAAACAGTTGTGAATGATAACTTTATGAACTTCTGAGAACATTTAGCTGTGAGAGTACAGACTCACATCAGTAGCAAGACAAACAAATATGACTGTGGGGGTGGGTGTGGGGGGTTCAGTCCTGTAATATTATGGGCAGAACAGCTGGAGAGAGATAGGAATTGTGGGAGAGAGAGGGGGGAAGACATGCAGCAGCCAGGAATCGAACTGGAGTCTGCTGTGGCCCATGGCCTTGTACATGGGTGTGTGCTGTACTACTGAGCCACCTGTTTGTCCAATACAAGATATTTTTAAACAACTTTCGGATAAAACACAGCTATATTTTTTGAAAATATTTTTTAAATAGAAAATCAAATACAATTACCTGTCCAACAGAAATTTGTCAATTAGTTGTAATCTTTCAGCTCTCCACCTCTCAAAGGCTCTAGTGTTTACTCTTGTTTAACCTCAAGTCAAATCCTTTTTTTTTTACTTCTTTTCTTCTAGCTCATCTTCTGTTTCCTCTCTTCCTTCTTCCTTGCTCTCCTTGTTGTGGAAACAAACTCGAACCCAGAATACTTTGGGCATGACCCCAAGAGAACTTGCATAATGACCAGGGCACCTACAGCATGTTCAAAAACTTTCATTGACACTGCATAACACTCTTCCTGCTATGATTGGTTGTTTTGACCTGGATGAGGTGGATTTTTATAAATGGCTTTAGAAGCAGAAGGCGGGGCCAGAGGAAGCTCATTATGACCACAGATGGTCTCATGTTCTACCGGCAAGACATGGTGACAGTTTTAGTGAATATGACTAAAAAAAGTTACCTACTATATCTTTAAGGATAATTCAAATTGACTACAGGTCTGAATTGGCAGCAAATAGGAAATCACTGGAAGCCTTGAACAGATTAAAGATGTATAAGTCAGTGTAACAGGTCACACACACAGGTCACAGACAGAGCACCCATAAACAGGTAAGAATCCTGTAAAAACAGAAGAAAGGATGAGATAAGCGACAGAGCTTGTGGTCAGTGCAGCTTCACTAAGTGGAATATAGTTACCAATACTAGTATCCATCATGTCAAAAACACTGCAAAATACATAGACTAGTTAGAGAACCATTGCTTTCTGCTTTCAAATAAAACACACATTCTTTCCTATTCAGACTAATCCTGAATTCAGTGTACCACTGCATTAATACATCCCAATTCAGTCTAGTAACTGAGCTAGCGCTTAATTTACTACTACTCAAAAGAAAAACAGTATCATGAAATACAGAAAGTACAGGTGCTCGCATGTTCCCTAATTTACCCTCATAGTACTGTAATGGTATAGTAATGACTGTCCTTTCAATATAAATGCCTGAGCTGAAGCTTGCAAACATTTCAAAGTGCTTGGAGTTTAACAATACAAATACATTCACATCAAACAGTAACAACAAATGTCTATGTATTGTACAGGTTTATCAAGAATAAAATTAATTAAAGCTGCAAGCAGCGTTGGACGGGCCCTCGCACCTCGGCGCCCATCGGGGGGGCTGGCATGTCGGGGGGGGGACACACCAATCGATATCAGGCGGAAAACACCTGAGCCTCAGCGGCCGTTACATGAACCGTTAAGTCCATAGATGCAGATGAAATCGGTCACTGAGCTGTTTTTGTTTCTCTGTATAGGGGGCGCTATAGAGGCATTTTATCACAAACAGTCCTGAGATCGACATGTCTAGTGAGATTTTACCACTTCTGATGAATTTGCCAACTTTTGTGATTGTATGAGCATCAGAAGCCCCATCAGCAGGTGCTTCCTGTTTCATGCCGAGACATACAACTTTGCCACGCCCCCAGAGACACGCTGTTCGCTGAAAACTAAAAAGCTTCACAATTTAATGTCATTAATGTCTTCAGATTCTGCAGTTACAATTTGAAGGCAATCTTTACAAATCTCTAGGAGGAGTTTGTTCCAGAATGAGGCCTGGAAATAACAACAATTTTCTTTTTTAAGGTGAGAGCAAAATTCGCCACGCCGCCATGGCCACGCCTTTCGCCGGAAACTAAAGAGCTTTGCAATTTAACATAGATTCTGTCTCGAGATTGTACAAACCAAGTTTGAAGACAATCTGATCAAAACTGTAGGAGGAGTTCGTTCAAATACGAGGCATGGAAATGGCTAAAAATAGTGGCAAAATTTTACATTTGATTCAAAATGGCGGACATCCTGTTGGAGTTAGAACATGGCTCCAAGAGACTTTTTTGTGTGTCTTGGCATGCTGCATAAGGTTATGTATGTAGGTTAAACCGTCTGCGGGGGCCTCCCCAAAAACCCATACTTAGGTGGTACGTGATGTTACAAATGTGTGCTAAATTTCAGATTAGTAGGTGAAACGGCGTCCCGGGGCAGAATGTTTAAAAATGCAAATGTCGGAAAATTCCCCCATTAACAAATATAAATATTCATATCAGACTTCCTGCTGGATTTAGAATAAGCGACTTTGTAGATCTTAGGATGTTACATTCCAATAATCTCTGATGACTCTCATGTTGACTTGAACTCCTCCCGAATCGATCAACTTGTTGGCAACACCATGGA